>CM076582.1:185361633-185903875 GCA_034641835.2 Pinus albicaulis | reverse complement strand
AAACGGAAACAAGAGTTAAATGGACCTTAGAATCCAAACAATCATTTGAACTGGTAAAACAAGCTCTCATTCAAACACCATTCCTTATCAGTCCTGATTTCACCAAGGATTTCTACATTTTTTCATTTGCATCTGAACACACTATTGCTACAGTATTGTTACAAAAGAATAACATGGGCCAAGAACAACCAATATCCTTCTTCAGTAGAGCCTTAAGAGATGCTCCACTCAAATATAATATCATGGAGAAACAAGCCTTAGCCTTGATAAAAGCATTGAAAGGTTTCCGAGTCTACATTTTACACTCACATATCATTGCTTTTGTCCCACATACAGTTGTCAAGGACATTCTAAATCAAGACCCTGATGGTAAAAGGGGAAAATGGATTTCTATTTTTTTAGAATATGATTTAGAAATCAGACCTACCAAACTGATTAAAGGACAAGGATTAGCAAAACTCATGGCAGAATCAAATTTCCAAGCATTAGATATGAATATGGTTGATTTTTTATAAGAACAGGAAGAATTCACAGCTCCATACATTACAGAAAATTTTCTAAATTCATCTTGGTATGCTGATATCATTTATGTGCTTATTTATCTCAATAACCCTCCCTCTTTATCAAATACTAAAGCTAGATTCTTGAAACAAAAATATTTAAATTACTGCATTTTGGATGGGGTTCTATATTAGAAAAATGTTGTTTGCATATTTCTTAAATGTTTTCTTGAGAATGATGCAGGAAAAATCATGCATGAGCTGCATGAGGGAGAATGTGGAGGCCACCTTTAATGGAATACCACAACAAACAAAATTCTTAGAGCTGGCTATTACTGGCCCACCCTTTTCCCTGATACTAAAAAACAAGTCATGAATTGCCATAAGTGTCAAATTTTTGATGGCAAGAGAAAACTCCTACCTTTACGTTTGCATCCCATCAGTATTGAGGCTCCCTTTCAACAATGGGGTTTAGAATTTATTGGATAAATTCACCCAACCTCATCTGCCCAACATAAGTGGATCCTTATTGCCACAGATTATTTTACCAAGTGGATAGAGGCTATCCCTTATAGAAATGCTACTGACTCAGTCATTATCAAATTCCTTGATACCAACATATTATCTAGATTTGTTTGTCCTAAAGATCATTACAGACAATGCTACTGCCTTCAAATCCAAAAGAATGGTTGATTTCTGCTATAAATATCACATCACATTGGGGCACTCCACAACTTACTACCCTCAGGGAAATGGATTTTCTGAATCCTCCAACAAAAGCATAATCAACATTATTAAAAGAATGTTGTAAAAAAATCAGAAATCATGGCATAGTAAGCTAATTAATGCTTTATGGGATGATAGAATAACCACCAAAAAATCAATCAATATGTCTCCCTATTAGTTGATCTATGGCATGGATGCAGTCTTCCCAACTTCCTTGGGAGTCCCAGTCATGAAACTTCTCCAAGAAGTGTAATCAGAATGAAATGACATGTAGAGAAGGCTGAATCAAACTATTCATTTACAATATTCAAGAGAGGAAGTTTATAAAATGACAAAAGCAGTTCAAGAGAGCATCAAGAAGATCTTTGACAGAAGAACTAAAGCTAATAATTTCTAAGTTGGAGACACAGTCTTGAAATGGATTCTAGAAGGGAAGACTAAGGTAAACATGGAAAGTTTGAAAATTTGTGGAAAGGGCCCTATATCATTCATTCAATTAGGGGTCATAATGCTTTCATTTTACAAGGGATGAATGGAGAAGAATTATTTGGAGGTCCTGTCAATGGCAGGATGCTCAAACATTATTTGTGTCAAGAGTCTTAGTTTCAAAGATTTCATGTTGGGTGTGGAGCCTGATTATCTTGTTTATTTTGTATCACAGGGTTGGACCCCTATACCTTAATGGGGGCGACAACGCCTCCCGTAATTAAATGCTACCTGGGGGGTCTAGGGGGGGGTAGTTGCGACTTTATGGAACCCCCCCTGGTGGGGGGTTTTAGGGGAAGCGCCCCCGAAGCTAAAAATAGATGTAAAATTGCCTTGTAAAAGTATAGTAATTTCTAGTCAATCTAGGCCGTTCATTAGGCGGATGATTTGATGATAGAAGTTATGTTTAGTTTAGGGTTTTTTTCCCTAGAAGGCAACCCCTCTCTTTGTATGAGGGTATTGTATTGCGGCTGCGTATGGTGTGTGTATTATCGGAACGAGAAACAGATAGGGAGACTATGAGAGAGAACAAAGGATATTATAGTGGATCTGATGTATGTTGTGTCTCTCCATTTTGCTAGATAATAGAAAGGAAGGATTGGCTGTTCGGGGTGGACATAGCCCAAACTAGGTGAACCACGTATATTTGTGTCTCTCTGGTTTTATGTGTTTTGTATGCTTGTGTTTTCCGCATATTTTATGTATTTCATTGCTCTGTAATATATAATTTTCTAACAAATGGTATCAGAGCCGAAGGTATATTTGGCTGATAAACTCGTAGGAAAGAATGGTTCCTGGTTCAAGTGGGAGCAATGGCGAAAGATGGTAAGTTTAGGGTCGAGGAATTTAATGGCCAAAACCTCCCACTGTGGAAGATGTAGATGGAAGATTATCTGTATTAGAAAGATTTGTACCTACCATTGAGTGGAAAAAAAAAATAAGTTGATGGCTATGACAGACGAAGAATGGGAGATTCTCGATAGAAAGGCACTCAGAACAGTACGGTTGTGCCTTGCGACATCGGTAGCCTTCAATATTTCAAAGGAAACAACAATAGAGGGCTTGATTAAGGCGTTGGCAAAATTATATGAAAAACCCTTGGCCACAAACAAGGTATTTCTCATGAAACGTTTATTTAATATGAAGATGTCAGAAGGTGGATCTATTGTAGACCATTTAAATGATTTTAATACAGTTACCAGTCAGTTAAGTTCTGTAGGGGTAAGCTTTGATGATGAAATTAGGGCTCTTTTATTTCTGTGCTCATTGCGAGAAAGCTGGAATGGTTTAGTTATGGCCATTAGTAACTCGGTCTCTGGATCTAGTACTTTAAAGTTTGATGATGTTGTCGGTGCTATCCTTAGCGAGGAAATGCGACGGAAAAGCTCCGGTGAGACATCGGGTAATGCTTTGAGTGCATAGTCTAGGGAAGAAAAATGGAAAGAGGAACGAGCTCAAGATATCGTAGTAAATCAAGGAAAGGTAGATCCAAATCTAGATCGGGGATAGTGTGCTGGAAATGTGGAAAGAAAGGACACCTAAAGAAAGATTGTAGATCTCAGAAGGGAAAAGAGAGAGACACACAACAAGAAAACAATCATGAAGAAAATGTGACAGGTGATGTGTTACAAGATGCTTTGATTCTTTCTTTCGAAAATGTTACTGATTCCTGGGTAATAGATTCAGGGGCCTCATTCCATGCCACACCTGATAAGAAATATTTTCATGACTATATTCAAGGAGATTTTGGACAAGTCCATTTGGGTGATGATAAAACCTGTAAAATTGTTGGAATGGGTAAGGTTCTTGTAAAATAACAGAATGTAAACTAATGGTTATTAAGGGAGGTAAAACATGTTCTAGATCCGAAGAAAAATATGATTTCAACAGGGAAGTTAGGTGGTGAAGGTTGTGTGACAACTTTCACAAATAAAAATTGGAAGGTCACCAAAGGAGCCCTGGTAATAGCAAAAGGCGAAAAGGTTGGTACATTATATTTATGCAATGGTATTTCTAACTCTATTAATTCTTTAACTTCCAAAGGAGAATATGCAGCATTATGGCATCATACGCTCGCACAAATGAGTGAGAATGGGATGAAGATTCTTCACTCAAGAAATTTGTTGCCGGGTTTGAAGAATGTTGATTTGGATTTGTGTGAGACTTGCATTTATGGAAAATAGAAGAGAGTCAGATTTCTCAAAGTTGGGAAAGAAAAGAAGAGAAAAAAATTAGAGCTTGTGGATACAAATTTATGGGGACCTGCTCAGGTATCATCTCTTGGTGGCTCTCGTTATTATGTTACTTTTATTGATGATTCAACTATAAAAACTTGGATTTATTGTATTCAAAATAAATATGATGTATTTGATACTTTCAAGAAATGGAAAGCTTTGGTTGAGATTGAGATAGGAAAGAATTTGAAGTGTCTTAGATCAGACAATGGAGGTGAATATTACAGCAAAAAGTTTTATAGTTACTGTTTAGAGCATAGAATTCGTAGAGAGAAGACAGTTCCAAGAACACCACAAGAAAATGGTGTGTTAGAAAGGATGAACAGAACAATCATGGAGCGTGTAAGGTGCATGAGATTGCATGCAGGATTGCCTTTACAATTTTGGGCAGATGTTGTGGATACTGTGGTTTATCTAATAAACATAGGGCCTTCAAGTTCCTTGGATGGTGGTATTCCAGAGGAAGCATGGATAGGTAAAAAGGTAAACTACTCTTTTTTAAATCCTTTTGGTTATGAGGCATTTGTCCATATTAATAAAGAAAACAAAACAAAGCTTGAGGAAAAATCAAAGAAATGTACCTTTATTAGATATGGTGTTAATGATTTTGGTTATCGCTTATATGATTATGAAAATAAAAAAATCATTAGGAGCAGAGATTTAATATTCAATGAAAGGTATTGTATAAGAATCAGTTGCAGGAAAAGAAACAGGAAAAAGAAAACAAAGAATACATAGTTCTTGATGAGATCACAGAAAAGGTAAAGGTGCCTGAAAATAATAATAATCAAGAGCCACAACAACAAAAACCACCACAACAGCAACAGGAACCTCAAACACCTGAAAGTGGTGTTAGAAGATCTACTAGGATAAGTAGACCCCCTGAACGATACTCTCCTTCATTATACTATTTATTTTTGAATGATTCTGGTGAACCTGAATGTTATGAGGAGGCAATGTAGGTTGAAAGTAGGAAGAAGTGGGAGCTATCCATGGAAGAAGAGATGGACTCCTTAATGCATAACCAAACTTGGTACTTAGTTAGGTTTCCTGCAGGTAAAACTACATTACAGAATAAATGGATTTACAGGTTGAAGGAAGAAGATGGAGGAAAACAGAGGTACAAAGATAGACTTGTGGTGAAGGGGTTTGCAAAGAAGAAAGGTGTTGATTTTGATGAAATATTTTCTCCTGTTGTTAAGATGACTTCAATCATAACTATTTTAAGTATTGTAGTAGCGGAAGATTTACATCTTGAACAGTTAGATGTAACGACAGCATTCCTCCATGGAGATTTGGAGGAAGAGATCTATATGGAGCAACCAGAAGGATATGCGGTCAAAGGGAAAGAAAAATTAGTGTGCAGGTTAAAGAAGAGCTTGTATGGCTTAAAACAGGCTCTAAGGCAATGGTATCTAAAATTTGACAGGTTTATGTCTAAACAAGGTTATACTAGATGTCACTCTGATCATTGTGTTTATATGAAAAAGAAAAATGATGGCAGCTATATTATATTGTTATTGTATGTAGATGACATGCTTGTTGCAGGGTATAACATGCAGGAAATAGATGTGCTCAAAAGAAAATTGGCAAATTCATTTGCAATGAAGGATTTGGGAGCTGCAAAACAAATCCTTGTTATGAGAATAACTAGAGACAGGAAAAATCGCAAATTAACATTGTCTCAAAATGAGTACTTACAAAATGTGTTGAAAATATTTAATATGCGGAATTCAAAACCACTTAGTACACCTTTTGCTAGCCATTTCAAACTTAGTAAGGAGATGTGCCCTAAGACCCAAGAAGAAATGAACTATATGTCTAAAGTTCCATATGCTTAACAGTTGGAAGCTTAATGTATGCAATGGTCTGCACAAGGCCTGATATTTCACATGCAGTGGGAGTTGTAAGAAGGTGCATGAACAATCCAAGAAAAGAGCATTGGATGGCAATAAAATGGATTCTTAAATATTTGAGAGGTACCACAAATCAAGCATTATGCTTTGGTGGTTCAAAAATTTCTCTACAGGGATATGTTGATGCAGATATGGTAGGTGACAGAGATAGCAGGAGGAGCACAACAAGATATGTATTTACTGTAGGTGGAATGGCTATCAGTTGGGTTTCAAAAATCCAAAGTGTTGTTGCTCTTTCAACAATAGAAGCAGAGTATGTTTCTGCTACAGAGGCTAGTAAATAAATGATTGGTTACAAAGGTTTATGGATGAATTGGGTGGGAATGTTATACAGTGATAGCCAAAGTGCCATTCATCTTGTAAAGAACTCAGCATTTCATTCCAGGACTAAACACATACAGCTCAAGTACCATTTCATATGGTCAGTATTGGAAGATGGACAGTTGAAGCTGGAAAAGATACACACTAGCCAGAATCCTGCAGATATGCTAACAAAATTTGTAACCAGGGAGAAACTAAGAATATGCTCAGTTTCAATTGGTCTTCAAGAATGACGATGAAGATGAGAAAAAACTAGGTCCAAAGAGGATTCATTGTCCAGAAAATGAAGCAGCGATGGAGTTGCTACAATCAGTCTCCAAGTGGGAGATTGTTGGGTGTGGAGCCTGATTATCTTGTTTATTTTGTATCACAACATTGGAACCCTATACCTTAATGGGGGTGGCAACGCCGCCCGTAATTAAATGCTACCTGGGGGGTCCAGGGGGGGTGGCTGTGACTTTATGGAGCCCCCCCCTGGTGGGGGGTTTCAAGGGAAACGCCCCCGAAGCTAAAAACATATGTAAAATTTCCTTGTAAAAGTATAGTAATTTCTAGTCACTCTGGGCCGTTCATTAGGGAGATGATCTGACGATAGAATTTATGTTTAGTTTAGGGTTTTTTTCCCATAGAAGGGAACCCCTCTCTTTGTATGAGGGTATTGTATTGCGGTTGCGTATGGTCTATGTATTCTTGGAGCGAGAAACAGATAGGGAGACTGTGAGAGAGAACAAAGTATATTACAGTGGATCTATTGTAGGTTGTGTCTCTTCATTTTTCTAGATAATAGAAAGGAAGGACTAGCTGTTCGGGGTGGACGTAGCCCAAACTGGGTGAACCATGTATATCTGTGTCTCTCTGGTTTTATGTGTTTTGTGTGCTTGTGTTTTCTGCATATTTTATGTGTTTCAATTCTCTGTAATATATAATTTTTAACATTTCATTCATTGTACATAAAAATTGCATGAGAAAATCTTGAAAACAAAAACAAAAAAACAATGAAAGAAATGAAAAAGAGGGCAGATTCAAAAGAGGTATAGCCCCATACCCAAAAAAAAATACTGTTGAAAGTGTGCAAGTCTAAATGCCACTACTGATTCAAAATGATACCTTGTTCAGTCATCTAGCCTAATTGTGGCTGAACATGCTTTAAATTTATGTTGATAAGTTAGTGAAAACAATGATTGTCAAGATTATTTCAAACTTGACTTATCAAGAAAGATATATTAGGAAATAAAGGATACTGGTTCCACATGCTCAAAATAAAACCAAAGTGGAAGATAAGGATGCATTACAAATGATAGATCACAACCTTATCTTTCTAAATTAATTTTATTCAAAAATAATGTTTGTGTGCAGCTTGTTCCAATGCCACAACCATGGCAAGTCAGATTGCTTAATCCTGATTTGAACCATGCTTTAAATTTCATGTCAAAAGTTTAGAGAATCAAGATTGCCAAACAACTAAATATTGGCAATCAAATAGTTTAGACAGAGAATAAAAAGAGTTCACTAGTTTAATCTGAACTCTTGGAAGAAATATGGATAGAAGTAGATAGTTTATTTTTGTTTCTAAAAATAAAATATCGAAGAGTTTTCTAGTTCAAGTGCACTCAAAGAAGAAAAAATTTCAGGAAAAGTAGGATTGGGTAGGTTTAAATGTTGTTGAAAGAATCATATGTTGTATATTGTTAAGATTGTCACTTCAAAGAAATATCAGCAAGTAGAAAGAAGATAATATGCCGAATGGAAAGCCCACTAGTCTGCAAAAACTCAGAGATTGATAAACTGAAAGTTCTGGACACCTCCAAGGGAGATGCCCTCCCCAAGTGGAACCACTGTTAGTCATCAGTAATTTTGTTGATATCAAAATATGACTAAATTATGATCTTATATTTTTAGAAAAAAAATTTGAGAAATATTGTGAGTTCTAGAAATCTCACTACCTTCATTATCCTAAGCCTAACTATTTCACTAAATTTCTCTATCTTTTCCTTCTCAAGTTTTACCCCACTGCTACAAGGAGAATTCATTTTTTGGGCCTATTTACCTCATTTTATCACCTCACCCTCACCCTCATTCATAACCCTCTTCCTATGAAAATCCCACTTTTTCCTTCTCTCGAAAACCTCATCAGTCCCCTTCATTTCATCATTTTTCTTTTAAACATATTAAACAATGTAAAAACCCTCTTTTTACATTGTTTAAAACTAAAGTTTATCCTATCGAGTCCCTTTAAATTATACACAAAACCATTTTTATGTATAAAAACCACTCTTTGTATAAATCAGGCCTTAAGCCCCTCTTTTCTTAAGCCCCAACCCCCTTTGTTCGCATAGAACCTCGGCTTCCGCTTATTCATCCGCCCCTTCTATTTTCATTAAACCCCCGAAAACTTAATTTAAATAACCCTTAAACTTTAAACTATTAAAAGGTGGGCCTTCTTTCACTCACGTTGCCTTTGATATCACCGAGTCATCTCCACTGTTGATTGGGATCTGTTCCCCCGATCCAACGGCTGTCGCATCCATAACCTTACCCTGCATTGCTACGACCCCACACTACCCGACAAAGATCTCCACGTCACCTCGCCCCGGGTCCCATCTTCCACTACCCCCCGACTCCATTCACATTACGCCAACTTTCCTCGAGATCCACCTCCCAAATCTTCTCACCGCTCCTCAAATCATTCCGCATCGTCGATCTCATTACCCAAGATATGACAGCCCATAACACATATCACGTAAAAAGTTACGATGGGTTTGATGATTCACAACCTGCATGAAATAAGTGGTTTTCGCTGGCCACGTGTCACCCCCTAAGCTATATCGTGTTCATTTGGTTCAAAACCATTTACCACCCATTTCGCATGTGATAAACCACTTATGGTTTCTCGAAACCACTTTTCCTCTCCATGCCAAATTTCAAATTTTTGCCGAATCTGCCTCCGAAACTTTTCCTCCTGCACCCTCGCCTCCTTTGTAATCACCTCCCGACCACTCGAAACCCCTGAGAATGCAGTGAAGCCTACTCCCACATGGTTTTAACTAAAGGTTGTTTTGTGCAGGTTTTTCATGGCGGAAAGGGCCACCATACCCTCCAATGGTTCAAAAAGTTGGGTTAAATGCTAGGTGACGATCCAGCTATTTTATTAAAAAATAAAAGAGATCATAGGCCTTCTTAGGGTTTTATCGATGATGAAGCATGCTCATCGACTGATCATAAACCCTCCAGCTACAAAGAGCAGCCTCCCATGCACACAAAAGACACAAACAATCAAGAAACAACAAATAAAGAAAGCAAAAGAGTTAAAGGGCTAATCCCAATTAATGGAAAAAAACAAAAGGATTAGCCAATTAAAGCAAAATATTACATAAATACATATTGATAAAGGTCAAAGGAAAGAAAGAAGATAGTAGAAATATGAAAAGGTAGAAGCAAAGGATGAAAAGAAACAAGTAAAAAATCATAGGAACAGAATAAAGATCAGATAGTTTGAAGGAAATATGATGCAGAGAAGACAGAAAAGCATAAAGACAGAGTTTAAGGCTTAAGATAGAGATTAAAGATAAAACAAATAACAGATTAACCTAAGACAAATTCGAATGACTCAGCTCATAGCAGTTATTTTTCTCAGAGATATTTTTAGCCACCTAAGTGTTTTGTTTCCTTCAAAAAAGATTTAGGCAGTTATTGAGCTGAGTCAGAGATATTTTATCTGTCAAACAATTATTGTAAATGTTATGAATAAGCCTTAAAGTCAACACATTCACCTATTTTTCTTTAGAAGTTAAGGTAGAAGTTATTAAAATAGAGAAGTAGCTACAGATATTCCTGCCTTGAGCCTTGCATGGTCTTCAACGTTAGGAATGCACTTACCCTGTAATAAATGATACTCAAACCCTATCTCAGGCTTCACCTCCTCATTTTCAACATAAATACTACACCTAAACTCATTATCTTGTTGGAATTTGATGACTATTTGAAGTAATACATAGTCTCTTGGAAGTTGAGAAGACATTGAAGTCTTGGAAGTTGTGGATGTCTTGATTTGTTTGTTGATGGAGGAGGCTAGGTCACTGGATCCCTGACCTTGGCTGTTGGTGAAGTGTTTCTAATATGTTAATGTTATTTCCCATTTTCATTATGTTTCCATATTTTTTTGTTGTAGTAGAATAAAATTTCTAGGCTAAGAAATGTCTTCTGAAAGCACCTTAGTGCTATTTATTCTTCACTGCCTTAATGTTTTCTTCTGCTAGGAAATTTTAGAGAATTATTAATTTCTCTTTGGACCCCCCTAAGCTTGTTTATTTCATAAATAGTTGAATATAGTTGGTATCAAGCATGATTTATGGTTTTCCCTTCTTACTTGCTACCACTTAAACACTGTTTTTGAAGTCTCTCTCTAAAGTACCATTCTTTAAAGTCTACGAAGAGGTTTTGTTTCTATCATACCCTTTGTACTTGCTTAACTAATTGTTTTAGAGATATTCATAACTATAATCAAGGATTTTTAGGAGTTCCCTTTTCTTTGATTATAGTTATATGTGTGTCTTAAGTGTTTTTTGTCCTTGAAGGTGAAATCACTAGAAGTTAAATGAGTTTCTCTCCTTCTATATTTCATTGTAAAAGTTTGTCCTGAAATTATTACTTACTGAAGTGTGGATTGTAGAATTTATGGTTTTACCTGTCTCTTGATTGCCTCTTCATGATTTATGATATTTAAAGTCCCTTTTTTGAGAAGTACATATGATAAAGGATTCTTAATTTCCATTTACCCTACTTTTCATTCTTACAACTGATGTCCATCTCATTACCCTTAAAACTTGAAAGATCCACTGGCTAAGTTAGATTTTCCCTATGATACTCCCTGATCCATTGATGAAATTATCATGACTTCCATTACACTCCATTTCCAAATGAATTAGAGATTTCCTCATTCTACCTATGATTCTTGATCATTATACTCAACCAAAACAACCAACCAAACCTCACACTTAGTAACTAGCCTAAAATCAACCCTACAAAGCAAACCAATTCATATCCTTTACAAAACAAATAGAGAGATCCCTCTCTGACTCCAGGAAGGTTAGGTCCTAGGACTCCAAAGACTGGTTCCATGTTGCCTTGTCATTTGGTATGTCAATCTGCCAAATCACGGGACACCAACACATGCAAAAGAGCAAGTAAATAAAATAGAAGGACAAGGAATTCCTACAGGAAAGGTTCTACATAAAATATTTGAAGACTTTTTTTTATCTACATCATGAGATAAAACACCTATTTATAGTCAAACCAACATTTTCTTGATACACAGAGGCAGATGAGAACTTTAGGAAGTTGAAAAAGATCAAAATCCCTGATGAATAATTTTGGGAAAAACTCACTGAATTACTGTAAAAGTGAAATAGGACTGAAAAGGATGAAAAATAGTTTGTTGTTTTTACACATTGAAAACATAGTTTACAGCAGTAAGACAGTTAAACAGTGGTTAAAGAGTATCAGATGGTAAAGTGCATCAGATGAAAGAGTATCAGATAAGAAGATAATACTTCAAAAACATATTAAAAAATATTTGCCAGTGTTAGAGACAACAAGGCAACCAGCTGCACCTAATCCAAAACAATATTTCTATTTTATTTGGATAAATAGGACAGGTTGCTTGTTGTTAAGCAACTGTCACTGTATTTTTGTAAAATATATTTTTATTTACTTGGAAAAATCCTATGAGTATTCTAGGATATTTTGTAAACATTTTTGTATAAATACTTCATCTTTTGAAGTATTATTGTGGAATAAATTGCTGAAGATTTCTATAGTCAATATTTATGTACCTGAAGGATTTTTGTAGCAAGTTAAAGTAATAGACTGGATCAAATCATAAAGCATCATATTTCAGGATTCATGTGATGATCCATTGAAGTGAATTAATTTATACTATCATTCTTTAGCTTCTTATGTTTTACATGCATTCGTATATGTATTCTAAATTTGAATGATAAACTAGGAATATTATTATAGGATTTGTTAAAAGCACCCTATCTTTAACTATTTATCATTTCTATGTATTCTGCTGATTTCCAAAGTAGGGAACCCTTAATTTCTCCCTCTTTCGAATGACCTCTGTCTTCTCCTTCCTTATCCGGATCAAATAATCCTTGATTTCTCTCTATCCCAATTAAACCACTTCACCAATCAGCCTTCTAAGATCTTCAATGACTTGTCTATCTTGCCCTAAAAATATTTGACTTTTAACCTTGATCCTAGTCTTGTCTACTTTACATTTGAGTCCTTTTCCCAATGGACAAATAGATCTATCACTATCCATCTCATTAGGTTATTTTTCTCACCAAACAAAAGCAAACCAAACCAAATATCAAAACCAATTTTCACATCATAACTAGCCTAATATCAAATAATTAAAACAAAGTTAAATCTTATAGAGAGAGCCCTCTATGAACCCTAGGAAGGCTAGGTCCTAGAGTTTAAAAGTAGTTTGTGGTTACCTCTAATTTTATTTAAACTATAAATCAAAATCTAACAACTTGGAGAATTATTAGAGTGATAACATCTTGGAACAACAATTTCATTTGTTGTAGATTTAGAAGCTCTAACACCATAATATGTTGGGAGAATTTTTAAAGATTCATATTCATGTGGATTCATCGAAATGTGAACAATAAATTTGAATTTATCAATCAATAAAGGCTAATAAACATCATCTACAAAAAATTCAAAACATAAATGAATGAAAAAATCATGAAAATCATTAAGAGATTCATCAGATGCTTTTCCCAGTCACATAATTTTCTTGAGCAAGAATTTATAATCATACCTATCAAAGGCATGGAAAATTTTTGTGGAAAGATGTTCGAAAGAGTGTATGGAAGCGATAGGAAATGTGTAACAACATTCCCTTATGCACCCTTCAAACTTTAGGACGAACAGCCTGCACGCAACATCCTCACAATGGATATTGTGTTTTATTAAAAAATTGAGAAGGTGAGTAGTGTGCTAAAAAAAATGTTGTTCCACCCTTGCCATCGAATTTCAGGTTAAACAAATCATTAATAATTCCCACCAAAAATTTCAGTCTTGCAGTTCTTGAAAAATATAATGGGGTTAAGATATGGGAAGAAGACATAAATTACTGTGGAAAGAGTCAAACGGACTTCATGGGCTCAACTTGTTATATGGCCCTCTTTCTAGCACCAGAGATGTTGACAGTGCTGGACCCGCTAGCATTTAGGAGATCTCCCCAATATTAAGTCCCAATTAGATCTCTCATCATTTTGTGTAGGAGTCCCATCTGGAAATACGGCATAGTTATCGATATGGTAAGTGTTAATTATATGTATGGGCTACAATAATGCATAGAGTGATGTATGGTGACATTGGTGAGAGTGTGTGTGACCCTATAGAAATTCAAGTGTGATGCATGAAGGTTCCAACACATGAAAGGAAAATGAGTGAGCCCCTTAGAACTTGTAATAGTACGTAGCTTGAAAAAGACACACAAGCATAAAGACATCACAAGCTAATATGTGAAATAGTTCACAAGTTAAAAATGATGAAATAATACAACAACACGCATTCAACAAGATTCATACCAGTGAAAATGAAATAGTTCATAAGAATAAGAGTAAGATAAATAACAAGAATTTCAAATACAAAAAGAATATTCCTACTATATCCACGACATATGTATGAAAATATGTCTCCTTTGATATTTTATTAAACTGAAAGTTCCAATCATACATAAGCCATTGACGAACCACTAGCACCAATAGTGGAACGTGAAGTCAACATCAACTAATTCTCCAAATAAAGACAATCTCTCTACGCTATGGAGAAGACAAGGCTCTGACAAAAATCCCAAGCTTCTAATTCTAAGCCTAGGCCTAGCCAAAATATTGGCTCTCAAAATACCTTTACAAGATTTATGAGGATGTATTTATAAAAAAAGGGGGTGACTCTTCACATTCCCATTTATGAATCGTGGACTTCCCTCATGACTCTTCAACTTATTTATAATTGAATATTCAATTACATTACATCATGAATATTCACATTCCACAATTGACACTTGGAATTTCACTTACAAAGTATTTACAAAAGAATATTAAAATTACACTCAAACCCATATAAGACAAAATAGGGTAGAGACAACTTGACAACCTAACAATAAAAAACACTATCATGCTTTACTGTTGGGAAAATCTAGCTCAACAAATTATACTAGATGTCTCTTGATCACGTATCGGTTCTAAGTTGATGGTGATGGTGTCTAGTTGGAAGCAAACTCTAACCTCCATGGAATTCAGGTAAAATGATTTGGAACTAGTTTGAAATTCCTTCTGGATTAGGATCAACATTGTTCTCACTTGGATAGGGCCACTGATATAGTTCTGCATGTTCTGTCTCTTCAAGTCTAAATATTCCTTGGTGGAAATATTTCTAAGTTTCTCCATGTATTATTCAATCTCCTTCCTAACCTAGTTCCTTTGTTTGGCTTCTGTGAGCGAGCCAACTGATGGGATCCTATGTGCATTCACCAATAAATCTAGACTTTTGTATAACCATACATACGAGGCCTAAATGATACCAATGAATAAGGCGAATTGCTTGTTGTTCTAGATCAGAATTTGAAATATTTTTTTCTCTAGCTTTTCCTATTGCTTGTTTTTCTTTCCCAGTCCCATTTGTATCGCATTGTCCATCATGAATGGCAACAATGGAATATTTTTGCATTCCTAAGTGTTTTGGAAAAGTATTTCCATTTATTTTTCAATCCATACAAGTGGAAAAGTTCCTTATGTATGGTAAAAATCTCTTCATAGAGGTTCCACATGGCCTCTCCAAGTTTCGATACTGTTGAGATTCAACAAGATGATGAAGCTTAGCAAAAATGAGTCACCTTCACTAAGTGGGCCCGCAAGCTATTTTTAGGTGCAAGTCTATTTTTAGACTATGTCTATTTTTTAAACATGGTGATCATATTTCAGAAGTTGCAGGGTGCTATTTGTGGATGGTTGGTCAAGTTGGAAAAATAGATGAAATTTTGTTTTTAGAAGATTGGGCGAAGTCTATTTATAGATCGTCGATCTAAAAATAGATGTGTCGATTATTATTAACCCTTAATAATAATTAGACTCTAAATATCAACTTATTCTCTTGGAGCACTTTATTTCAGTATACAGATTTGGCAAATCAGTGGGCTGAAGGAATTACGCAATTCCTATGGTTTATGGTGGCTCATGCATGGAGGACATAGTTAGAAGTACAATGGAAAAGTTATGACAGAGTTGGAAGAGTAGTTACAACAGTTGTTATTCAGTTTAACTCAGTTAAGTGAGTTAAACTCAGTTGAGCTAGTTGTATCTAGTCTAACTGAATGATACACTAGTGAGAGTTAAGTGAATTAATTAGTTAATTAGTTCACAACTATTAACTCACTAAAACTGAATAGAAACAACAGTTAACTACAATGCATGTCAGTTCCAGTGGAGACCCAGTGGAGAGGTAGGTGAAAGGGTAAGATGGACTATCTGTTGTGGCTATAGTGATTCATTGATTGCATCACACACACATTAGAGTCACCAATGAGGATTGCGCAGTCAAGGCAAGGTAGATTCGAATTCATTCAGGGGTCTTCTTCAACAAGGATTGCGCAGTGGAGGTAGGCTATCAGGTAGCAAGAAATTAGTGCATGGATTTGCAGATTTCTTCATGTTAGTGTGTGATGATTGTATTGTACTGAGAGCTTGATGTACTAAGCTTTGTATTAGATTGTTACATGATATCCATGATACATAATATATTATAGTTGGGGTTTTTAGCTTCAGGATTTCCCATTAAAAAACCATTTTATGTGTGATTGTTTTTATTGCTTCATGTGTTTGCAATTGAGTTTCAAATTTCTGCAAAAAGATTAACCGTGGAAGGATTCTGTATTTAGAAAGAAGATAAATATTGTTAGATCAAGAGAATATGGATATATACATGCATATGTTATATAATTTCTACATGGTATTGGAGCAGTGTTAATTCTTGAAGATTACAATTGTGAAGAATTGTTGAGTTTGTGTTGGTGGACAATTCAAATTTGTTGCAAAAATTTCTTGGTGCGACAATTGAGTATACATTGAAATGTCTTTCAATGGGTTGCGATTGGAGTATGACCTTGAGGGTAGCTCGAATTACATAGCCTAGAAGGATAGGATGGAGGCAGTGCTGGAAGATAATGGACTGAAGGAGTTCATCGATAGTGATGTTCCTAAGCCTAGTTCTAGTGATGCTGCATTACTTGATGCATGGCAAAAGAAGGTAGCAAAGATAAGAATAATTTTGTTGGAAGGTGTGAAGGATCATATTGTGTTCAACCTTCACGAGAAAGCCACTCCATTTGCAATGTGGAAGGCTTTGACATATTTGTTCCAAAGCAGCAGCGACCAGAGGAAGTTGGCGCTGAAAGCTAAGCTCAGAAAAATAAAAATGGAGAAGGGCGACAGTATTCCAAAATATCTCACAAAGTTTGTCCACTGTAGGGATGAACCGGGAAGTGTGGGGATTACTGTTGATGATGATGACTTGGTGAGCTTGGCTCTCCTTGGGCTTCTGAAGAGTTGGCATAGCTACGAAGACTCTGTCAATGGACGGGAGAAACTGTTGGGTTGGGAGTGACTTTGCTCGGATCTTGTGCATGAGGAGATAAGCCAAAGTACCAGGGATGGCTCTTCATCGAAGAATGAAGATGAAGAGAATTGTGCTTTGGATGCCAAAGCAAGGAAAGGTAAGGGGAAGAAATACCCTTCAAAATCCGAGGCTAAAGGCAAGAAGCAGGATTTTTCCAAGGTGAAGTGTTTTCACTGTCACGAACATGGGAATTTCGCCACCTACTACCCACAGAAGAATAAGAAAAAGAAGGTTATTGGAGCTGTAGTGGGTGAGGCCTTAGCCTCACAATTTGAACTTGATTCTCTTTGATTGCATTCTTGTTTTCAAGTAATGGGATCAGTGTGGTATCTTGATAGTGGTGTGTCTTTCCATGTGACGGGAGACAAGGAGTTGTTTAGTGACTTGGAGGAGAAGGATCTCCAAATGCATATAGAGATGGGAAACAATGGTCGATACAGTGCGACCAAAATTGTGACCATTACCTTTGAGAGGGAGTTAGGTAAACCATTTCTGTTGAAATATGTTATGCATGTTCCAGGTCTTAACAAGAACTTTATCTCGGTTGCAATGTTGGAAGACAGAGGTTATGATGTTGTTTTTATCGATGGAAAAGCTTTCCTGCGACATAAAACAATGGGTCAAACCAAGAGGATAGGGATCCAAGTTAAGAATCTCTAAAATCTAGAGGTATATGGATGCACTACAATGATGGGAAAAGTAGAAGAAGTGGTGAGTTGAGATGAGGGCGAATTATGGCACAGGAAATTGGGCCATCTTCACCATGGCGTTTTGAAGACTTTGCAGCAGATTTCTACTGGACTTCCCAAGGGTACTCTTGTGTAGTCAGATCAGTGCAAGGGATGTACTATGGGTAAGTTTGTAAAGACCACCTTTCATGAGAAGGAGAATTGTGCTTCGGTGATCTTGGAGAGAATTCACACAGACGTGTGTGGACCTTTCTCAGTTGCTTCAACAGCAAAACACAGGTGTTGGGTGCTAACACGTGTCTTTAAAATCTCCTAATTGCCTCACATTAATTATCAACTAGGGTAAGTCCTTTTATATCAAGAGAGCTATTCATACAAAGAGTAATTCTAAAGCCAATTTTTTAATATATATGCAATCATAAATCTTTGAAGCTTTAAAGGAAGTGATTCATGTACGCATTATAACCCAAAACTATAATTCATTCTTAATTCAACTAATTCAAATGATAATAAACCAAGAGCACTAAAGCATTAACCGAGCTCTTTCAGCTAGATCTAAACTATTGAACAAAAGGAAAGTATTGGAAATAACTATCTACGCTTTAAATAATCAAAACCAATTCTTTTAACTAGCAACTAATTCCTTAAGGAAATAAATTGGAAATGCATATTCAATGGAAATAAATACCAGAAATCTGAATTATCAAAAGTACTTCAACTAAAAAGTGGAAAAGCAGAATACACTTGCAATAAATGGAAAAGTATAACAAAAGAAAAATCAGTGAGATTCACTAGGGACCGGGCCCTTAGCCACCGACGAATACTTCTTAATTACTCCAGAATAATTGAATAAATAGCAACACAAATTATATATTAATCATCGCAATCAGTTGACATCACAATATGATCTTGTCGTTCAGAACTACATTCTGTGAATTGCAATTACGAATTATACAAAAGTGAAAGATATATCATTCATGATCCTTGAGAACTAGCTCTCCATGTCCCTTTATAGCTAAAATAAAAGATAAATGTAACCCCTAAGGATCAGGGGATCCTGAGGAATCCACGAAAAAATGCTATCCTCGGACATTTTTTTCATTATTGCGCTAATCCTCACTGAATTATCATTGATTTTACCACACTTAACGCGTCTTCTTTCCCACGATTAAGTCCTGCTGTTCCTTCTGTTATTTTCAGCATAAAAAGCAATGAGAATTAGTTTGGATGGTTAAATTGTGTCAGGATCATTTTTCATTCATTCTTCATAAAAAATTCTTTCATTGTGTTATTATATCATGGCACAATATGGATTAGGAAGAGGAAAAAATATAGTAATCAAGAGTAAATACATACCTATTGCAAGGCTCAACATACTCCCCTGCTTATTGTTTTTCATGTCCTCATGAAAAACAGATAATTCTTATGCAAAGAAGTTAAAGAGTAGGCTATAGAATATATGTCCGTAATAGGCTTGAGACCATGATGTCATGCTAGGTTTGCAAAGGCTGCCGCTTCTTGTTCTTTTGGTAACTCATAGTTAGGATGATACCCTTCAGGAGGATACCAAATAATGGGGCTTCTAAAGCGACATCCCACCCAATAAGGTCCTTCTCTTAAGAGAAGATTATTGTATGGGACTAACCATCTCACAATAGCTTTGAAATTTCCATAATTAAATGGTTCTCTTTCCTTAACACTATTTCTTGAAATCATTCATCCAATTTTGGATGCAACCAAGGATCTTTCTTGAATAGAGAGGAAATATGCTATTCCTTCCAGCACAATTTCCTTATGTATGGGCCCTAAAATTTTATGCACGCCTTCCTGTGTCATTAGTCTTTTATGCTTAGTAAACAATTACAGAGGGTGAGTAGGTTCATTTCTTACCAAAAGATCTAAGTTGTGCTCCTATATTTGGAACTAATTATAAGCCTTCAACCACTTGGGTTGGTTGACTGCAAAAGAGATAAAAGCCCGAAATTGAATGTCTCCAATAAAAGGGCTAGGATTGACATCCACTTATTTATCTAATATAAAATTATGCAAATAAAATTCACAAAGAAGTCGTTGGAACTTTACTCCATGTATCTTACAACAATTTATAAAATCATCCATTGTCTTCAGCTCAAATGGCTTGCCGGCTCTAACAATTTTAATTTTTAAAAATAAATATCATTCTAATAAAATCAAGGCATAGTTTGTAGCAGGAGATCGACAGGTCAAGATATCCAAATATAATGAACAAATGGTGTCCAACTGATCCCGGACATTGTTCATCTTATTTTTTATCTTCTTCAGTTTTTCTTCTTCCTATCTAGCCTTATTAAAAGCCTCATTCTCTACTAGGGCTAATTCCCTCAATTTTTTTTTGTAATTCCTGGTATTTTTGCAGGGAGACTGTCTGATGTTGATGTTGTTCTAAAGCAAACTGGGCTTGCATCAGTTCTTCTTGAAGTTTTAAAATAATAGGGTCATTCCTTGACAAGAAGTTCTTGGATTGCCCTTCTGTCTGAGTGCGGATGTTGTGAGAGAATACCTCTTCAGTTTTTATTTTCTTATTTTGGGAGGAACAACCCTCCATTTTAACAGTCACATTTACCAAGTTTTCATGAAAATTAACCTGGGTGGCTATTGTTCAAGTGGGAGCGAGTTCAGTTTGAATTTCTATTGATCTATTCTCGCATATTCTTGTTTGTGTAGCTACAGAGGTTACCTCAGGAGCAGTGTTCTGAGTTTTCCAGTTTTTAACTTCTCGTCATAGCCTTCTGATTATCTTTTGGAGCTTCTGGTATTTTTTTCGTAGCTTATTAAGTTTTTCTTCGACTACTTGGCTCTTTTGAGGAGCATCCGTTCCACTAACAAGTTTATCAACGGTTTCTAGAGCTGCTTTTTGGTCATCAAGGTTGTGTTCCAAAAGAAATGTATCACCTGACTAATTGTCTGACTTGTGACTAACTTCTATGTTTGCAGACTACTGCTGGTCCTCATGGCTATGTTCCAACAGAATTGTGTCACTAGAATGGTTGTCGAATTCCTGAATAATTTCTGTGTCCGCAGCCTCTGGAGATGGCAGTGATTCTATATGCCCAGAATTCTCTGGGACTTGTGTTTCCATTCTGCTGGGACCAAGTGGTCCTCCAAGTTGCTTATATACATTAAGATTTTCTAGGACCTCAGCTATCCCTGTCTCGAAATCCGGTTCTGCTTCAATGTCCAGTTCATTATTATAATTCTGTTCTTGTTCTTGTTCTGAATTGGCCTCTTCTTCGGGCTCTTCTTCTAAACTGGGTGCCTCTTCTTCAGGTTATGATTCTGATTCAACCTCTTCTTCAGGCTCTTCTTCGGGTTCTTCTTCTGAACTGGGTGCCTCTTCTTTGGATTTAGAGTCTCTTATCCTAACTAGACTAGCTGCCTCCGCAGGTTGGTTGCTTTCATCCCGAAGATTTGTAGACATCCTCTGGGCTAGTTCAATTCTTATAGACTTCATACGTTTATGGGGTTCAACCTTTGAACGGGCAGTCTTTTTTATTTTCGAAACAAGGTTCTGCTAGCTTGTCTCCGTAATTTCGGGATGTTGGAATACAAGGTTTTTCATGCTCTCTAGGGCTGTCATGAAACCATCCCAAGTTAAGTTGTGTTGAACCAAGCTATGACTGATGATTAATATAATCAATCCATGGTGACTTATTACAGCTTCAGGGTTTCTGGCCTGTCTTATTCTAACAGCAGTATCATGTAGTAAATAATTCAAAAGAGATGGGAGATTAACAGTGAGTTTTTGTTTCAAGACAGCTAATAGTTTAAGTTGTCGTGGTCTTACCACATCTTGCGTCCATTACAGGTAATGTATATTTTGGATAATGCTTGCTAATTCTTTCCATGGTTCTGCTAGAGAAGATGGTTGGATGCCTTTACCTTTCCTGACTACTTCCTCACCTTCGTCTTTGAAAGTTTCCACCGCGTCTTGTAGCAATACATGTTTTTGTGACCATATAGTTCCTTCTACCGGCAGCCCAGATACTTTAGCTATTATAGCTTCTGTGACCGTAATTCTTCTACCTTTCACCATGGATTCCCCATTATGCAGATGTTGTAGAAATTCAATGGCAATTTCCTCATTTGAGGGCTGAAATCTTGTGAGATAGGATATCCACCCTGCACGGATCAGAATTTCCCTGGCTCTGTCAAAGACCTCTAACACAAAAGGTTCACGACGCACTTCCTTACCACCCATAATGCTTGAATTATTCCTACTATTGCAAAGGATGAGTGTAATGGAAAATGTAGCAATACTGAAAAAACACAGCAATACTAAAAACATAGCAACACTTAGAGCGATAGAACAAGAAGTTGTTGTAACAACTAAGTGTAGTTGATATTAATTGTGTTATTAAATTACCGCATGTAGCATGATCATGGAATATCTTATCAGTCAATGAAATAGTGACAACGCATGCCTCCTATAATGGATGTTCTCTCCCCCCTTCGAAATGAGAGGTCGCCTACGACTGAATAGACGGGGAATGGTTGTTCCGACGGCAGGATATAAAGATCAAGGGTATAGTAGTAAATGGAATAGAGTACGTAAATAAATGATGGGATAATAAGAGAGATGTATAGAGTGAAAGCATGGTGTATAATCATAGTAAATGACAAGAGACAAGACAATTTGATTGATGATAATTTATGTGATAAGGAAAGAGGACAACAATATGTACAAAAGGATGCTTTCCCGATGATAATCCAGCTGTACACGATATGATTGAGTAAAAACATGAACGCATGCATAAAGTTTCAAAGTAGGGAAGTGATTAGAGGAAATAATATCTCGGATAAAAAGATAAATGGGAAGAGGGTATTATAAGAATTATTGATTAAGGAAATAAAACTTCAATACCATAAGCAGAGCTTCTATTGCCAGCAGGCGTCCATAGCCTCGACAGAGTTTATTTTTAACCGATGTGAGTGAAGATCCTCAATTTATAATTGAAAATTTTCATTGTTGTTTCTACATAAGAGACTAGTGTGCTGGCATGGTAACGAGATAACCATACTGCCATTCACTGGGAAGTAGCAAAAGTGAGCAGGTCAACTCATGATGAGACCTCCTGTTCCAAGGATGTTTTAGCCATCCAAGGGATCATAACCCTGGTGTGGTGGCCATAGTGGGAATTTCACATTGCTACATCCTTATGAACATGGTAGGCTGGCTCTTAATGAGACCCCTATCCTCTATCTTTAGATAAAATTTAATTTTCATTACATATTTTTATGATAAATAGAGGGAGGCTCAGTACTCCTTAAGAGTAGGGATGGTGTAAGAATTTGAAGCATATCAATAATAATAAAAATTATACCCATAATCCCATTGAAAATAGATAGAGAGAATTATAACCAGGGAGAGTTGAACCAACATGGTAAATATGATCAATCAATATCATATACAGTAGAAATCAATACAGTAAAGTGAAATATAAATAATTGTGTCCCTTTCAATTTTTTTAAGTCTATCATCAAGAATTTGTCTTTGTCAAAGATGAAAACATTAAAAATATTCACCTGGTTCAATAAAATCCATAATTCTTATCTGCAAAAAGGAAACAAAGAAATAAGGCTGACATGAGCTAGGAATAAGTCCATGAGAGGAAAGAGGTGTTTGAGAAATATATAAAAAGGGTGTTGTTTAGAACACACAAAAATTTTACAAGAAACAAAAGTGTTGTTCCAAAATTGGAATAGAAAAAAAAAAAGAGAGTGTTGTTCCAAATATGGAACAACAAAATCAAAAAGTGTTGTTCCGAAGATGGAACAGCAAAATCAAAAAGTGATGTTCCAAAGATGGAACAACGAAACCAAAAAGTTTTGTTCCAAAGATGGAACAACAAAACTAAAAAGTGTTGTTTCGAAGATGGAACAATAAAACCAAAAAGTCTTGTTCCGAAGATGGAACAGCGAAACCAAAAAAGTGTTGTTCTGAAGATGGAACAACAAAATCAAAAAGTGTTGTTTCGAAGATGGAACAACAAAACCAAAAAGTGTTGTTTCGAAGATAGAACAACAAAACCAAAAAGTGTTGTTCCGAAGATGGAACAACAAAACCAAAAAGTGTTGTTCCGAAGATGGAACAACAAAACCAAAAAGTGATGTTCTGAAGATGGAACAACAAAATAGGCAGAGAAGAAAAACAAATTGAATCAACAATCCTATTTATAATTTTTTTCCCCTTTTTTTATTTAGAAAAAAAAAAGAATTTTTAGAAAGATGAAGCTGCCAAAGGATTATCTTCTGCAGCTAAAATTTTCATGGTAGAGTCCTTGCATATCTATTGACAAAAATATTCTCTTATGAGTGGTCTTTGGTAGAGGCACACCCAATTCATTTATTTGTTGTAATCTATTAATATGGGCTTCAGTTAAATCCAGTCCCACTTCCTAGGCTGTCCTTAGTGTTTGTATCTCAAACTCTATGGGAAAAATAGGTTCCTTACCAAATACCAACTGATATGGGGAGTATCTAGTAGTATTCCTCCAAGTTATGTGATATTACCACAAGTATTCTAGCAGTCGAGTAGCCCAATCTCGTCTGTGCGATGAGACAGTCTTTGTTAGAATAGCTTCAATTACTTTGTTGGTGTTTTCTACCTGCCCGTTCGCTTGCTGGTTGTATGGAGAGGTAATTCTGTGAATAACATGACGATTTTTTAGTGTAGCAGCGATCTTGTGGCCTACAAACTGCGGCCCTCCATCAGTGATTACTTCTCTGGGTAACCCATATCATACAAAAATTTCAAAAAAAAGTTTATCACAGTTTCTTCTGTGGCTCTTGGTAATGCTACTACTTTTACCCACTTAGTTACGTATTCTGTTGCAACCAATATATATGATTTCTGGTTTGATGATGGGTTGATTGGCCCAAAAAAATCTAATGCCCAATGCTCAAAAGGTTCTATGACCATCTATGGATGTAGGGGCCTCTCATCAGATTGGCCAGGGTGGCCCATCCTTTGACAACTATTGCAGGCCTGAACAAATTTCTTAGCATCCTTAAAAATCATGGGCCAGTAGTAGCCCATTTGTAAAATTTTATGTCTAGTTCTGTGGTCTGCAAAATGTCCTCTGCAAGGTACATCGTATAGGATTTTAAGATATCATAAATTTCGTCTTTGCTAATACACTTGCGGATGTGCATATCGGCTCCTGTGTGAAAAAGGTATCCTCCAATCCAGGAGAACTGAGTGTTGCGCTGTACTGTCGATGTTATTTCTCTGGGTGTCAGATGTTTAGGTAGTTTTCCCACTGCTAAATAATTCGCCACATATGCGTACCATGGTGTTTTCATGGTTACAGCAGACAGGTGTTCATCCAAAAATTGATCTTCTACTGCTATTGTATCATCTGTTCTTGGTACTCGGGAGGGGAAATATGCCACAGGGTTTTCCTTCGCTGTTCAATCCCTTATAATTATATCAAATTCCTGCAAAAGTAGCAACCAACGTGTCACTCTTCCATTCGTATTGGGTTTATTAGCTAAGTATTTGATAACAGAGTGATCCGTATACAGAATTACAGGGTATCCAGTTATATAGTGTCTAAATTTTTTAATAGCATAAATAACAGCTAAAAAATCCTTCTCTGTTACTGTGTAATTCAATTCAACAAGGGTTAAGTTTTTTCTAATGTAACATATAGAATAGGGTTTATTGTCTTCTTCTTGGCCAAGAACTGCTCCAATGGCCCTATCTAATGCATCTGATGAAATCTAGAATGGTATATTCCAGTTCGGGCCTCGTAATACTGGTGCTGTTGATACTAACCATTTTAAATATGTAAAGGCAGTGTCACATTTGTCAGTTCATATGAAATCACTGTTTCCTGTTAAGGAATATAATGGTGCGGAAATATGTGAAAATTTCTTGATAAATCTATGATAATATACAACAAATCCATGAAAACTACATACCTCTGTTTGAGTGCAGGGAGTAGCTATTAAGAGAATTACCTGTATTTTTGTCGGATCTACTTGAATTCCAGCTGCTAAAATGTAATGGCCCAAAATCAGGCCTTTTTTCATCATCATATGGCACTTTTCATGACTTAAACATAAGCAAGTAGCAATACACCGTTCCAGAACTTTTTCCAATGTCTGTAATTCTTTCTCGAAGTCATCTCCATAGGGTGTGAAATCATCCATGTGTACTTCCAATCCTTCATTTATCAAGTCTGCAAAAATACTGAGTATGGCTCTTTGGAATGTGGTAGGTGTGTTACACAATCCAAAAGGTAATACCCTGTAAGAAAATGTTCCCCATGGAAAGGTAAAGGTAGTCTTATCTTGGTCTTCAGGGGCAATCTGAATTTGGTTGTAGCCACTGAAGCCATCCAGGAAAGAAAAAAAATTATTCCCTGCCAATGTATCCAGTACCGGATCAATAAATGGAAGGGGAAAATGGTATTTTTGCGTTGCTTTGTTGATTTCTCTATAGTCAACACATATTCACCATTTCCCATTCTTTTTGGGAACCAAAACTAATGGAGAAACCCATTTACTGTCAGATATAGGATAGATAAAATTCACATCTAACAATTTTTGAAGTTCTTCTTTAACAATATCTTTCAGGTGAGGATTTAATCTACACTGAGGTTGTCTAATGGTTTTTGCATCCTTTTCAGTGTAGATGTGATGCATGCATAGTTGAGCGTCAATCCATTTCATATATGAGTACTCCCAAGAAAAAGCACCTTTATTTTTCCTAAGGACTTGAATAAGTTTATGTTGTTGGTCATCACTCAGATTACTGTTAATGTTCAGGATCTTCCCTGGCTCAATTTCGATAGGTTTTCTATTATAAATAGTGGTTTTTGGTATTTTTTGGTCATTGATATCTCTCAAGGGATCTTCTTTGATTTCGTTGTCAAATACTGCTTTAATCATGTGGCATTTCGAACTTGATACTGTGGTAGGATGATTGATAAAAGTATTAATGACATCGTCTTCAGTTTGGTTTTCGAATTCAAGGGCATCTACCACAGTCAATGGTGACCGAATATTTTCTGTTAAGTATGATGAAGGGTGCTTCCTAGTTTTCATCATAGTCAAGCTTGGTTGAGTAGGAGGGTATAAAGCTAAATTTTTCACATCATTCCCCCTGGTTATAGTCATACTGCCTGTTCGGCAGCTGATATAAGCATCAATAGTCACTAGCCAAGGCCTTCCTAATATTAAGGGATGTCCATCTAGCTAGTTCCTAGGATTAATAATCAAGAAATCTATCGGGTATTCCCAAGTGTCTACAGAGACCATCACATATTGTAATGTTCCTTCTGGTCTAATGACTGAGTGGTCAGCTAGTTCTAGTAAGGTAGTTGTTGGTTCCAAGGTTGTGATGCCAAGAATGTTGCAAGTTGTAGTTGTGAGAATATTGATGGCTGCCCCTAAGTCAACTAAGGAATTGGGAAAATAATGGCCATTTATCTGGAATGTGACAATGGGGTTTCTGGGATCCTCATATTTTACAGGAGTCTTTTTTCCTAGTAATAAATCAGACAAAGTCCCGACAACATAGACAATAGGGATTGTTTTTGTTTTCCTCGCAGACTTCTTTACGCACAATTATTTAATAGTTTTAGCATATATTGGAATATCTTGGATAGCCTGGAGGAGGGTAATTTTTATGAAAATGTTCTTAAGTTCACCCAGAAGATCAAAGTCAGGATATTCAATCGAGCGTGTATCATCAATCTTTCTGGGAATGGGGGGGAAGTGGTTATGATTTGTTCAGGATTTTTTTCTCTGACTGTATTTTCCCCTTGTTTTATTTGTTGATCATCTATATTTATAGGCTTATTTGTGTGCGGTTCTTCAGGTTGCAAATATTTAGCCTTTTCTAGAGTGATTATGCGTCCAGATCTCAACTTAAGTTCGTTACATTCTTTCAACTCATCCTCAAGGTCCAAACCCTCAATTATTTGTATTGAATGAACTGGTCTATTGTTAGGATTTGGGTTGGGTTGAGTTGGAAGTTGCGGTCATATATTAGATTGAGGATTTTTTTGCAACGTGTAAGGTGCTGGTAAAGTTGGTTGAGGTAGAGGAACTGTCCCCATAGGCCGGTTCATAGATCTTTGCCAATTTGATTGCCAGTTATGATTTTGTGAGGTGGAAGGGGACCATTGGGAGGAATAAGGGTTTTTTTTCCAGAATGCTGGCAGGTAAGGGGAATTTGGCCAATTATTATTATTTATAATTGACTGATTGGGCCATGGTGGCATAAAAAATGCTTGAGGTGGCAAAAACGGTGGTTGATTCTGCCATGATGCCCCTGAATATTGTTGAGAATTATATTGCGAAGGAGGAAAGAATGAATATGGATCGGTAGGAATACCTGTTTGATGTGCTTTCCATTGACGACGCTGGTTCAACAGATATACTGGTTCCACTTCTTCTTCCACTTCCTTGAAGACTACTTTTAATCCTAGGAGTGATTGGAAACTTTTCGTGGCGTGTTATTTAGTGCATATGGCACATGTTCGTATCATATCTAGGGGTTATTCTTTATGACTGTGCTTCTATCTGCAACGGGGGTAGAAAATATCCAAGTTCTGTTCTTCTATAGCCTACTTTTTCTTAGCTTGCATGACATCCAATTGTGTCGCCAAGGTCCCCAAGATATCAGTCTTGAAATCCGCCAACAAATTGCCGATTTTGCTTCATGTAATGCTTCCTCCTGAGGCTTTGCCGTCTCTAGGGCTTACATCACATCTGACTAGTTTCAACCTTGTACTGCCCCTAGAACACTTGCTTCACAAATCTATAATATTGTTATAGTTTGCTTGATAAATGTCACCCTTTCCCATTATATTTAGTATCTCTACTCATTGGTCTTTCATACCTTTGATCATCGTGGTTTTTAGAAAATTATTAGGCAGATTTGTGTAAGGAGATATTTACAGATTATATTGGAAATGCTCTACATATTCTTCCAGAGTCTTGCTAGGCTTAGATATCATTTGAAAAATTTCATCTTTTAGTTCTCTAGTTCGGAAATAATCTTGGTATTTTTTAAGGAAAGATGTTTTCATTTGGTCCTAGTCATCGATGGTGCCTCCACCAAGTCCCATGAACCCACACAGAACTACTCCCTTCAGAGTAGAGGGGAATAGCTTCATCTTCTTGGGGTCGATAGTGTAGTCATAACCCCTGCATAAGACATCAAACTCGAAAAGGAATGCATCAATATCTTCTGAATTTAGCCCATGAAATGTAGGAATATTTTGTAATGGGATAGCCTTTATGGGGGCATTGACAGATGTGTCAAAAATAGGGTATTTCAATGTAGAAGTTTTAGGTTGTTGGTTATTAGCCGTTTGGTAAAAAATATGCCAATATTCTTCAGGGATCTCCGGAGCTAGGGAGTGATTCCTAAGATGTCCACAAGAGGCTGGAATATTTCTAACAACACTAACTTGACCTAGAATACTAAGTGTCCTCTGTTCAGTCACTACTTCAGGAGATCTAGGTTATGATAATTTAATTTCAAGATTGCATGTTTCTCCTTCTCCTTCACGGAGGTTGCAAGAATTTCCTTCTTGTGAAGGGCGAGTTTGCAGATTCTCAGTATCTTGAAAAATTGGTTCAATCCCTTCAGTCTTACTATGAATCTTAGCATTGGCTACAGATGGTGGTCCTGCGGCTTGAAGGAAGTCATTAGGATGTTTGGTAGAAAAAATTCGGGGTCCTACTGATGATTGAGACTCAACTTTTCTTAATATTTTGTCGATAAAAGTTGATCGTCCAAGGGTCACCGGTCCCTTAGGTTTTTCAGGTTTAGAAGGAGGAATTTTTTCTTTTTCAGGTCTTTCCCTCTTAGTAATTCATGCATAAATACAAACATTCATTCCTACCTTAAACTCTCACGCAATTCCTCTAGAAAGTGGGCGGATGAGCGAGCATTTTACTCGTTCTTTATGTAGGTTTTTACCTTCTGTTTTTAATACCCAATTCTCCCTCAGCAGAAAAAACATCAATCATACATTACTCTTTTTACAAAGTTGCAACACACTCCCTGGCAACGGCGCCAAAATGTTGGGTGCTAATAGGTGTCTTTAAAAACTCCTAATTTCCTCACATTAATTATCAACCAGGGTAAGTCCTTTTATATCAAGCATGTACACAATATGTGCGAGATATTCATACAAAGAGTAATGATAAAGCTAATCATTAATATATATGCAATCATAAATCTTTGAAGCTTTAAAGGAAGTGATTCATCTACGCATTATAACCCAAAACTGTAATTCATTCTTAATTCACCTAATTCAAATGATAATCAATCGAGAGCACTGAAGCATTAACCGAGCTCTTTCAGCTAGATCTAAACTATTGAATAGAAGGAAAGTATTGGAAATAATTGTCTATGCTTTAAATAATCAAAACCAATTATTTTAACTAGCAACTAATTCCTTAAGGAAATAAATTGGAAATGCATATTCAATGGAAATAAATACCAAAAATCCGAATTATCAAAAGTACTTCAACTACAAAGCGGAAAAGAAGAATACACTTGCAATAAATGGAAAAGTATAACATAGGAAATAGAAGTGAGATTCACCAGGGACCAAGCCCTTAGCCACCGGTGAATACTGCTTAATTACTCCAGAATAATTGAATAAACAGCAACACGAATTATATATTAATCAACGCAGTCAATTGACATCACAATACGATCTTGTCGTTCAGAACTACGTTCTGTGAATTGAAATTATGAATTATACAGAAGTGAAAGATACATCATTCATGATCCTTGAGAACTAGCTCTCCCTATCCCTTTATAGATAAAAGAAAAGATAAATGTGATCCCTCAGGATTAGGGGATCATGAGGGATCCACGAAAAAATGCTATCTTCGGACAGTTCGTTCATTCTTGCTTTGATCCTCACTGAATTATCATTGATTCAACCTCATTTAACGCGTCTTCTTTCCCGTGATTAAGTCATGTTGTTCCTTATGTTATTTTCAGCATAAAAAGAAATGAGAATTAGTTTGGACGGTTAAATCGTGTTAGGATCATTTTTCATTCATTCTTCATCAAAAATCCTTTCATTATGTTATTATATCATGGCACAAGATGGATAAGGAAGAGGAAATAGGATAGTAATCAATAGTAAATACATACCTATTGCAAGGCTCAACAATAGGTATTATGTTATATTTGTTGATGACTATTCTCGTAGATGTTGGATCTTCTTCATGCAGAAGAAGATTGAAACATTCTCAATGTTCTGTGAGTTCAAAGCATTGGTGGAGAAATATTCAGGGAAGCAAGTGAAAGCTCTACGAAGCGATAATGGTGGTGAATATATCTCGAACAAATTCAAAGAATTATGTAGCAAAGAAGGAATTCGAAGAGAAATCATAGCACCTCATAACCCATAGCAAAATGGGGTCATAGAGAAGAAGAACAGAAGGATCGTGGGTGTTGCACGAGATATGCTTGAGAGGGAGCTAGACTTGCATGAAGTGGAGGAACTGCCAGTTATGAAAGATGAGCCTCCAGATGTGGACCAGCCACAGGAGGAATTTCATGGAGTGGAGAAGTCCACTGACACAGAGCCAAACATCATAACTAGCAGAAAGCGTACCATAGAAGCTGAGAGACTGAAGCTTGATGCGACATAGAATGTAGGAGTCCCTACATCACAGCACAGACAGAGACAGTCACCTGACTGATTTACTGGATACATGGCTCTCATGAGCAAGTGTATCATGACAGAGCCATCTTCTTTTGAAGAAGAAATGCAGGAGCCCATATGGGTAGATGCCATGGTGGAGGAGTATGACTCCATTGTCAGAAATAGTGCTTGGGAGATTGTTCCAAGGCTGGTGGGTAAATTATTTGTAGGATCAAGATGGATCTACAAGGTAAAGCAAGCCACTGATGGGAGAATTGAGAAGTATAAGGAAAGATTTGTTGCCCAGGTCTACCCACAGATTGAGGGGATTGATTACGAAGAAACCTTTGACCATATTTTCTCTCTCAGCGCAGATGGGTTTGCACATTCATCAGATGGATGTGAAGACTGCATTCCTTAATGGGATCATTGAGGAAGAAGTGTACATTGAGCAGCCTGAAGGATTCGAAATCTTCAGCAGTAAGTCGCATCTGTGTAGGCTCAAAAGAGCGTTGTATGGGCTGAAGAAAGCACCACGTGCTTGGTACACATGGATCGACAACTATTTCACTGGATTTGGCTTCACCAAGAGTGACGCGGATGCAAAACTATACCAAATTGTGGTGGAGGGTAATATTTTAATCATTGTTCTTTATGTTGATGATTTAATACTAATGGGTGATGAGTAGTTGATACACTCATGCAAGGTATATCTTTCAAAGGAGTTTGAGATGAAGGATTTGGGCCTCCTTCATTGTTTCCTTGGATTAGAAATATGGTAGCGGGAAGGTGAAATTTTTGTGTCTCAAGGCAAGTATGCTTGGGAGATACTTGAGAAGTTTCACATGCAAGGCTGCAAGCCTATTGACACTCCTCTTCCAAGAAATTGGAGGAAAGAGGATGCTACATCGGCAGAGGTAGTGGATGCCACTGTTTATCGAAAATTGGTGGGTTCACTCATGTATTTAGTTAATACAAGATCGGACATATGCTATGCAGTGAACCAGCTTTCACAAGCAATGTTTAAGCCTACCAAGCTCTTTTGGAAGGCAGGCAAGCATGTCTTGAGGTATCTCAGGGGCACATCTGAGTATGGATTATGGTATATACAAATGGATGAGGTGAAGTTGCATGGCTTCATAAATGCAAATTGGACAAGCAGCCCAATGGATAGAAAGAGCACATCATGAGGGATTTTCAGTATCAAATTTACAACAATTTATTGCTGCAACAGGAAAAAAAGATCTGTGGCACTCAGTTCAGCGGAAGTAGAATACATGGTAGCAAGTCAAGCTCCATGTGAGGCTATCTGGATGAGGAAGATCCTTGTCGGTTTGTTCGGTTCACATTTAGATCCTGCAGTGATACATTGTGATAATTAGAGTTGCATTAAACTCTCGATTAATCCTATGTTTCATGATATATCTAAACATATTGATATCTGGTATCATCATATCAGAGATTGTGTGCAGCGAAAGCTCATGTTGCTTTAGTACATTCCTATGAAAGATCAGTATGCAGACATTATGATGAAGGCGCTCGACAGGAGAAAATTCAAATACCATAGAGGCAGGATCGAGGTGAAGGATAATCCCTATCTTGTTGAGAGGGAGTGTTGAGATTCAACAATATGATGAAGCTTAGTGAAAATCATTCACCTTCACTAAGTGGGCCAGCAGGCTATTTTTAGGTGCAAGTCTATTTTTAGACATGGTGATCATATTTCAGAAGTTGCAGGATGCTATTTGTGGATGGTTGGTCAAGTTCAAAAAATAGATGAAATTCTATTTTTAGAATATTGGGCGAAGTATATTTATAGATCATCGATCTAAAAATAGATGTGTCGATTATTATTAACCCTTAATAATAATCAGACTCTAAATATCAACTTATTCTCTTGAAGAACTTTATTTCAGTATACAGATTTGGAAAATTAGTGGGCTGAAGGAATTACACAATTCCTAGGGTTTATGGTGGTTCATGCATGGAGGACTCAGTTAGAATTGAAGTGGAAAAGTTATGATAGAGTTGGAAGAGTAGTTACAGGATTTGTTATTTAGTTTAACTCAGTTAAGTGAGTTAAAATCAGTTGAGCTAGTTGTATCTAGTCGAACTGAATGATACACTAGTGAGAGTTAAGTGAATTAATTAGTTAATTAATTCACAACTATTAAATCAATAACACTTGAAAAGAAACAATAGTTAACTACAGTGCAGGTCAGTTCTAGTGGAGACCGAGTGGAGAGGTAGGTGAAAGGGTAAGATGGACTATCTGTTGTGACTATAGTGATGCATTGATTGCATCACACACACATTGGAGTTTCCAATGAGGATTGTGCAATCAAGTCAAGGTAGATTCGAATTCATTCAGGGGTACTCTTTAGCAGGGATTGCGCAAGAGAGGCAGGCTATCAGGTGGCAAGAAATTAGTGCATGGATTTGCATATTTATTCATGTTAGTGTGTGCCGATTGTATTGTACTGAGAGCTTGATGTACTAATATTTGTATGAGATTGCTACATGATCTCCATGATACATAATATATGATAGTTGGGGTTTTTAGCTTCAGGCTTTCCCGTTAAACAACTGTTTTATGTGCGATTGTTTTTATTGCTTCATGTGTTTGCAATTGATTTTTAAATTTCCGCAAAAATATTAATTGTGGAAGGATTCTATATTTAGCTAGAAGATAAATTTTGTTAGATCAGGAGAATCTGGATATATACATGCATATGTTATATCATTTCTACAGATACTTCCCCAAATATTGTTTCCATCATTTTATCAAAATGGACCTATGTAGAATCTCCATTCTGATCTCCTGTGTGGAGCCATTCTACCTCTTTCCTAAAAGCATGTAAGCTATGTGAAAATTTCTTATTATTGATGATAAAATATTGAGTGTTTAACCTTGCTACAGTTGCGAAGGCCAAGTTTGTTTCAATAATGGCATCAAGATTCTTCTTGGTGTCCACCAGTATCGTCATTTCTCTAATGAATGCAAGCAATGTGAGGTCATATGGAAAATTATTCTTACGTGTTTGTAAATTATTCCTCTGAAATTCATTGTACAAAATATTGTATGCATCCATAACCATATCATCATCAAGAGTAACAACTTCCTCTTCCTTTCTAGGAGCTAACTCTACTATTGGAGGTGGTGGATACTGACTGATGACCTGTTGTGTACTTAACATTGGGTCAACATCTTGATTCTGTGGCTCTAGTTCCACCTCCATGTCATTGATTTATATCAACTCTTCAATATGTTGATAGATCTCCTAGTCCTACATCTATCCGCTATCCTCCTCTGCTAGTTTTTGGTTTTGTTCTTCTTCTTCATATTTCTTCTACACTGTTTCTTCTTATATTTCACTTCACCTCTCTTTGTCTTCTTTCTTTAGCTTCTCTTCTTGTTCCTGCTTATAAATTTCTTCCTCCAATATACTCTTCTCTTGCCTCTTCCTTAGTTCTACTCTCTTCATCCTTTGTTTCCTCTTTTCTTCTACTTCTAAAGTCTCTTTCATAATAGCTAGATCTGTTTTTATATTGTGGCTTCATTCTCCCACTGAACTATAAGAAACCTTTCTCTTTCCCTTATCCTATGTGAGATTTATCCCTTCTCCTAGCATTACTTTCGACGTAGCTACCTTCTGCAGAGTCACCTATGAAGTTCCTACAAAAATAACTGGCACACGGGATTTATAGGCATTATAATAGGTCTTCCATGGATCCTCCTTCGTCCAAAGAAATATCCCGCTAAACCACTAGAAATGTATTCTCACATAGTGGTATTTTAAAATACCACGTGGATTGTATGGATTAAATTCCAAAGTACTGAATGGAAACTTATCTATCACCTTTCCTTCAGTATCCACGACCTTCAGGTTCTTGATCTCATACAATTTAATTTGCATAGGAATATTTAGTCATGGTTCTTTCTTCTTCCTATGAAAAGCTGTTGAAACCCCCGTGGAAAGAAGATATGAAACTTCTTGCATGACAAGCTTGTCGGTGGCATACCTTGGAAAAAAATGCAGTGACTTCTAACCACCGAACACTCTAAGGACGGTGCCATCTGGTGAGGAAAAATAGTCTGCTATCTCTACTACTACCTCCATTCCTACATGCAACATGCAAGGTGGTTCTTCCTCAAATATTATCTTGTACAATGGAATGATGAGTGGTCAATTAGCTTCTCCATTACTCCTCGATGGCTAAAATCCGAGAGCAGTCTGTAGTGGATGTACACAATAGGGTATCGAGGTCTCCAAGTCCATTCCATTCCAGGGAATGCATTATGTGCACAGATTTCATCCACTAAATATGCAGACATGTAGAATATTTCTTACCTCCCTTGGGAGGATTCCAGGAATTTTCTACATGGAATCTTAACTTTCGAGCCAATAAATTTGACTAGTTGAATGACTTCCCCTCATTCAAAACCTAGTTCAATAATACTTCCCACCCTTTTAGGAAAGGTCTTTGTGCTCTTCTGAAAAATTACATTCTGCAAGCTAAGATAACCAAGAACTTATAGGCCCTACTAAGATACTTTTTCTTGTATGTGTTGGTGGGTGTCTATCAAAACTTTGATGGATATTTCACCTAGCTTTTAACAATTTCCTTCGTGCTCAGATAGTTTTTGGTGGCATAAAAATATGAGTCCATGAGTTTTTCTAGCTCAAGAAAATGGTACATAAGATGGTAATATTCTGCCAAAAAAGTAGCAAGCTTTTGTCTGCTAGCATTGTTCAAAGTCACGACCTTCACATAAATATGTGAAACAATCCAGTTGATGGCATCTTCACACAAGAAGCTTGGATATCTGCATGCAACCCTGTGTAATCCCAACTGCTAAACACTGACATATAACTATTGGTCCTATAGATCTACCTTCATGGTCTTTGCTGAAAAATATTCGTTCACTTTTTGCAATGTTAGATCTGATTCCTTCTCCACAAACAATTGAGTGTCTGAATACACTAGCAAGTTTACTAGCATACTATCAAGTGCTTCCTTAGTACTACTTATTGTGGTGTCTTTTGAGTCATCTCTCTTGGGTTCCATGGTAAAAATGAATGTTGAAGATAAGTGCTCAACAATTGTGGTACCTATAGGAGGTAAAATGCACTTATGGCATGAAAACATTAGCTTTTGCAAATCAACTTTCAAAGAAATATTAGGAATAAAACACACAGACTGATGAGTCTGATTGCACAATTTTCATGATCAAGTGAGGGATAATATATGAGGTAACTACGCATTATGCAGTCCAAAAAAAGAAGGATGCATCCTGAGGCCTGAGAGTGCACAATGCGTAGTTAAACCTAGGTAGTTATAGGGAGATATTGTGCATTTCACAGTCTCAATGGTCAAGGTAGCAAACTGAGCCTTGGAACTATGTAATTGATAGTTAGGCTATCCCATATTGCACATTGCATGGTCTCAAATACCAAGCTTTGGGCTTGAGCATGAGACTTGTGCAATGCCCAAATGGGCAAGGAAGTGCATGGCCAAGTGAAGTGCAGATCTCCCTAGTGAAGGTGTGGGAAACAATAATATCTAAGAGATAATGCCAATTAAAGTTCATATTTGACTAAGTATGGATAAATCACTATGAATCATGTGAAGAAACTCAGGAAATGGAAGGAAAATCAAATATATGAGGAGATTCATCCAAATGATTATCACTAGCGTGTAAAATTAAGAAAAATAATGCGACACTTATGAAAGATGAAAAACAAACTAAATTAACACTTCTACAAGTTAATATAAGTTAATACTCTAACAACCATGGAGAGAAACAACAAAAAAAAACACTCACAGAAGAAAAATGACAAAAATCAACATAAAAAAAATACCAAATATGACAAAATCAAACTCACCCGAAAAAGTTACACAAACTCCACCGAAGGATCCTTGATCTCCTTGGGAATGCTACAACTCCAAGATCAAATGTGAAAATGAGCTCTATAGGTGTTAATTAAATATATTTGAGTGAATTAGGGTTTATGAAATGCATACCTAAAATCAAGGAAAGAGCTATGCTTGGCAAAAAATTCTAAAAGAATAAATTGTGCAACATTCAGGAAAATAATAATAATCCCTATTTTCTAGGGATGCTTTTTCACTTTTTGTTTTTTTATTTTTTTATTTTATTTTTCGGGAAACTTGTCATGCACACTACCAAGGAATGTTGTGTGATTCTGGGAAGTTGGGAAACTTCCTAGATCAGTGCATTGCGTAGTGTTTGGAGCTAATTGTGTAATTTCTGAGCTTAGAGCTAAGCTTCTCTCCATGATTGCGCAGTTTTTGGAGGTAAGCCCAGAACTGCTCTATGACCAAGTCAAAAGGTTAGCTTGTGACTCAAAATATCAGATAAGTATGAAAACAAGAAAACACAAGCACCAATGAAAAGAATAAGTCTTGATAAAATGATGAATATTTGAAGACAGTATAAGATAAGCTCCTCTAGACAGAAAGGAAGGCTCCAAAATCAAACCATACAAAAAATTTAGAGGGTGATTGTAGTAGCTAAAATAGTTCAATAGCATTGATCTGAAATAATCTTTGTAGTAAGTACAACAATATAAATTTAAAATTTTGTATATCATATTTTTTTGGACCAATAAACAAATAAAAGGCCCACCCTCCAAAAACTTGCACATTCATTTCAAAAGATCTGTTTTAGGAGCCTAGAGACCAAGGGATTCCTCTTTGTCTATTGCAAACTTGAACTCCCTTCACAACTCGTAGGGTCCTTGAATGCAGTAGTGCAAAATATATAGAAAGCTTAGATATCCTACCTGCAAAAGAAAAAGAATATAAAGTTAGAAAATTACTTATAAGTATAATATTTTGTGTTTACGTGAGGAACTTTTGGGAAATGTTATTTGTAAGAAGTATTGGAAATTTTTCCTTTGGGCAAGTGTGATGTGCATATTGTTCCACTTTTAATTCCTTTAGGTTATATTTCTTTCAATGTTAAAGGAAAATATTATTTTTAGAGAGAAATCCTAATGTTTTCAGTATCATATTAGTTGCATGAACTATTCTTTTATTTAAATTTAATGTGTTTTTTCTAGACTTGTTATTATCTACTGTAAGATCAAAATTTATGTAGCTTCATTCTTGTTCATTGTCAAATTGTTGTTACTTAACTTGTTTTTAAGTTTTTATGTATGTTTTTATATTCAATTCTTATGTGAATGCCTAAATATCCTGGTGTAACCCTACAGGGGTTGTAATTATTACTAGAGAACAGAGCAACGCTATAGAATCAAATTCCTAAAATACAATGTAGATATAATGAAGGAAACCATGACTTCAACCAATCTATTGAATCAAAAGTATTAAAAATTACAAGAAAATCTTGATGGGCTCTTTACTACCACAAAAAATTGGTCATTCTTCTTCACAAACAACAGAAATATGCTTTTTGGTCTTATTTGTTATTGGGTTAGAGCAGGTTCACAAGGATTCTTCGGTTTTTCTTGTCTTTCATATTTCTCCATGAGACTTCTTTGTTTTCTCTATTTTTTTAATATAAATGAATACACAACACACACACACACTGATGGAAACAATGTTAAATACTGAGGGAGAGTGGGGGGGGGGGGTTTAACCAATATTTAGGCTAACTTTGACCTGTTATGCCAATTTTTCTTTTCTCAATAAAACTTGGAAATCATTCATGTGACTGGAAACAACACATCATATAATAGCAATACAAATCAATGCATGAACACACACACCATGAGAAACATACACATGAGAGACAAATGTTTAACGTGGAAACCCTTCTAGGAGAAAAAACACCAATGATTTTTTATTATTATGATGTAAATATGAGCTCTTACTCTATTTCATCAATTTTTGTGAGCCTCCACTCTCAGGAAGCACCAAATCCATTTTATTTTTTTCTAGCACCCACTAGTAAGAAGCACCAACTCCCTCTGATTGTTTGCTAGCATCCACTACCATGAAGCACCAAATTCATGAATTTGTTGCAAGAAGCAGCTTGCAGCTCCTTGGATCTATGCAATCACCAACTTGCAGAAGGAAATAACCCCCAATCTCTATTCCAGACATGACTTAGATGGAAGCACCAACTCCCAATTTTACAGGCACCAACCCACACTCAATATGGAAATTTCTTCTCTCCGTAGTGGGAAGCCACTCTGTTTAATTCCATCTCACTATTATCCTCTACGACCTTATTGTTATTCATCCCACGCAACACTTTGTCATATGCTTAAGCTACAACAAACACATTAAGCTCATCTTTCGGTCATCATTCAATACCCCTCGGCCTTCATCATTTTTGCAACATAGTCAACACTTTGTTCTAGGCTTTCTTCCCTTTTCTTATATACAAGAACATACGACCTTTCTCAAAATGGCTTAAGCACACTCTTGGCCTCTCTTTATAGCCACATTACACAAATTGAGCTCTCCACTTAGATCTCTCAAAAATTTTGCAATCCCCCCTTCATTGTACTACAATAATCCTCTACTTTGTTCAAATATTACTCAGAGATCAAGGAAATATCTCCTTCCATTAACAATCAATGTTTGTGGTCCTTCATCATGGTTCACTTTGTGCTTAACTCTGTTAGAGTGTGTACTCCGGTAAGGCTATGAATTCTACTATTGCATCAAAATAATTAGCCACTATAACTATATTAAATTTTCAATGGGCTCTGTCAGTTTTTCGATGCTGAGAATTAATTCTTTGTCCACATATATACTCAAGGATATACTCCATTGAATTTTTCCTATACAAAAAACATGGTACTCCAAATCTTAGGATGTACTTCAACATGGAATTTCTAAGCTTTGTCTCATGTCCATTACTTGTAGGTCCATCTTCTCATTTATCTCTTCGTGGCATGAGGAGCACTCATGTTTGACTATGCCAGACTCCATTAATTTACAGCAAGTTGTGGTCCTTGTTTCCATGATCCAACATTCTCTGAATGATTCATAGTCCTCACTTCCTTGTATCCTTATTTTTATTTCTATGCCATTTACTCTAGTATATTAGTACGTTACTCAATCCTTGGATCATATGACCCTATGTAGTAATCCTATAATAGGTTGCATCTAGCACAAAGGCCCTTGGGCATATAACTGTTGGGGCCCTTGTTTTTGTTTAAGTTTTGAATTTTCGGCCAAGACATTTTGAACTTGGACTCTTTTTGAGTTGCGGAAGAAATACACATAGCTAATGCGACCACGCCGCAGCGACCAGGAGTTGCGGAGCTACCAAGGTGGCGCGGAAGCAATTGATAACTGGAGATTGAACAGAGATAAGTACAGATGAAAGAAATACAGCAGAAAACAGAAAGTGGAACAGGCAGACATCAGAAGAGAAGTCAGGAAAAGCCAGAGTGAAGACACAGAGAAGCCGCCAGTCGCGACGAGCGGAGTGAATAAGGGTGATCACCCGGCCCGAAGAAGGAGAGAGAGGTCATTGTTATTGTTGAAGGTTGAATGGATGCGCAGAGCAGCCGCAGAAGGATCAGACCTGTTCTTTCTATGGGTTCCTACTTTCTATGTTCTTCCCTTCTGTTCTAAACCCATCTGTATCTGACCTGTGAGTTATCAGAGAAGAAAGCTATGTAATCATGTATTCGGCCAGAAGCATAATATAAGGAAGGATTGTTGTCTCAATACGTTGTTCATGTGTTCTAATGCGTTTACACTGCTTTAAAAATTTTAAGTTGCGACTGTCTGAATACTTAATTAGAGATCATGCATGTGTAATTTGGTATATGTAATGAATGCACTTTCTTTCTTTGGTTGCGGATTTATTCCTCACCAGTGATCTCATCCCCTTATGCATGTGGTCACGGCACGCCTCGGGTGAGACGCACTGCTCTCCCAGAGCAGGGTGAAAATGCCGGCGTGTTACTAGACTACACCGGACCCCTTGTTGGCCACTACTCTTGAACCTGGGTCTTGCCCACGAGACCTGACTTTTCGCCAACAAATGGTTCCGTTGCCGGGACCTGCATGTTCTGAGGGGATCTAGATCATGGTCTCGAGGATTTTTGAAGGAGCAATACGGCGATGGTGGGATGATCATCTTGACCATTTTATTACTCAGCAAGCGGAGCTGACCAAGAAAAAGGAGGCCACGATCAAGGAGATCGTTCTTTTCTCGGATTCAGCCAGTGATACGTACGAAATTTTATGGGGAAGGTTTCCTACTGACCTTTACAACTGGTTGCGGAGGTTACGAGTGAAGGCGCCCCAAGAAGGCTTGCGGAAGATAAACCGCAGGTGGGCGCACAAAGATCTGGTAGCACTGCATCGGGTAGATACTGAACTAACCCGCGCAGTGGATTTTTGGGTAAAGACCACGTTGGAAGGATACGTTGTGGAGTTTTCCGCTGAGTGCTACCAATCCTTCTCGAAGGCTGAGGCTGTTTTTCACTCGGGACTGAGGGGAAAGCTGTTGAAGGAGATTCCGCTATGGATCAAAGCCCTGATGGTGGACGAAGGGTTGATTGAATTCCACAAAACGAGTATGGAAGCGTAAACCACCCGTACTGGGGGAAGGATTGAGGGGACCGATGCTGTGTAGACTGTAAGAGTAGGGAGCGAGGGATGGACGTTGAGGCCGCATGCAAGTTGCGGGAGTCACGTGCACATCGGCGGGCACAGATCGCCGATAGGTGGCGAAGAAGGGTAATGAGAGATTCTAAGAGAAGGGAGATCGAGAGGAGAAATCAGAAGGGGGCGCCTCAGAAGACAAGAACCATGGGTTTGGATACCCGGACAGGAGACGGGACAGCAGTGGACGTACAATGGGTGCATGGGAGCCCAGCGACACGAGAAAGAGAAGTAACGACTAGCGAAGACACTGGAAAGATGCAGCCCGAAGAAAGTTCCGATGACGAATGGCACGACGTGATGCAGCAGATGTTTCAGGATCAGACGGCACCCACCCCTCCAGGCAGCCCTACGTCCCACCTTTCGCATGGCCAGGATCCCGACCTTCCCCTGGTACTTTATCAACCTTTAAGAAATATTTTTATTCAGTTACAAGCATTAAGTCAGTCATATAGTAGTTCAGTGGCGTCAGTAACGCCCAGTAGCAGCAGCGTTACTAGTAGTAGTGTTTTCCCGAGTGGGACCGTTACGCAACCAGGACCCGGAGGTTTTATCCTGGTTAATTCTCCACAAGTATACATGGCTGGATCTTTCACCCGGTACCCAGAGTTCTCTGGCCAGGAAAATGACGACGTAGAACAACACTGGTATCTGTGCGAAGCCATCTGGAGGGCTCGCCAGACGCCTGATGCAGGGAAGTTGATAGAGTTTCAAACCACGCTCAGAGAGAGAGCTCTGCGTTGGTTCATCAAGTGGTCCGAGGCGCACCCTAATCCTGTAATTGCGGACGTAAAGCGGGATTTTTTCCGCGAATTCAAGCTTCCCCAGACAAACCAGCAGGGCCTGTCCGAGCTGTGGGAAATTAAGCAGAAGGAAGGAGAGACCGCGTGGGAGTTGATGCGGCAATTCAAGGATGCGATCGGGAAACTGAGCTACCCGATTGATCCAAACCACCAGAGGGACTGGTTCATCAAGGCTCTGCTCCCCTTGACACGAACCCCTCTCACTCAGCAGAAGATTGATAATCTGCAGGATGCTTTGGAGCAGGCCATAAAGATTGAAGCCATGGCGGGATACCCCCAGGAATACAGGGGGGGGCTGGCCCCGCAAGACCCTTCTCTGATAGGGTTGCAACACCAGATCGCCAGCTTGACTGAGAAGCTCAAGGAAATTCAGCCAGCAAGACCAGCGCGACCGAATGTTTGGTGTACTCATTGCCTGGTCGAGGGGTACGTCGCAACCGAATGTCCTCGGTTAAGCGGCGCAAGAGTTGGACCCTCAGTTGCGGCAATCCAGGGGGGTCCACCACCAGGAGGTGGCACGGAAATGAACCCGCAGGGAGTATACCAGCCGCAACAGGCCTTCGCGGGGTTCCCACCGCAACCGGGGTCCTCCACCACAGAGTACTGTGAGATTTTCCGGACAATGGGGCATCCTCCTCGGATGTGCCCGATATTACAAAAGTACTCCACGGTGCCGAATAATGTATACTGCGAATTCTGTGTGTCTACGACGCACAACACTGAGCAGTGCAGGGCGCTTGACGCACTTGCGGATCGACTGGATCGACCCTCGTACAGGGTGAACGAGGCTACAAGGGGAAGAGGTGGCGGCATGCGGGGAGGTAGAACAGGCGGACGCGGTCCGGTAAAGTGCTACAACTGTGACCAGGAGGGTCATGTGGCTCGAGAATGTCCCCTTCCGCGACGACCCTGGTGTTCCCAGTGCCGGGTCAACGCCCACGCCACTGAGGACTGTCCGGAACTCATCAAGAAGTGGGAAGAGCGGGCGAGGCAGAGGGGCACGAATCTGATAGGCTCAGAGCCGCGAGGGGTCGCAACCCCTGACATGCAGAATGTTGCGATAATAACAAGAGGCGGAAAAAAGACTGGAGAGCATGCCCACGAGAAGGAGCCAGCACGAGTGGTGCGGCCGGCATCCCCAAAGAAGTTGATCAGGCCCGAAGTCCAGAAGAAGTACTTTCAGGAGGCGGTTGAGGCATTCGCCCAGTTGCGGAACGAGGGAGGGCTGGAGGAGCCCCGGCGGCCGGAAACCGGTGTTCAGAACGCCGCAGATGCTGTGGTCGAGGATTGGCTCCGGCTATTTCTCAGGATTGTCGATGACGCTGAGCTGCGGCAGCAGCTCAAGCATGTGTTAGACGGAGCACTGCAGGGGCATGCAGAACCCAGAAATCTGGTGGACGCTAGGCCTCAATACGTGCAATGCGTCAAGTGGAACAAGCAACGAACAGGCAAAGAATTCCGGCTTAACACGCAGGTCGCATGATTCCAAATCAGCGACACCATGTTGGACTTGGGGTCTGACGTCAATATATTGCCACGAAAGACATGGGAGGCTCTTGGAAAGCCACGGCTCGCTTATTCCCCAATCCAACTCAGGATGGCGAACCAGTACTGTATTTTGCCAATCGGCCGACTCGAGGGTGTCGAGGTCGACGTCGCGGGGGTGAAGACATACACTGACTTTGAGGTTATTGATATTATGGGCGACAAGGACCACTACCCTGCTTTACTTGGCATTGATTGGGCTTTTGAGAATTACGCAATCATCGACCTCAAGAAGGAACTGATGATTTTTGAGGATGGGGAGGTAAGGGTCACTCAGCCTCTCGACCCGTATCAGGGTCCGCAATACACAGAACCGGTGGACAGTCGGGAGGATGCTCAGATGATGGACCATCTCTATCAGATGACTGCAGGGAAGCGGGACGATTACATCAACCCGACCGCAACAGGGTCTATCAGTTGGCGGAGTGTGCAGAGCTCGGAGCTCGGATCCGAGCTTGCGTGGGAAGACTGGCAGCAAGGGGGGTATGAGACAACCACGCGGAGATGTGCCTCCATCGCTCAGGTCCGGTGGGTAGGGACTGAGATCCACGGATACCCCACATTATCAAACATGCAAGCAGTGAATACTTTTATTGCCAAGGTGGAAGACCGGGTCCCAGAGGACAGCCGGATACCACTCTTGGATGTGGCCTTGAAGTCAACATCGGGACGATGGTGGAACAATCACCGCAACACTTTGTTGCGATGGGATCGGGTGGCGGATGCACTACGGGCATGCTTCAAAGAGGATGAAGGGCCCTGCATTACACTTAAACATCATGGAGCTTCAGACCCGCGACAGCACTTGCGGGCGTGCGAGGAACAGTGGCGTAGCGCAAGGTATCCTGAGGAGTTGTGGGTCCACCGGTTTGTCCACTCACTGGGTACAATTCCCCAGGCCTGGTACCTGGAGGAAGAGCGGAAACGGGGAACCCGCTCCTGGCAAGTAGTCGCGGAAAAGTTCGTCCAGAGCTTCTCGTTCGAAGGGGAGACGGCGCAGGAATCTCAGGCCCTACAGGCCGTCAAGGAGGTTCTGTTTTTTCGCCATCCCGAGCCCAATGAGGGCCCGGTGGCGTCACGCTCCGGGGTCAAGAGCGAATTGGTTTGCCAACGGATTGACGGCGAACCGGGGGACGATAGCCTGGAGGACCTGAGGCATCTCTATTTTGACGAAAAGGAGGGCGAGCGGAGCGTCCGTGACGAGCCGACGACAGAAGGAGTCCATTTGCAGCCCCTAAAGACAAAGAAGCTGAACATTGGAACGGAGGAGAAACCTAAGCTGGCAACGGTAGGAGATTACTGGGACGAGGAGACGACAAGAGAAATTTTCAGCCTCCTCCGGGAGTATGAAGATTTATTTCCGTCATTAGTTGCGGACCTGAAGGGGATCAAAGGGGATTTGGGAGAGATGTGCATCACACTGAAACCGGGAGCCAGGCCGGTGAAGCACCGACCCTACCGGTTGAATCCACGTATCAAAGAGAAGGTCAAGATGGAGATCGACAAGATGCTGGCTGCGGGTCTCATCTTTCCAGTAGAAGAAGCTGAGTGGGTGAGTCCCATTGTCATCCAGAACAAGAAGGACAAAGCGGAAATCCGTGTCTGCGTAGATTATCGGAGTTTGAATAATGCTTGTATTCACGATCCGTTTCCCACTCCCTTTAGCGACGAAGTTCTAGATCATGTCGCGGGAAACGAAGCTTATTCCTTCACTGATGGGTTTTCAGGCTACCATCAGGTGCGCATCGCCGAGGAAGACAAGGCGAAGACAACATTCACAACTGAGTGGGGATCATTCGCATACCACGTTATGCCGTTTGGTCTGAAGAATGCACCGGCAGTGTTTTCCCGGATTGTCATTGCTGCCTTCCAGGAGTACATTCACAAGTTCCTGGAAGTCTATATGGACGACTGGACTGTTTACAGCCTGCTGAAGAAACACGCGTCCCTATTGCATGTTATGTTTGACCGGTGTCGCCAGCTGCAGATTTCCTTGAATTTGAAGAAATGTATTTTTGCAGTACCATTCGGCACACTCTTGGGTCACGTGGTGTGTAAGCAAGGGGTCTGCGTTGATCCCGCCAAGGTCGCGGTTATTGTCCACATGGAGGCCCCCGAGAACGTGAAGAAGTTGCGGGCACTGCTAGGGCACACAGGATATTACAGGCGGTTTATCCGCAACTACGCCAAAATCACTGCCCCTCTGGAGAAACTGTTGCGGAAGTCCGAAGCATTTGAGTGGACGGCGGAATGCAGGAAGGCACTCGACACATTGAAGGAGACATTGGCGACGGCTCCCATACTGGTCCATCCGAATTGGGATAAGCAGTTCCATGTGCACATTGATGCGTCCGGAATTGCACTTGGCGCGGTACTGGCGCAACCCGGGGAAACGATAATTGACCACCCGGTATACTTCGCCAGCCGACGGTTATCCAATGCGGAGAAGAATTACACCACGACCGAGCGGGAGGCGTTGGCGATGGTGTACTCTCTCCAGAAGTTCCGCCACTACCTTCTGGGCGGAAAATTTACATTTTTCACGGACCATTCGGCATTGAAATATCTGGTCAATAAGCCTGTGTTGGAAGGAAGAATCTGTCGATGGCTTCTACTTTTTTAGGAGTTCACGTTTGAGGTGATTGTCAAGCCTGGCAGGCTGAATGTTGGTCCCGATCACTTTTCTAGGCTAGAGACGGGAGAAAACGACGGTCCGTTGGACGATCAGCTTCTGGATGCTGATTTATTTCGAGTTGAAGCAGTCCCAGACTACCTGGCTGACATTTCCACGTATCTGACCACGGGACAGTGCCCTAAGGATTACACCCCGCTTCAGAAACGCCACTTGGTTGTCCGGGCGGCGGATTATCAATTGATCGCAGGGCAGCTGTACAAACTGGGCCTGGATGAGGTGTTGCGCAGGTGTGTTCTTGACCATGAGCGGGAAGCGGTGATGTGGGAATGTCACAACGGTGTTGCGGGAGGACACGTGGGTGCTAAAACCACCGCAAGGAAGGTGCTTCAAGCTGGCCTATGGTGGCCGATGGTGCATGCAGACTGTAAGGCCTATGTGAAACGTTGCGATATTTGTCAAAGGATGGGACGGCCTTCGCACAGGGACGAGCTCCCGCTACACCGAGTGCATGTGTTGCGGCCATTTGAAAAGTGGGCTGTTGATTTTGTAGGCCCCATTGCACCAATCGCTCGCCATTCCAAAGCCCGGTACATCATTACCGCGATGGATTACCTCACACGGTGGGCTGAGGCAGCAGCGGTCCGCGACTGCTCGGCGAGACCGCTGCTCGGTTCATCTTTGAACACATTATCAGCCGCTTTGGCTGCCCAAGGAGCTTAACCAGTGATCAGGGTACGCATTTCATTAATGCCACGGTCAAGTCGCTACTGGAAACATTTATGATTCAGCATCATAAGAGCAGTCCATACCACCCGCAGGCCAATGGTATGGTGGAAGCCTTCAATAAGATTCTTGAAAAGGGCTTGACAAAAATTTGCAACGCTCAGAGGGATGATTGGGATGAGCGGTTACCAGCGACGCTATGGGCCTACCGGACCACGGTAAAACGCTTGACCAACCAGACGCCATTCCAGCTGGTGTATGGCCGGGAAGCTGTGATTCCCGCTGAGTTCACCGTACCCAGCCTTTTGATCGCAATGTCCCTTCACTTCTCAGAGGAGGCGTCACTGAAGGAACGACTCCAGGAGCTGCAGGAGCTGGATGAGGCTCGATTTCTTGCGGAATTCCACCAGAAGGTTCAGAAGGCCAGACAGAAAGCATGGCACGACCGCCACATCAAAACCAAAGCTTTCCAAGTTGGCGGCAATGTTCTCTTGTACGACAGCCGGTTCCAGAAGTTTCCAGGCAAGCTCCAGATGCATTGGCTGGGACCGTACTTTGTCATCGAGATCCGTGACTCAGGAGCCATTCGTTTGGCACAATTGGACGGCACAGTTCTTCCGGGATGGGTGAATGGCGCACGCCTGAAGCCCTACCAAGAGTAGGTCCTTCTCACTTTCCATCAATAACTCTCGCAACCGAGAGCACCCGTAGAGTAGCGTAGCTGAATAACTCTCCCGCAACCGGGATGAGCGTAGGTAGTTTTTCCATTTCATAGGTAATCAGTCAAATAAATTAGTCAGTTGCGGGTACCATACCGCAACCGACTGTGGTCGGGGCGGGTCAGTCCAGCGTGTCACCACGCCAGTCCAGCGTGTCACCACGTCCGTCTAGCCTGTCGATCGCGTAGGATCCGTCCCCGCGCCAGTGTCAGTCCAGGTCACGTCCGTCAGTACTTTTTGTCAGTCTGTAGGATAGCTCAGATTTGGTCATAACTTCCCTTAATGGACAGTAATCATACCGTAATCATTTGCCATCAACCACAATTCCCTCCGCCATCGAGTCCGCCCATCTCCCCATGATTCCGTCAGCAACTGTCAGAGTACACACAGGCCTGCGATTGATCGCACGATTCTCGCAGGCAAGAAAGATAGCAAGAATTAATTGCCGTTATGGAGTCTCATCAACTCCACGCGTGCCAGCAGCTGGCCCACTTTGCATGAAGGCTATCAGCACGAAGATGACGGACCCGTTCAATTTGGAAGTTGCAGCGATTCCGGAGCATTCGCAGTATTAGAGTACTCAGCACCTCGCAGGAAGTTACAGAAAAATCGTCCAAGTCTATCAGAGACGAGCCAAGATGCCGAGAGCTGTTCTCTCAGTTCCTGAACCAGTGTTAGATAGTAGAATTCACCGGGTAGAGTCACTGGTCGGCAAGTACGACAATACACCCTGCATGGACGCTAACTTGTCCGACCCGGCCGAGTTTCCTCACCTCCATTGGCAGGTATTCATGGAACACCAGTACACGCCCGGGAGCAGCTCTAACAGTCGAATGCGGGAAGAATTCTGGGGTCTACAGCAGTCAACTTTGATGAATTTGAGAAGTCTTCCTGTCTTTGGAACCACCGGCCCAGTTCTGCAATGTACCCGGTTCCTCCTCAGTCGGGTGCAGAACGGGTCCCTGTGGCTCAACGAAGAAATTCCCATACATGCAGCAGACATCAATCGACTTACAGGGCTATCGCAGACTGGTTCCGATGTCTCCTCTGCGGGCTAGACATCCTCCAAGCGAGCCCGAAAGTCGGCGGAGGCCGACCTCTATACCAAGTATGGCACTCGCCGGGGTGGCAAAGGTTCCAAGATTGATCTGGTAAATGTATCACAAATCAGGTTCGCTTGCTACCTGATTGCTAGCAAGACCATGCGCCATTACACAAAGGGGGAGTGCACTCTGGACACAATTTCCATTGCCGAGCACTGCGTCCAGGGAGCCAGGTTGAATTGGAGCGCGTTTGTGTTGAAGGAACTCTTCGCGGCTTGCGAAGACAATTACAGACGGACTACCAGCTTCATATATGGGTACTTGCTGTTAGCATTCGCCATGTGGAAATGGCATCTACCCCCGATCCGGTCACCGGCGGAGATCACCGCGAGCCAGCCGCTCGCCATGAGATATTCCCCTTGGCAGTTGTCCAGGGACCCCAGCAGCAAGCAGGTGAACGCAGCAGCGTTCCGAGAATGGTATGGGATGATGGTCGATGTGGTCACGTCCCAGCAACAGGTGCCTCGGCACTTGTTGGATGCATACAGTGAACAAGTATGGTTTGGCGTCAGCCACAGCCACACTTTCATTCGGCCGACTTGCGTACCGCACCACACTTTTCATATGGCGCCACTTCGTTTCCAGCTGAATGATAATGCTTTCCACCGGGAGGTCTCTGCGTGGCTGGGGGTTGTTCAGCATGTCAGTGACGGAGTCATCCGTTACAATTTTGAGGGGATGAGGGCCGCACAGCAGCCTGCCGTGACCAGCACAGGGGGGTCGTCACAAGTTGCGGCAGAGCCCACACCAGACGCAGCTGGGACCGCAACGGACCTGCCGGAATCACTGGTCCCCGTCGTCGAGCATTTCAACGACCAAGCGCGGCGCCTCAATGTGGTAACTCAGGTTGTTTCCAGTGGTGCTCCTATATTTCCCTCTTTTAATGAGTTTCGTATTAATCGGTCCCGTGGTCTTCCCAACACCACTCCCCTCACTTCCCCTATTCCCACTCCCTTGTTCACTTCTGCTACCCCCCTCATCACGACAATGGGTGAACCGGGCCCCGAACCTGATTCCGTTGACCCACCTCCATCCAAGAGGGCCCGCACCACGGCCACAGATCCCGTGGTGGATCTTACGGAGGATGATCCACCAGCCACGCCGCCCCCAGCCACTTTGATTCTGGAGGAACCGCTGATTGATCCCGCAGATTTCCTCAACCTTCGTTTCCCTCACACCTTGTTCACTCCATCTACCGCCCCCTCCACCAGCCGTCCCCAGGCCACCTCCCCCAATCCGTCCAATTCCTCAGCCACTGTGTCCGATTCTTTGATCCGGGAACTTTTTGGCGGTGACCACGGGGCGGAGGTTACCTCCAGTACTGCAGCCGTGGTACCACCTGTTGACCCTGTAGCCACATCCCGGGATTCTCGTCCAACTATATCTGACCAGCAAGCCAAAGTTGGGGCTGATTCAGCCGCCCCTTCTACAGAGCAAACCACGCAGCAGGACCGGCCAGAGCCTGATATGGCCACTTCGGTGCAACATCAGACGCCGGTCCACCCTCCAGAGACTTCAGGCCGAGCAGCGGCCATGGGCCAATCTTCGCAGGAACAGGCGCCAGGGCAGGGTGCCCCCAGCACACCCAATGCTGCACATTTGAGTCCAGCACAGTTGTACCTGCTCATTCAGCGGGCGGCGCTTAAAGCAGAGCAGATTCACGACGAGCTACAGCGGAAGTGCACAGAGCAGCAGGATCAGATCACGGCGCTTACTGAACAGCGCAATCAGTTGCAGCAGGCGAAGACCTACCTCCAGGAGCAGGCCAACATTGTTAATCAGGCGCTCTCAAGCGTCTGGCCGGAGGCACGGGCTCGCCATGCCCTAATACCTGCTCGCATAGAAGAGGACAGCATCGCTCTACAGGCTCACAAGCTCAGGGAAGTCTTTACTGTTGTTTGCAGGGAAAACCAGGAGTTACAAGCGGCGTTAGCCGCACGGCCCACCCTTCCAGATCCACTCGCTGACCATTCAGGACAGGTGACTGCTAAACAGACGCAGGCAGTCAGTATGCAAGCCACTCTGCATTCCACTACAGCCGCAGCTTCTGCTCTTCTGAGAAGTCTACAGGAATGCTCGCTCGCGCTAACGGTCAAGACGCAGCCCATCACTACCCAGCTGCAACAAATCTCCAACGAAATTCGGGCGACCAGGGACCCTGCAAGGTTGGATCAGCTCTACGTGCAGTCGGACGAGCTGGAACTTCACATTTAGATGACTGAGGCCGAATCAGCAGCGGCCAAGCACGTCCTCCGGGAGATTCGTCCGGGCATTCGCACCCATGCTGACGCTATGCACCAGCTGGATGCCGAGGCCGAGTCCCAGCTCGCCACTCTGTTCGGGGCTGCCCCGACGCCCATTGACGAAGCCGCCGCCAACCACATCTCTCATGACGCCGACTTGCTGATACAGGAATGGCAACAAGCGGTGGTGACCTTCACAGAGCTTCGAGATTCAGCACTCCGCCGGGTCCCGGAGTTGGGGCCCTTGTTTGAACCAGCAGGTGACGGAGTACAGCATGAAAGGGTGGCGGAAGAAGGAACATCAGAGCAGGGCGCGGAAGCCAGCAGCTGAATGGAAATAGAAACTGTCATTTGTGATTGACTCACGGACGAGTCAAAGAATTGTGGTCGGGGCCTGTTGGGGCCCTTGTTTTTGTTTAAGTTTTGAATTTTCGGCCAAGACATTTTGAACTTGGACTCTTTTTGAGTTGCAGAATAAATACACATAGCTAACGCGACCGCGCCGCAGCGACCAGGAGTTGCGGAGCTACCAAGGTGGCGCGGAAGCAATTGATAACTGGAGATTGAACAGAGATAAGTACAGATGAAAGAAATACAGCAGAAAACAGAAAGTGGAACAGGCAGACATCAGAAGAGAAGTCAGGAAAAGCCAGAGTGAAGACACAGAGAAGCCGCCAGTCGCGACGAGCGGGTGAATAAAAGGGTGATCACCCGACTGAAGAAGGAGAGAGAGGTCATTGTTATTGTTGAAGGTTGAATGGATGCGCAGAGCAGCCGCAGAAGGATCAGACCTGTTCTTTCTATGGGTTCCTACTTTCTATGTTCTTCCCTTCTGTTCTAAACCCATCTGTATCTGACCTGTGAGTTATCAGAGAAGAAAGCTATGTAATCATGTATTCGGCCAGAAGCATAATATAAGGAAGGATTGCTGTCTCAATACGTTTTTCATGTGTTCTAATGCGTTTACACTGCTTGAAAAATTTTAAGTTGCGATTGTCTGAATACTTAATTAGAGATCATGCATGTGTAATTTGGTATATGTAATGAATGCACTTTCTTTCTTTGGTTGCGGATTTATTCCTCACCAGTGATCTCATCCCCTTATGCATGTGGTCGCGGCACGCCTCGGGTGAGACGCACTGCTCTCCCAGAGCAGGGTGAAAATGCCGGCGTGTTACTAGACTACACCGGACCCCTTGTTGGCCACTACTCTTGAACCTGGGTCTTGCCCGCGAGACCTGAATTTTCGCCAACAATAACACACAAAAACATCGCATAACCATGACTTGGGTGTTCCTTCCAATATAGCTTAGGAGATCATAAGGTCATGGGTTGGCCTGCTTCACATGTTACGCATCAGTGCTTTTCTCTGACTCCTCAACTAGACCTAGAGGCCTGAAAATTCTTTAACATTGAAAAAAATACAAGCTGACTCTTGGGGATACCTTTCAATTTGTTTGGGAGGTCATGAGTCATCCCACTCTAGCAATTATGTATATATTTTTTACTCGAACTCGACTTTCCTGCAAGCTCGACTAGCCCGAAGGTTCTCTTTATGTGTAAGATTTACTTGGGTATTTTTTCACTGTTTGGGACTTGTTCTATTCATTCAATGTTGAACACCAAATACATGGGAAAAACTTCACAAAAAAATGCCTTGGTGCAAACTTCGATTTTCTACCACATCATCAGCTTATGTCATGCTGACATCATCTAGGCCACATGGCATCTTCTGCATGGTGACACATGTCGCCTATATTTGGAAAATTAAACCACCCAAAAATTTTGAATATTCGTACCATGTGTCCTTTGTACTGCCATGACATGCTAACGTCATCTCCCATGTTGTTTCCAAAACATCACCACGATCCAATCACATTTTACCAATTTTTTTGTTGTACCAGGTCCCCCATAGGTCAAGGGTTGGGGATTGGGACTTTGTCCTCCTACCAATTTTTCTTGTGTGTCCTGACCCTTGGCGAGTCCCAATTATACCCACCTTTCGAGAACATAAATTCTAGTCTAGTTTCCATAATAGCTAGCCTAGTGGACATCAACACCATACCAACACATTTATTTCCACCAAAATCCATCCTAGTCTGGTTAACATCAATTCCAACACACTTGTTGTCACTAGCAATCAGACAATGCCAATTTTCCAACAATCTCACCCTTTGGCATTAATGGAAACACCTCATCACTTCTCCACATCAATGGCCAATCATCATGCTACTTCCGAAATTCTCCATGCATGAGCCACTGATGGCTTTCTCTCCTCTGCCTGGACCATCAAAAATCATTCTCCAATAAGCTTCTATCCCCCTTTGACATCAATGGAAAATGAATACAAGTTGCTTCTTCTGCCCCTTGCAATCACTAATAGTTAATAATATAGGGCATGGTCGATTATATGTATTCTTATTTGCATAATTCTTCTTTCAAGGATGATATATTCATAATGGGGCACTTGAATTCTATGAAGCAATCTCAGCTACAAACACCATAAACAAGGACATCTGTGAGACTAAACACCAGAAAATGAAGTCCTTGCACCTTTCTTGCAATTTTTTCTCCTCCCTAAACTGAACATATGTGATATGCTCCCCTTGAACATACACTTCATATTATTTAAATTCCCATATAGTTCTCATCACCTTATGGTTTTTTGTTGAGTTTGTGCTCACTTCACTTGAGCATCAATACAAACTCTTATAGATCCTTCTCAGGAATAAATTCTCTCCTGCACAAAAGGTTACTCCACATTAACCAAATACCACCAATTGGCATAGCGATATGAATGAAAGCTAATGAAAAATGAAATATTGTACCAATTCTGTTTCATGAACACACAACTGCTAAACATAATCAAACTCACACTTCTAAATGAAATAAGAGTATTTCACCCAATATGAAAAAATTTCATTTCCTATGCAATATTTCTTCCTGAGGTTGAAAATGGTCACCTGCTACTACTTACTAAAGTATTCCCCTCTAAGCCAGTTCTCTCTCTATGTGATATCCTACATCTACTTTCTTTCTTCTACGTGGAGACTGATCCTATGGACCTAAATTCATTGTGGGCCTCTTGTAATTACACACTTAAGTTATGGCTGCTATTTTACTCGTAACATAAATTTATGTGGACTCCTCCTCCATTAGATGCATCTACTATATATAAACTTTATTATTCCTCCATCTAAAGTATTTTTCCTCCCTTGAGGCCATTCTCTTATTTGAATGAATAGAACTAGAGGAAATACTATTCCTGAGTTGAATTTCCTCCTTTTTCTTCCACATTTTTATTAGTTGAGTCCTAATAGAAAAATTATATCTAGTTTCTCCTTTACCCATGTTTGGATTCTCAATTGATTGTGCATGGCCATAGAGAAATCCTCCTTTGTTTCTCCTTTCTTCACCCAAATCTTCTTTCAACCTTTTTAAATTGTTTGGAAAAGGGAAACAATTGGGTTATTGCTACTCTTTCTTGCCTTCAATTTATGTTGAATGCAACTAATACTCATAGAGGGGTCTATGATAGCAATAAAAGAATAATTCTTACTATTTTCCTTTTGATTTCTTTCTCCTATTTTCTTCTTGCTCCTGTTGGTTCCCTGTGATTTGCAAGATTGATAAGAACAAACACTGCAGGGGCCACATTAGAACCACTTTGGAATCCTAGGTCCTAGCCTTCCTAGATTCAAAGAGGGATCTCTCTATGTATGTGTTTTTAGATGATATGTCTTTATGATTTTGTTTATGATATTAGGCTAGTTATGAATTTCTAAGGATTTGTTTGTTTTGGTTGATTGAATGGTTAATTGATAGGTCAAAGGTGAGATTAATTGAGGGAATTTTTCAGCTGAAAAGATAGATTATGAGAAAACATTAATCCATTGGGCTATGGAGTCATAAAAGGATTTAATTGTTCATAAAATCTGCAAGGGTTTTCATAGGGCAAGATAACTATATCAAGTGGATCTCTTAGAATATATTGTGATATTAAATAACAATAAGCTATGAAGGCAGCAAAAATATAGTTTGTTAAGAATCTTCTAGTTCTACTTTAACAAGAAAATAATTTTAGGTAATTGTCTGAGGAAAACCAAAGGACAAGGCATACCATAGACTTCTTTGGCCAGAATTTAATAAGTAAACTTTTAAGACAATGATCCAGCAATTCAATAATTACTTTTAGACAAAGAAAACATATAGTATAAATAGTGAGAGTAGCTAAAGAGAAAGCTAAACCTATCTTCTTTAATTCAACAAACAAAATACCTTAAAAGCAATATTTTGAGGCAGACCAGAGGAAAAAGCATAACATAGACTTTCTTGGTTTAGAATCTACTAAGTATACTTCAAAGAAAGGTCCAAAAAATAATATTTCAAGATACACCAAAGGATAGGGCTTACCATAGAATTCTTTGGCTTGAATCTATTTAATCATTTTCAAGACAGAAAGATAAGTGGAACTGGAGAGAAATTAAGAATTCTCCAATCAGACCTTGCAAAAGAAAACATAAAGATAAAGAAGGCAGACAGAAATAGGGTGCCAAGACAACATATCCTACTCTAAAATTTATGTTATTTTATCAAATAAATATGGACAGAATGGAAAACAGAAGGAAAACTATGACAAAGAAGGAAAAATTCACCATTAACATAGCTCAAGGATCCTATGAACATGCTTGTATTATTGATGTTCAAACCAGTTACATACTCTAGTACAATAGGTCTCTACAGCTCAAAGCTTTCTCAAATCTAGCCTAGCATTCCTCAACTAGCTCAACAACTCATCAATCCTTGAATTTAACTAATCAACCAACACTAAAAATGAAGCTCATATGAAGTATTTATCTGCAAAATGAGGAGGTGAAGCTAAGTTAGGGCTCAAGATATTATTTATTATAGAGTTAATGATTTTTTGACCTTTGAGACCATGCAAGGCCCAAGGCAAAAATATCTGAAGGTGTTTCTCTCAAATAATAACTCCTATATTAACTTCTGAGTTAATTTCTGTAAAATGTTTGACTTTAAGGCTTTTCAATAACTTTAAAATAACTGCTGGTAGATGAAAAATATCTCTGACTATTTGTAATAACTGTTTGATGTTTTATTGAAAGAAAACATGATGTAGGTGGAAAAATATCCTTTGAAGAAGTAACTGCCTTTGTGTGATTCATTCGAATGTGTTTCTGTGTCTAAGATGCCTATGTGTTATCATTTAAAACTTTGTATGTGGCCTTTAAAATCTAATTTATCCTTTCACTATCTGCTTTACTATATTTTTTTTATCCTACCTTTATCTCTCTTTTTAGGACTTAATATTTTTTATTAATCTTTACAACCTTTAATCCTTTAATATTTATTTGTCTGTCTTTATCATATTTAATATTTCCTTTATTGGCTAATCCTTGTGATTTGTCTTTGAACTGTGATTAGCCTTCTAACCTTGTCTCTTGCTTTATCATAGTGTTTTGATTGTTTTTCTTCTTGTTATGCCTTTGCTTGTGTTAAGGTTTCTGTAGTTTGCAAGATTGGAAAATACAAAGCTGCAGAGCCTACATATGAACCACTTTGGGATTCTAGGATCTAGCACTCCTGAATCCAGAGAGGGATTGTTGAGAATGCAACAAGATGATGGAGCTTAGTGAAAAGAAGTCACCTTCACTAAGTGGGCCCGCAGACTATTTTTGGCACAAAGTCTATTTTTAGACATATGGATCATGGTCTGTGAGTTGCACGATTCTATTTGTGGATGGTTGGTCAAGTTGGTAAAAATAGATGGACTTCTATTTTTAGACATTGGGTGAAGTCTATTTTTAGACTGCCAGTCTAAAAATAGATCAGTCGAATATTATTAGCCCTTAATAATATTTGGACTATAAACATTATCTTATCCTCTTGGAGCACTTCAGTTTGATGCTTGGATGTGGCACATGCAGCTGACAGAAGGAAATATGCTTTTCCTAGGGTTTGGTTGAGCTATTGCATGGTTGACTTCAGTTAGAACTCATGTGGCAGAGTTTGGTGGAGTTGATGAGACAGTTGGTGGAGTTGTGTTCGGTTTAACTTAGTTGAACTAGTTGTATTTAGTCTAACTGATAAATACACTAGTGATGAGTGGTGTGAATTAATTGTTAATTAATTCACTAATTATTAACTCATAAATCAACTAAAGAATACATCAGTTAACTGCAATGCATGGACAGTTTAGTGGAGACCAGTGTTAGAGGTGGGTGAAAGGGTGAGTCTACTATCAGTTGTGACTATAGCTATGCATGAGATTTGCACACACATTGATTGAGATTGCCAATGAGGATTGCGCAGTACAAGCCAGTGGGATTCGAACTTGGATCTCATCATTATTCATCTTGGATTACGCAGTAGAGGCAGGCAGACTTGTGGAGGAGATTTGAACTTGTGACTTGTTCTATATCTGAGCTAGTTTGTGTGTAGCATGTGAGATAGTGCTGAGAGCTGTGAGGAGCTTTGTGCTATGTATTGTTACATGTTCTCTATCATTATAATATACAGATAGTTGGGGGTTTTCAGCTGTAATATTTCCCCATTACATACTATGTTATATGTGTGCTTGATTATGTTTTAATGTGCGCATGCGACTGCTTCTATTTCCGCAAATTGATGATCAATTGTAGAAGAGGTTATGTATTATGCATGAAGCTTAAATAGTGTGTAATCAGGATAACCTCGGTGAATAATTCAGCTATTATTCAAATTTCTACAAGGATATCTCTATAAGTGCAAATATTGATTTATCTCTTAAGTTTTTTAGTGTGATATTCGGCTAGTTATTAAGAACAAGGTTTTTTTTTGGTTTTGGTTGGGCAAGGATATGATGAAGGTGAAGGAAGTCTATATGAAGGGTGAAGGTGTGAATAAGTGGGAGAATGGTTTAGCTAATAAGATAGGAAAGAAGAAGCTTTAATCCATTGGGCTATGGAGTCATAAGAGGATTTAATTGAAATAGCAAGGTTCAAGAGTGGTCCATGGGGCAAGTCATCTATGTCAAGGGATCTCTTCAAATTGATTTTATGGAATGAAACAATAAGAAATGGAGTGAAGGAAATCAAATAGATGAAGAAAAAAAGAGCAGCCTAAGATCAAGTAAGTACTTTTAAACTATCCTGTGTTTGGCATGCACTTAAGAAAAGACACAAAAGTAATCTAGGATCAGTTAAGTACTTTGAAACTATCCTTCTTTTGATTACTTTCAATAGAAAACATTTAAAACACTAAGAATAGCTTAAGATCAAGTAAAGACTTTTGAATTAGCCTAATTTCAGCATATTCAAAAGGAAAACATTCATGATAAACATAAAAATTAGTCTACGATTAGGTAAGTACTTTGAAACTAGCCTGCTTTTAACATACTCTTAAGGGAAACTTTCAAACAACCTTTTGAGAAAGAACTAGAAGACAGGGCAAACCATAAACTTTCCTAGTCCAACTCTACTTAGCATGTAATGAAAATTTCATTCAAGAACAATGTTTAAAGTTTAAACAGTAAGACATGGGCTCACCAACATTCCTTGACTGCTTGGACTGTATTAAATCATTCTTAAATACACAATTGGAGGAAAACATAAAGATAAAGCTTATCAGTGAGAGTAGGGCACTTTTAAGAGTAAATCCTAGCTCTATATTTTCTGTTCTTTATCAGAGAAAAGTGGATAGAATGGAAACATAAAGAAAAATAACAATTACAGTGAGAAACACATCACCATTGACATAGACCAGGATCCCATAAATCAGATATTTGTATTTGATGTTCAAACCAGTTACAATCATCAAGTCCAGTAGGTTTCAACAGCTTCAAACTTCTCATCTCATCTTACGTATCTTCAATTACAAACAGGGCTATAGCAGCTTCAGAAAACTATTTACATGCAACAAATATCTAGAGACCAACAACAACTCATATTCTTCAAAAGTATTTATAGAAGAAAGAGGAGGTGGGATGAAAGAAAATATCTCTAGGTTCAATTAATAAAATTTAATGCCTCTGTATCTTTGAGGGGTTCAATAGAGAAGATTTCTGATATTTCCTCTGTATTAATTGGTTTTCATTAATTATTTAGCCACTTGGTGGATTTTGTTGATTTAAAACTCTTTTAGGCAAGCCAGCAATAACTATGGCCGCTTTAAACAAAGTATCATTGAATTAGGCAATAACTCTACCTTCATTTGATTTATTAAGACTGTAGGTGGCACTTTGGTGGCTGAAGAGGATATTTTGGCCTCTGATGTCGTAGTGGAGACCTTTTTACTGATATTTTCTCTATTTTTCCATAAAACACCTTTAATCTGCTTCTGTTCTTTGTTTAGGCTTGTTTAAGCCTTGATCTATGTCTTCAGGCCTTTGTTCTTTGAAACTGTATTTAACTCTTTAAACTAGGGATTAAATCTCTGATCTTCGAGCTTCGGCTTTAATCACTCTTTAACCCTGATTTCTTCACTCTGATATACTTCGTTTGTTTTGTTTATACATGTGGCTTTTTGCAATTGGCGGGTTTCATCTGAGATTAAAGGTTGTGGTCTCTCTGATAAAACATGAATTCACAACCCGCTGACTCCTTTTCTTCATTGATTTAAGGTCAAAATCGTCACTTTGAACCTTATCAGTCACCTATCCGTGACTATGGAAATACACATATTAACCACCATTAGAACCCTGCAAAACACACAAACTCATTATAAAATCCTGCGGAATTTGGTTAAGACTGCTTCAGAGGTTCGTGAGGGTGGAGGAGCAGTGAGGAAGAATGTGGATGCAGCGGAAAAAGGGAGGAAAACCCTGGTAGAAAAACTAACCAGGTGAAAATGGAGCTTGGGCACGACAACAAACAGGAACCGTTAGATTAGGATAATCAACGGCGGAGATCGCTCGATGGAATCGCTTGGAGAATAGATGGAGGCAAATGACTTGTGGTCACGATATAACGTGGCCTATTCGATCTCGGAGATCAACGGCCAAGATTAAAAGTGAAAATGAAGTTTGAGGAGGATGGTGGTTTGGCAGAAAACCGATAGCGGTTTTCCTGTAGGCTCTGGGCGGGTAGGCAGTATTTACTTTTGGAACGCGATACATGTTAGCGTTCGACACGTGGATTTCTAAAACCACTTTTATCACGCAGAAGTAGTGCATTGGGAAGGAGGGGTGAAAATCGCGCGATATGGATCATTGAATGTTGGATTGGAGGCTCCAGATCCAACGGTGCGGGTTGAACGGGATGGATGAAGAGCTTCGGGGTAAAAGGGTATGCGGGGTCCATGGTGACGTAACAATTTTGTCGCGTAGTGGACGGGTGTAACAGGCTATTGGGTTAAATCCCGATCGTCGGATATCTTTGATAGACAGTTAGGATTGAAAAAAGGAGGAGCGAATAGATGGATGGAGGAAAAGGTAAGGGAGGTTGAATGGGAGGATGGATGGGGCCCGATGGCCATTGATTTATAGAGATCAACGGTCTAGATTTTTTTAGATCATAACATCAGGGAAACGGAAAAATAAAGGAAAGTAAGGGTTTGGGAAGGTTTTTACTTAGGAAGAGAGGTTTTATAAAAGCAGCAGGAAGGATTAATGGGAACCGTCGGATCACGAGAATCGACGACCGAGATTTGTCGATGGGGGAGAAAGAGAAGGGTGGGGTTTGAAAAGAAAAAGTATTGTGGGACGTCATATTTGAGAAGATCAACGGTGGAGATTGCATCGTAGAATCACGCAGGACGTGAATGGTGCGAGGGGAGGGGAGAAAGGCGATGATGTGATTGAGCATGGATTGTCTGATCAAACTTGATCGATGGTGGAGATTTCATCACGGGATCACATAGGTGGGAGGAAAGGGAAAAGTGGTGATGCGATGTGCTGATGTGATTGAGCGTGGACCATCAGATCTGGTGGAATGAATGGCTGGGATTACATCGCATCGGAGAAAAGGAAAGAGGCCAAAGCACCGGGGTGTTTGAGTTTGCAATGTGTGATTAAGCGCTGACCGTAGGATCGGTATGACAGATCAACGGTCCAGATCAAAACGACGGGCGTGATGGTGAAGGGCTTATGAGCAGAGTGTGATTGAATCTCGACCGTCGGTTCTTGTGGATTCGATGGTTGAGATTAATTTGGGGGATCAACATCGCAGGAGGAAAAGGAAAAAGATAAAGGGAATTTGCGACTGCCGATTGCGATGGAGCGATGCGATGAATATTTGTGATGCGATGAGTGATTTGCACTTGGTCATAGTGTGGGTCATATGCAGAAAGGGGTTAGGGCTAAGGCTGAAAGGGGCTTAAGGCCTTAATGTTGAAAAATGGATTTTTAGGCCAAAATGAAGGTTTTTCAGAGGATTTTTAGGGTTTTGATAAGGAAGAAAAGGGTTTTTAAACCAAATGAAAGGGATACATAAGGTTTAAAAATGGTTTTGGAATGGTTTATAGGTTAAAATGAAGGTTTATAGAGGAAATTTGGAAATGGTTTAAGAGTGAAAAATGGAATCTCATAAGAGTGAACTGGTGAAGTGAATGAATGAAAAATGGAGCCTTAAAAGCAGTTTTCTCTTAGTAAATAGCAGGTACTTGAGGGCTAATAGTGAAACAGCAGTGAAGATCAACTCAAAGGGTAAATATCATCATAAGACTTCAAGAACTCACAATTTGGACATGAATTGTTTCTTGAAGGCTAAACAAATTTAGCCACCATTTTATATGACAAATTTTTATAGGTGGCTAACAGTGGCTCCAACTTGGGATGGCAGCTCCTTGGAGGTGTCAAGAACCACATAAATTCATCTCTGGAATGTAGATCAGTATTTTTCATTTTTTACAACCTTTTCCTATTCTCTGATCAACTGCTTGAAAGATGAGTAGAACATTTGATATATCAGCAGAAAAGTATTTCCCAAACATCTACCTACACAGCCTACTTCCTAACATTTTTTCTTCAGAAGGTGCATTTGGACTTGCAAACCTTTTCATCAACATTTTATTCCTTTGAAAAATAAGATACCAATCTAAGTCTAATCTTATTTCACCATGAGTTCAGATTAAATAGTTGAACTCATAAATTCACTACCTAACTATTATCTGTTAGGATTAGACTGTCTGACAGATATTTATACTCTAAATTCTAAAACAGGAAATTTAAAAGCAGCCAAGCCAGGATTAAGCAGTCTGACTTGTTGCTGATCTATGGCATAAAAAAAAGCTACACCTAGACTAAAATTTGTAGAAAAATTTAAAACAAAATTGTGAAGGCTTAAGATCTGAAAACTAAAACATCCTTCATTATTTCTTCAGCTCTGTTTTGAGTTTGTTTGAGTTGTGTTCTTCTTTCCCTCCCGGTTCAAGTTTTGAGCTTTTAGAACCAATTTGTTGTCTATATTTGGCTCAATATTTAATCTAACTAGATCCATTCTTCTTTTGAGATTCATAGGGTCAGATTTTGAATTTGTTTGAACCTTTGTTTTTCTATCCTAATCTACCTTACTGATAAGCCAAGATTTTGTTGTTTGGATGATCTAATTCACTAACCTATCAATAGTAAATTGAAAGGCTAATTAGTCGTGATTAGGATATATGGCTAACTAGAAGTGTGTTTTTAGGAGTGGCATTTGAGCTTGCACACTTTCAGACTTTGTTTCTCTTTTTTGGTATGGGGCTATACCTTTCTTGTTTTCATTTTTCCCTCTTTTCTATTTTTATTGTTTTTGTAATTTTTCTTTTTTCTTCAAAGCAAAATTCAACGACTAACTAAATACTCAAAGCTGAGCTTTATTGACATTCCTATCTAACCTAATCTAACTTGAAAATATCTGCTGCTTTATATGGTATAATAATGCCAATGTAGCCAGTTGAGTAGTGACAAAAAGGAATAGAGAAACTGACTACTAGTCAAAGGTAACCACAGTACATAGTGAATCTTAATATTTAAAATCAAGGTTGTCACAGGAGGTGACAACATTTTTTGTCTTTGGCTCCTGCAAAGGATCCATGCTTGAGAATTTGAGCCAGTTGGGCCCTCCACACACTCTTCCATAGTATCAACAAAGAAAAGATGAAAATTCTCTTCTTTATGGCCCTCCATGATTGGCATATTTTCTGCCTCTAAGATATCAACTTTGAGGACTGCACCTTCAATATGTTGCATCAAAGCATCATCATCATTCACTTGCAAATCAAAAAGCAGTGAAATTTCTTCTTTCTCTAAATCTATGCTTGTTTCTAGTGTGAAGTCAGGTTCTTTGGATGACAGATTGATATCAGCAATGGGAAAGGATTTCTCTTGAAAAGATAATATATCCTTAGTAGGACAATCTTTTATTTTTTTTCTTCCCCAAAGACTTTCCAATACTTTTTATTTTTTGGGACAGCTGGTCTGAATTTTTCTTGAATTGCATATTGTTTTCTTTCCCAAGGTCTCAGACATGTACTAGCAACAAGGGAAAATCCACTAGCAAAACTATTTTGGTCTTTAGGAACAAGGGTGAGTTGGAATTCTTTAAAATATTTTAACAAATCCATGGAATAATCCTTATAGTCTCTAATTCTGGGATGTTTAACCATGCATTCTTCATTCACTTGCCTAATTACCAATTCTGCATTTCCATGAACTGTTATCCTTTGGGCTCCTAATTTCTTCAATAAGTGCAGCCCTAAAAGAAGTGCCTCATACTCTACGATGGTATTTGTGCATTGAAAATTCAATTTATATGAATAGGCTTTAGAATAATTATTTTTTGTATTATAAAGCCATATTCCTGCACTTGCACTGGTTTTAGTATATGACCCATCAAAGTTCATACTCCAAAAAGGACTAGTTTCAGTATTATCATTAATTTCCTTACTATCCTCTTTGTCTTGAGTGCCATTGGGTTTTTCTATGGAATAGGAACTATGTTTATGATTGTCTTGTTTAAATGAAGATTCAGAGGGTAGCTGCTTGTTTAGTATTTGATCAATTTCTTCTTTTGTGAAAGGAGAGATTTCTCTTTCAGCATAAACATAAATATAGCTACCCTCTTTCTCTTGTGAAGACTGATTTTGATGCTAGATGTCTTCTTGAGCCTCAGCTATAAGGGATGATGAATCATTATTTGGGTTTTTAGAAATATCTTAAGGAATGTTCTTTATTTCTTGGTTGATTTCTTCCTCAACTGATTCATCTATATTCTTATAATTTTTCAATAAGATATTAAATTCGTGAATGGCTATTAAAAGATCTTCAGGATGTACTTTTTCCACATCCTCATAATTGTCTATAATGTGTTGGGTGATGTTTTGTGATGGATCATAATGTATTTCACCCCATTATAATTATTTAGTGTTTCCTTTATAGTTCTCATAAAACACATATTCAAGGTCCTTTAAAGAAAACAAACTACCAGATTTCAACCATTCATACCAATCCCTAGATTTTCCTTCTAATGTTAACATGAACATTTTCATTAGGTAGTCTTCATGCCATTCAAATTTTAACCTCCATACATGTATTTGAAATTTGATAAGATGTAACAATGGGTTTTCAAACTTTTCACCCTGAAAAACAGGAAGGTTATCATCCCAATTCACCTGGGGCATCTTATGTGGAAACCCAGGGATATGATATCTACTCATTGGGGCATATCTTCATTGTATCCTTGGAATCATGTTTTTAAATCAGGAAAGAGGTCACTGTGTCTATTCCATCAGTTTAGGGTCTTCTACCAGTGGAGTCATTTGGTCTTCTGAGAGTTGTAGAGTGTGGAGTCACCGGGTGGAAAAGTTTTAGTGTTTATGGAGGTAAAATGTTTTATGGTTCCACCACCATTGTTTATTATGAAGCCAATATGATTTTTTTTTGAATTTTCTGAGTTTTTTTAGTCCTATGGGTGATGAGAGTGTCCTAAATCTGTTTCAACACTTAGCTGCGATGATGAGACAAAGAGAGTTCAGTCTTATGGCTTAGCTAGTTGATTCCTTCAAGGTTTGATAAGGCTCTATGAGAATCCTAAGGGTTACTTAGTTTTTCACTGATCAAAATAAGTCCTATCATGATTACAAACATGCTTAGTAGTGCTTGAAGAAAGCTACTTATACTGCACTGAATGTTGAGTGTTGTGCTTTAAGGATTTTACTCAGAAGTCCCCAGTGGAGTCGCCAGAATGTTAGGTCTCTGTAGTTTAGCAGAGTGGCAAGACTAAATGTTGCAGAGACTACATATGAACCACTTTGGGATTCTAGGATATAGCCCTCCTGAATCCAGAGAGGGATCTCTCTATACGTGCAAAGATTGATTTATCTTTTAGGGTTTTTAGTGTGATATTAGGCTAGTTATTAAGAACAATGGTTTTGTTTGGTTTTGGTTGGGCAAGGATATGATGAAGGTGAAGGAATTATATATGAAGGGTGAAGGTGTGAATAAGTGGGAGAATGGTTCAACTAATAAGATAGGCAAGAAGCAGCTTTAATCCATTGGGTTATGGAGTCATAAGAGGATTTAATTGAAACAACAAGGTTCAAGAGTGGTCCATGGGGAAAGTCATCTATGTCAAAGGATCTCTTCAAATTGATTTATGGAATGAAACAATAAGAAATGGAGTGAGGGAAATCAAATAGATGAAGAAAAAAAGAGTATCCTAAGATCAAGTAAGTACTTTTAAACTATCTTGCTTTTTGCATGCACTTAATAAAAGACACAAAAAATCTAAGATCAGGTAAGTACTTTGAAACTATCCTACTTTTGATGTACTTTCAATAGAAAACATTTAAAACACTAAGAATAACTTAAGATCAAGTAAATACTTTTAACTTAGCCTTCTTTCAGCATATTTAAAAGGAAAACATTCATGATAAACATAAAAAGTAGTCTAAGATCAGGTAAGTACTTTGAAACTAGTTTTCTTTTAACATACTCTTAAGGGAAAGTTTCAAACAAACTTTGGAGAAAGAACTAGAAGAAAGGGCAAACCATAAACTTTCCTAGTCCAACTCTACTTAACATGTAAATAAAATATCATTCAAGAACAATGTTTAAATTTTAGACAGTAAGACATGGGCTCACCAACATTCCTTGATTGCTTGGACTGTATTAAATCATTCTTAAATAACAATTGGAGGAAAAAATAAAGATAAAGCTTATCAGTGAGATTAGGGTACTTTTAAGAGTAAACCTAGCTCTATATTTGTTTTTCTTTATCAGAGAAAAGTGGAAAGAATGGAAACATAAATAAAAATAACAATTATAGTGAGAAACACATCACCATTGACATAGACAAGGATCCCATAAATCAGCTATTTGTATTTGATGTTCAAACCAGTTACAATCATCAAGTCCAATAGGTTTCTACAACTTCAAAATTCTCATCTCAGCTTATGTATCTTCAATTATAAACAAGGCTACAACAGCTTCAGAAAAATATTTACATGCAACAAATATCCAGAGACCAACAACAACTCATCTTATTCAGAAGTATTTATAGAAGAAAGAGGAGGTGGGATGAAAGAAAAGATCTCTAGGTTCAATTAATATAGGTTAATGTCTCTCTATCTTTGAGGGGTTCAATAGAGAATATTTTTGATATTTCCTCTGAATTAATTGGTTTTCATTAAGTATTTAGCCGCTTAGCGAATTTTTTTGACTTTAAAACTCTTTTAGGCAGGCTGGCAATAACTCTGGCTGCTTTAAACAAAATATCACTGAATTAGGCAATAAATCTTCCTTCATTTGATTTTTTAAGATTGTAGGTGGCACTTTGGTAGATGAAGAGGATATTTTGTCCTATGATATGGTAGTGGAAACCTTTTTACTGATATTTTCTCTTTTTTTCATTAAAACACCTTAAATCTGCTTTTGGTCTTTGTTTAGGCTTGTTTAAACCTTGATTTGTGTCTTCAGGCCTTTGTTCTTTGACACTGTCTTTAACTTTTTAAACTGTGGTTAAAGCTCTGATCTTCGGGATTCGACTTTAATCACTCTTTAACCCTGATTTCTTCACTCTGATACACTTCGTTTTTTTTTTTAATACAAGTGCCTTTCTGCTATTAGCGGGTTTCATCTAAGATTGAAGGTTGTGATCTCCCTGATAAAACATGAATTCACAACCTACTGGATCATTTTCTTCATTGATTTAAGATCAGAATCATCACTCTGAACCTTATCAGTCACCTATCTGTGACTATGGAAATACAAAAATTAACCACCATTAGAACCCTGCAAAACACACAAAATCATTATAAAATCCTGCAGAAATTGGTTAAGACTGCTTCAGAGGTTCGTGAGGCTGGAGGAGCAGTGAGGAAGAACATGGATGTAGCGTAAAAAGGGACAAAAACCCTGGCAGAACAGCTAACCAGGTGAAAATGGAGCTTGGGTGCGATAGCGAACAGGAACCATTAGATTAGGATAATCAACGGCGGAGATCGCTCGATGGAATCGCTTGGAGAATAGATGGAGGAAAATGACTTGGGGTCATGATATAACGTGGGCCATTCGATCTTGGAGATCAACAACCGAGATTAAAATTGAAAATGACGTTTGAGGAGGATGGTGGTTTGGCAGAAAACCGACAGCGGTTTTCGCGTAGAATTTGCGGGGGTAGGTGGTATTCACTTTTGGAATGTGATACATGTTAGAGTTCAACACATGGATTTATAAAACCATTTTTATCATGTGGAAGTAGCGCACTGGGAAGGAGGGGTGAAAATCACGCGATATGGATCATCAACCGTTGGATTAGAGGCTCCAAATCCAATGGTGTGGGTTGAATGCGATGGATGAAGAGCTTCGGGGTAAAAGGGTATGCGGGGTCCATGGTGATGTAACAATTTTGTCGCGTAGTGGATGGGTGTAATAGGATATCGGGTTAAATCCCGATCATCAGATCTCTTTGATGGATGGTTAGGATTGAAAAAAGGAGGAGCGGATAGATGGATGGAGGAAAAGGTAAGGGAGGGTGAATGGGAGGACGGATGAGGCCTGATGGCCGTTGATCTGTAGAGATCAATGGTCTAGATTTTTTTATATAATAATGTCAGGGAAATGGAAAAAGAAAGGAAAGTAAGGGTTCGGGAAGGTTTTTACTTAGGAAGAGAGGTTTTATAAGAGTGACAGGAAGGATTAATGGGAACCATTGGATCATGAGGATCAACGACCGAGATCTGTCAATGGGGGAGAAAGAGAAGGGCAGGGTTTAAAAAGCAAAAGTATTATGGGTCATCAGATTTGAGAATATCAATGGTGGAGATTGCATTGCAGAATCACGCAGGACGTGAATGGTGCAAGGGGAGGGGAGAAAGGCGATGATGCGATTGAGCGCGGAACGTCTGATAAAACTTGATCGACGGTGGAGATTTCATCATGGGATCACATCGCCAAGATGAAAGGGCAAAGTGGTGATGCGATGTGCCGATACGATTGAGTGCGAACTGTTGGGGCCCTTGTTTTTTATTTAGTTTTGAAATCTTGGCTAAGACATTTTGAATTTTGACCCTTTTTGAGTTGCGGTATGAATACACATGGCAATCGCGACCGCGCCGCAACTACCAGGAGTCGCGGAGCTACCAAGGTGGCGTGGAAGCACTCGATAGCTAGAGATAGAACAGGGACAAGTGCAGATGAAGGAAACACAGCAGAAGACAGGAAGTGGAACACGCAGATAACAGGAGAGAAGCCAGGAGAAGCCGAAGTAAAGCCACAGAGGAACTGATAGTCGCAAGAGCGGGTGAATAAATAACAGTCACCCGGCTGAAACAAGGAATGAAAAAGGGATGCTGAAGAGGTTGCGAGGCTCGAGACAGGGAAAGACACGCAGAGCAGCTGTGGAGGAATCATGCATGTTCTTCATATGGTTTCTTATCTTCTCTATTCTACCTTTCTGTTCCAAAAGTCATCTGTATCAGATTTGTGAGCTATCAGTGAGAATTCCATGTAATCGTATGCTTGGCCAAGAGATTAATACAATGGAAGGTTGCTGTCTCAATAAGATGTTCATGTGCTTGTAATGTGTTTATGCTGGTTTAAAATTTTATTTGCGAATGTCTGAATGCTTATTAGGTGATCTTGCGTATATAGCTTTGTATATGTAATGGATGCACTGTCTTTCTTTAGTTGTGGGTTTGTTCCCTGCCATTGATCTCATCCCCTTATGCATGTGGTTGTGGCACACCTCGGGTGAGACGCACTGCTCTCCAGAGCAGGGTGAAAATGCCGGTGTGTTCCTAGACTACACCGGACCCCTTTGTTGGCCACAACTCTTAAACCTGGGTCTTGTCCGCGAGACCTGATTTCTCGCCAACAAATGGTTCCGTTGCGAGGACCTGCATGTTCTGAGGGGATCTAGATCATGGTATCGAGGATCTTTGAAGGAGCGATACGACGATGGTGGGATGATCATCTTGACTAGTTCATTGCTCAGCAAGCAGAGCTGACCAAGAAAAAGGAGGCGGCGATCAAGGAGCTTGTTCTTTTCTCTGACGCAGCCAGTGATACGTACGAAATTTTCTGGGGAAGGTTCCCTACGGACCTTTACAATTGGTTGCGGAGGTTACGAGCGACGCTGCCCCAAGAAGGCTTGCAGAAGATAAACCGCAGGTGGACGCACGAAGACTTGGTGACACTGCATCGGGTAGACACTGAACTAACCCGCGCAGTGGATTTTTGGGTAAGGACCACGTTGGAAGGATACGCTGTGGAGTTTGCTGCTGAGTGCTACCAATCCTTCTCGAAGGCCGAGGCTGTTTTCCACTCAGGATTGAGAGGGAAGTTGTTGAAGGAGATTCCGCTGTGGATCAAAGCCCTAATGGTGGACGAAGGGTTGATTGAATTCCACAAAACGGGTATGGAAGCATAAACCACCCGTACTGGGGGAAGGGCTGAGGGGACCGATGCTGTGTAGACTGTGAGAGTGGGGATTGGGGAATGGATGTTGAGGCCGCATACAAGTTGCGGGAGCTACGTGCACATCGGCGGGCACAGATCGCCGATAGGTGGCGAAGAAGGGTAATGCGAGATTTGAAGAGAAGAGAGATCGAGAGGAAAAATTTGAAGGAGGCGCCTCAGAGGATGGGAGTTATGGGTCTGGATACCCGGGAAGAAAACGGGACAGCAATGGAAGTGCAGTGGGTGCATGGGAGCCCAGCGACGCGAGGAAGAGAGATCGTGACTAGCGAAGATAACGGAAAGATGCAGCTCGAAGAAAGTTCCAATGATGAATGGCACGGCGCGATGCAGCAGATGTTTCAAGATCAGACGACACCCACCCCTCCAGGCAGCCCTACTGCTCACCTTCTGCATGGCCAGGATCCCGACCTTCCCCTAGTACTATATCAACCTTTAAGAAATATTTTTATTCAGTTACAAGCATTGAGTCGGTCATACAATAGTGCATCAGTGTCAGTAACGTCCGGGAACAACAGCGTTCCTAGTAGTGGTATTTTTCCGAGTGGGACTGTTACGCAACCAGGACCGGGAGGCTTTATCCTCGTCAATTCTCTGCAAGTACACATGGCTGGATCCTTCACCCGGTATCCAGAGTTTTCTGGCTGGGGCAATGATGATGTAGAGCAGCACTGGTACCTGTGCAAAGCCATCTGGAGGGCTCGCCAGACGCCAGACGCTGGGAAGTTAATAGAATTCCAAACCACGCTCAGAGAGAGGACTCTGCGATGGTTTATCAAGTGGTCCGAGGCTCATCCTAACCCCGTAATTGTGGACGTGAAGCGGGATTTTGTCCGCGAATTCAAGCTCCCTCAGACAGACCAGCAGGGCCTATCAGAGCTGTGGGAAATTAAGCAGAAGGAAGGTGAGACCGCGTGGGAGTTGATGCGGCGATTCAAGGACGCGATCGGGAAAATCAGCTACCCGATCGATCCAAACCACCAGAGGGACTGGTTCATCAAGGCTCTGCTCCCCTTGACACGAACCCCTCTCACTTAGCAGAAGATTGATAATCTACAGGACGCTTTGGAGCAGGCCATGAAGATTGAAGCCATGGCGGGCTACCCCCAGGAATATCGGGGGGCGGCCCCGCAAGACCCTTCTTTGATAGGGTTGCAACACCAGATTGCCAGCTTGACCGAAAAGCTCAAGGAACTTCAGCCAGTGAGACCAGCGCGACCGCATGTTTGGTTTACTCATTGCCTGGTCAAGGGCCACGTCGCAACCGAGTGTCCTCGGTTGCGCGGCACAGGAGCAGGACCCTTGGTCGCAGCAATCCAGGGGGGTCCACCACCAGGGGGTGGCGCGGTGATGAACCCGCAGGGAGTCTACCAGCCGCAATAGACTTATGCGGGGTTCCCACCGCAACCGGGGTCCTCCACCACATAGTACTACGAGATTTGCCGGATGTTGGGGCATCCTCCTCGGATGTGCCCGATACTACAGAAGTACTCCACGGTCCCGAATAATGTATACTACAAATTTTGTGTGTCAACGACTCACAACACTGAGCAGTGGAGGGTGCTTGACGCACTTGCGGATCGACTGGATCGTCCCTCGTACCGGGTGAACGAGGCTCCAAGGGGAAGAGGTGGCGGAGGCATGCGGGGAGGCCGCACAGGCGGACGCGGTCCGGTAAAATGCTACAACTGTGACCAGGAGGGTCATGTGGCTCAAGAATGTCCCCTTCCGCGATGACCCTGGTGTTCCCAGTGCCGGGTCAACGCCCATGCTACAGAAGACTGTCCGGAGCTCATCAAGAAGTGGGAAGAACGGGCGAGGTAGAGGGGAGCAAATCTGATAAACTCAGAGTCGTGAGGGGCCGCAACCCTCGACATGCAGAACGTCGCAATAATAATGAGGGGCGGAAAGAAGACTGGAGAGGATGCCCACGGGAAGGAGCCAGCTCGAGTGGTTCAGCCGGCATCCCTGAAGAAGTTGATCAGGCCCGAAGTCCAGAAGAAGTATTTCCAGGAGGCAGTTGAGGCATTCGCCCAGTTGTGGAACGACGGAGGTTTGGAGGAGCCCATGCTGCCGGAATCTGGTGCGCAGAACGTCGCAGGTACTGTGGTCGAGGATTGGCTCCAGCTATTCCTCAGGATTGTTGATAACGCTGCGCTACGGCATCAGCTCAAGCATGCTTTGGACGGAGCACTGCAGGGGCGCACAGAAGTTAGAGATCCAGCAGAAGCTGGCCCTCAATATGTGCAACGTGTCAAGCGGAACAAGCAACGAACAGGTAAAGAATTCTGGATTAACACACAGGTCGCAGGGTTCCAAATCAGCGACACCATGTTGGACTTGGGGTCCGACGTCAACATACCACCATGAAAGACATGGGAGGCTCTCGGAAGGCCACGGCTAGCCTACTCACCAATCCAACTTAGGATGGCAAACCAGTACTGCATTTTTCCAATCGGCCGGCTCGAGGGAGGCGAGGTCGACGTTGCGGGGGTGAAGACATACACCGATTTTGAGGTTATTGATATCATGGGCGACAAGGATCCCTATCCAGCCTTACTAGGCAGTGATTGGGCTTTTGAGAATTACGCCATCATCGACCTTAAGAAGGAGTTGATGATCTTTGAGGATGGGGAGGTACGGGTCACCCAGCCTCTCGACCCGTATCAAGGCCCGCGATATACGGAAACAATGGACAATCGGGAGGATGCTCAGATGATGGACCACCTCTATCATATGACTGCAGGAAAGCAGAATGATTATATTAACCCGACCGCGACTGGCTCCGTCAGTTGGCGGAGTGTGCAGAGCTCGGAGCTCAGATCCGAACTCGCTTGGGAAGACTGGCAGCAAGGGGGGTATGAGACCACCACGCAGAGATGTGCCTCCATTGCTCAAGTCCGGTGGGTAGGGACTGAGATCCGCGGATATCCCACATTGTCGAACATGCAAGCAGTCAATACTTTTATTGCCAAGGTGGAAGACCGGGTCCCAGCTGAAAGCCGGATGCCACTTTTGGATGTGGCCTTGCAGTCAACGTCGGCATGGTGGTGGAAAAATCACCGCAACACTCTGTTGCCATGGGAGTGCGTGGCGGATGCTCTGCGGGCACGCTTTAAAGAGGATGAAGGACCCTCCAGTACGCTTAAGTATCATGGAACTTCAGACCCGTGACACCATTTGCGGGCCTGCGAAGAACAGTGGCGGAGCACACGGTACCCTGAGGAGCTGTGGGTCCACCGGTTTATCCACTCCCTAGGCACCATTCCCCAGGCCTAGTACCTGGAGGAAGAAAGGAAATGGGAAACCCGCTCTTGGCAGGCAGTTGCAGACAAGTTCGTTTGGTGCTTCTTGTTCGAAGGGGAGACGGTGTAGGAGTCTCAGGCCCTACAGGCAATCAAGGAGGTCTTGTTTTTCTGCCAGCCCGAGCCCGACGAGGGCCCGGCTGTGTCACGACCTGAGGTCAGGCGCGAGTTGGTTTGTCACCGGATTGATGGCGATCCGGAGGACGATAGTTTGGAGGACCTTAGGCATATCTATTTTGACGAAAAGGAAGGCGAGCGGAGCATCAGTGAAGAGCCGACGACTGAAGGAGTCCATTTACAGCCGCTAAAGACAAAAAAACTGAACATTGGAACAGACGAGAAACCCAAGCTTGCAACGGTGGGAGATTACTGGGACGAGGAGACAACAAAAGAAATTTTCAGCCTCCTCCGGGAATACGAAGATTTGTTTCCGTCCTCAGTTGTGGACCTGAAGGGGATCAAGGGGGATCTGGGCGAAATGCGCATCACGTTGAAGCCGGGGGCCAGACCGGTGAAGCACCGACCCTACCGGTTGAATCCACGTATCAAAGAGAAGGTCAAGATGGAGATTGACAAAATGCTGGCTGCAGGTCTCATCTTTCCAGTAGAAGAAGCAGAATGGGTGAGTCCCATTGTCATCCAGAACAAGAAGGACAAAGCGGAGATCCGGGTCTGTGTCGACTACCGGAGCCTGAATAATGCCTGCATCCACGACCCATTTCCCACTCCTTTCAGTGATGAAGTCCTAGATCATGTTGCGGGAAATGAAGCTTATTCATTCACTGATGGGTTTTCGGGTTACCATCAGGTGCGCATCACCGAGGAAGAAAAAGCAAAGACGACATTCACCACTAAGTGGGGATCATTCGCATACCACGTTATGCCGTTTGGCCTGAAGAATGCACTGGCTGTGTTTTCCCGGATTTTCATTGCTGCTTTCTGGGAGTACATTCACAAGTTCCTGGAGGTCTACATGGATGACTGGACTGTCTACAGTCTGTTGAAGAAACACGCCTCACTGTTGCGTATCATGTTTGACCGGTGTCGCCAGCTGCAGATTTCCTTGAACTTGAAGAAATGTATTTTTGCGGTTCCATTCGGCACACTTTTGGGCCATGTGGTGTGCAAGCAAGGGGTCTGCGTTGATCCTGCCAAGGTTGCAGTCATCGTCCACATGGAGGCCCCCGAGACCGTGAAGCAGTTGCGGGCACTGCTCGGGCACACAGGATATTATAGGCGGTTTATTCGCAACTACGCAAGGATTACGGCCCCTCTGGAGAAACTGTTTCGGAAGTCAGAAGCATTTGAGTGGAAGGCGGAGTGCAGGAAGGCACTTGACACATTGAAGGAGAAGTTGGCGACGGCACCCATACTTGTTCACCCCGACTGGGATAAGCAGTTCCATGTGGATATTGATGCGTCCGGTATTGCACTTGGAGCTGTACTGGCGCAACCCGGGGAGACGACAGTTGATCACCCCGTGTAATTCGCCAGCCGTCGGTTATCAAATGCGGAGAAGAATTATACCACGACCGAGCGGGAGGCGTTGGCGATGGTGTACTCCCTCCAGAAGTTCCGCCACTATCTTCTGGGCGACAAATTTACATTCTTCACGGACCATTCTGCATTGAAATATCTGGTGAATAAGCCTGTGTTGGAAGGAAGAATCTGTCGTTGGCTACTACTTTTCCAGGAATTTACATTTGAGGTGATTGTGAAGCCTGGCAGGTTGAATGTTGGTCCCTATCACTTATTCAGGTTGGAGACGGGAGAGAATGAAGGCTCATTGGACGATCAGCTACCGGATGCTGACCTCTTCCGAGTTGAAGCAGTACCAGATTACCTGGCTGACATTGCTACCTATCTAACCACGGGACAGTGCCCTCAGGATTACACCCCGCTTCAGAAACGCCACCTGGTTATCCGGGCGGCCGACTACCAATTGATCGCGGGGCAGCTGTACAAACTGGGCCTGGATGAGTTGTTGCGCAGGTGTGTTCTCGACCATGAACGGGAAGCAGTGATGTGGGAATGTCACAGTGGTGTTGCGGGAGGGCATGTGGGTGCGAAACCCACCGCCAGGAAGGTGCTTCAAGCTGGCCTGTGGTGGCCAACGGTACATGCTGACTGTAAGGCCTATGTGAAGCGTTGCGATGTTTTCCAGCGGACGGGAAGGCCTTTGCACCGGGACGAGCTCCCGCTACACCCAGTGCATGTGTTGCGGCCGTTTGAAAAGTGGGCTGTTGATTTTGTAGGTCCCATCGCACCAATCGCTCGACATTCCAAGGCCCGGTACATCATTACCGCCACGGACTACCTCACACGGTGGGCTGAGGCAGCATCGGTACACGACTGCTCGGCAGAGACCGTTGCCCGGTTCATTTTTGAACACATCATCAGCCGCTTTGGCTGCCCACAGAGCTTGACCAGCGATCAGGGTACGCATTTCATTAATGCCACGGTCAAGTCACTACTGGACACATTTATGATTCAGCATCATAAAAGCAGCCCATACCACCCACAGGCCAATGGTACTGTGGAAGCTTTCAACAAGATTCTTGAGAAGGGCTTGACTAAAATTTGAAATGCTCAACGTGACGATTGGGACGAGCGCCTCCCAGCGGCATTATGGGCCTACCGGACCACAGTGAAACGTTTGACCAACCAGACACCATTCCAGTTGGTGTATGGCCGGGAAGCTGTGATTCACTCCGAATTCACTGTACCCAGTCTTTTGATCGCAACGTCCCTCCAATTCTTAGAAGAGGAGTCACTTCGGGAACGCCTCTAGGAGCTACAGGAGCTGGATGAGGCCCGATTCCTCGCGGAATTCCACCAGAAGGTTCAGAAGGCCAGGCAGAAAGCGTGGCACGACCGCCACATCAAAACCAAAGCCTTCCAAGTTGGCAGCAAAGTTCTCTTATATGACAGCCGGTTCCAGAAGTTTCCAGGCAAGCTTCAGATGCACTGGTTGGGACCCTACCTTTTCATCGAGATCCGCGACTCAGGAGCCGTTCGGTTGGCACAGCTGGACGGTACAGTTCTTCCTGGGTGGGTGAATGGTGCACGCCTGAAACCCTACCAGGAGTAGGTACCCTTCACTTTTCATCAATAACTCTCGCAACCGAGAGAACCCGTAGAGTAGCTTAGTCGAATAACTCTCCCGCAACCGGGATGAGCGTAGGGAGTCTTTTCCGTTCATAGGCAGTTTGTCAAATAATTGGTCAGTTGCAGGTACCTCACTGCAACCGACTGTGGTCGGGGCGGACCAGTCCAGCGTGTCACAGCGGCAGTCCAGCGTGTCGTTCACGTAGGATCCATCCCCGTGCCAGTGTCAGTCCAGGTCATTTCTGTCAGTCCTTTTGTTAGTCCGTAGGATCGCTCAGATTTGCTTCATAAATTACCATAAGTAGATAGTAATCGTATCGTAATCATTTGCCATCACCCGCAGTTCGCTCAGCCATCGCGTCCGCCCATCTTCCCATGACGCCGTCAGCAACTGTCAGATTACATACAGGCACGCGATTGATCGCACGATTATCGCAGCCTCGAAGGATAGAAAGAATTAATTGCCATTATGGAGTCTCATCAACTCCGCTCATGCCAGCGGATGACATAATTTGCATGAAGATCAACAACACGAGAATGACGGACCAGTTCAATTTGGAAGTTGCAGCGACTCCAGAGCAATTACAGCCTTCAAGCGCACCGCACTCAGAAGGAAACTCCAGAAGACTCCTCCAAGTTTACCAGCGCCGCACCAAGATGCCGAGGGCTCTCCTCTCCGTCCCCGAACCAGTGTTGGACAACTGAATTCACTGTGTAGAGTCGCTAGTGGGCAAGTATGACAATGCAGCATGTATGGACGCCAACCTGTCCGACCCAGCTGAATTCCCCCACCTCCATTGGCAGACCTACATGGAGCACCATTACACGCTAGGCAGCAGCTCCAACAGCCGGATGCGATCAGAATTCAGGGGCCTACAGCAGTCGTCCTTGATGCATTTGAGGACTCTTCCAGTTTTTGGCACCACGGGACCGGCCCTGCAATGCACTCGGTTCCTCCTCAGTCAGATACAGAACGGGTCCCTGTGGCTCAATGAGGAAATTCCAATTCATGCCGAAGACATTCATCGACTTACAAGGCTATCTCAGAATGGCGCGGATGTCTCTGCTACCGGCCAGACATCCTCCAAGCTCGCCCGAAAGTCGGGTGAATCAGACCTGTACACCAATTATGGCACTCGCCGAGGGGGCAAAGGTGCCAAAATTGATTTAATCAATAAACCAGAAATTCGGTTTGCCTGCTACCTTATCGCTAGCAAGACGATGCGGCACTACACGAAGGGAGAGTGCACTCTGGACACAATCTCCATTGCAGAGCACTGCATCCAGGGTGCCAAGTTGAATTGGTGCTCGTTTGTGCTAAAAGAACTCTTCGCGGCCTGCGAAGAGAACTACAAGCGTACCACTAGTTTCATTTACGGGTACTTGATCTTAGCTTTAGCCATGTGGAAATGGCACCTTCCTCCTGTCCGGATGCCGGCGGAGACGACCGCGAGCCAGCCTCTTGCGATGAAATACACCCCCTGGCAGGTGTCCACAGACCCTAGCACCAAACAGGTGAACGCGGAAGCGTTTCGGGCGTGGTATGGGATGATGACAGATGTGGTGACAAACCAGCAACGGGTGCCCAGGCACTTGCTGGATGAGTACAGTGAGCAGGTGTGGTTTGGGGTCAGCCACAAGCACACCTTCCTCCGGCCGACTTGCATGTCGGACACCACCTTTCACATGGTACCCCTCAGATTCCAATTGAATGACGACACCTTTCACCGGGAGGTCTCTGCGTGGCCGGGGGTCGTCAAGCACATCCGCGACGGGATCACCTGCTATAACTTTGAGCGGATGCTGCCGGCATAGCGGCCTGCCGCGACCGGCGCAGCGGGGTCCTCACAGGTTGCGGCGGAACCTCCACAGGATGCAGCTGAGACCGCACCGGACCTGCCCGAATCCCTGGTCCCCATCGTCCAACACCTCAATGACCAGGTACGACGACTTAACGTGGCAACTCAAGTTGCTTCAAGTGGTGCCCCTAAATTTCCCTCCTTTGATGAATTTCATATTAGTTGGTCTCGTGCTCCCTCCAATACCGCCCCCCTCATTTCTCCCATCCCCACTAACCTGTTCACCTCTGCCACCCCTATCATCACACCGATGGGCGAACTGGGCCCCGAACCCAATTCATCAGACCCCCCTCCATCCAAGAGGGCCTGCATTGCTATCACAGATCCAGTGGTGGATCTTACTGATGATGATCCACCAGCCACTCCACCCACAGTGACTTTGATTCCGGAGGAACCTCTGATCGATCCGTCAGAGTTCCTCAACCTTCGCCTCCCTCACACTCCTTTCACTCCGTCCACCGCTCCCTCCACCGGCCGACCACCTGCCACCTCCTCCAATCCATCCAATTCATCAGCCACTGTGTCAGATTCTCTCATCCGGGAACTTTTCAGAGGTGACCACGGGGTGGAAGTCACCTCCAGTACTGCAGCCGTGGTACCGCCGGTTGACCCCGTGGCCACGGCCCAGGATCCTCCCTCTACTATATCTACCAGGTTAACAAATGGTGGGGCTAATTCGGCTGCCCCTCCCCCAGAGCAGGCCACACAACAAGACTGGCCGGAGTCCGATATGGCCACTTCAGTGCAGCAGCAGACGCCGGTCCATCCTCCTGAGACCTCAACCCGATCAGTGGCCAGTGGCCAACCTTCGCAGGAGCGGGTGCCAGAGCAGGGCACACCCAGCATGACCAATGCAGAACCATGGAGTCCAGCACAGTTGTACTTGCTCATTCAGCAGGCGGCCCTCAAGGCCGAACAGATTCACACAGAGCTGCAGCAGCGGTGTACCGAGCAGCGTAATCAGATCACGACGCTTACTGAACATCGCAATCAGCTGACTAGGGAGAAGACCTACCTACAGGAGCAGGTCAACATTGCTGCTCAGGCGTTCTCCAACTTATGGCCCACTGCAAGGGCTCATTATGCCCCACTTCCTGCCACTATAGCGGAGGATAGTATAGCACTCCAGGCTCACCATCTCAGGACTGTTTTCAATGTTGTTTGCAGAGAGAACGAGGAACTCCAAGCGGCGTTAGCCGCATGGCCTACCCTTCCAGATCCACCGAGTGTCCATTCAGAACAGGTGACTGCCAAGCAGACTCAGGCAGTTAGTATGCAGACAACCCTTCATTCCACTGCGGCCGCGGCTTCTGCCCTTCTGCGAAGTCTGCAGGAGTGCTCACTCGCTCTAACTGTCAAGACGCAGCCTATTGCTGCCCAGCTGCAACAAATTTCCTGTGACATTCAGCCGACCGCGGACCCGACACAGTTAGATCAGCTCTACGCTCGGGCAGACGAGCTTGAAATTCAAATGCAACAGACTGAGGCCGACACGGCAGCGGCCAAACAGGTCATTCGGGAGATTCGTCCGCCCATTCGCGCCAATGCTGACTCCATGAAACAGCAGGATGCCAAGGCCAAAGCCCAACTTGCCACGCTATTCGGGGCTGCCCCGACGACTATAGATGAGGCCGCCACCACCCTGATCTCTGAAGAAGCCGACTTGCTTATACAGGAATGGCAGCAAGCGGTGGCAGACTTCACCGGGCTTAGAGATGGAGCACTCCGCAGGGTCCCGGAGTTGGGGCCCTTGTTTGAACAACCACTTGGCGGAGCACAGCAGGAAAGGGTGCAGGGTGAAGGCATAGCAGAACAGAGCACGGGAGCCAGCGGGGCAATGGAAGTAGAAACTGTTATTTGTGATTGACTCGCGGACGAGTCAAGGAATTGTGGTCGGGGCCTATTGGGGCCCTTGTTTTTGTTTAGTTTTGAAATCTTGGCTAAGACATTTTGAATTTTGACCCTTTTTGAGTTGCGGTATGAATACACATGGCAACCGCGACCGCGCCGCAACTACTAGGAGTCACGGAGCTACCAAGGTGGCGTGGAAGCACTCGATAGCTAAAGATAGAACAGGGACAAGTGCAGATGAAGGAAACACAGCAGAAGACAGGAAGTGGAACACGCAGATAACAGGAGAGAAGCTAGGAGAAGCCGAAGTAAAGCCACAGAGGAACTGATAGTCGCAAGAGCGGGTGAATAAATAACACTCACCCGGCTGAAACAAGGAATGAAAAAGGGATGCTGAAGAGGTTGCGAGGCTTGAGACAGGGAAGGACGCGCAGAGCAGCTGTGGAGGAATCATGCATGTTCTTCATATGGTTTCTTATCTTCTCTATTCTACCTTTCTGTTCCAAAAGTCATTTGTATCAGATTTGTGAGCTATCAGTGAGAATGCCATGTAATCGTATGCTTGGCCAAGAGATTAATACAATGGAAGGTTGTTGTCTCAATAAGATGTTCATGTGCTTGTAATGTGTTTATGCTGGTTTAAAATTTTATTTGCGAATGTCTGAATGCTTATTAAGTGATCTTGCATATATAGCTTTGTATATGTAATGGATGCACTGTCCTTCTTTAGTTGTGGGTTTTTTCCCTGCCATTGATCTCATCCCCTTATGCATGTGGTTGCGGCACGCCTCGGGTGAGACGCACTGCTCTCCAGAGCAGGGTGAAAATGCCGGCGTGTTCCTAGACTACACCGGACCCCTTTGTTGGCCACAACTCTTGAACCTGGGTCTTGTCCGTGAGACCTGATTTCTCGCCAACACGAACCATCAGATTTGGCGAAATGAACGGCTGGGATTACATCGCATCGGAGAAAAGGAAAGAGGCCAAAGCACCGGGGTGTTTGAGTTTGTGATGTGCAATTAAGCGCTGACCATAGGATCGGTATGAGAGATCAACGGTCCAGATCAAAACGGTGGGCATGATGGTGAAGGGCTTATGAGCAGAGTGCAATTGAATCTCGGCCGTCGGTTCTTGTGTGTTCGATGGCTGAGATTAAATTGGGGGATCGGCATCGGAGGAGGAAAAGGAAAAGGATAAATGGAATTTGCGACTACCGATTGTGATGGAGCGATGAGAGGAATATTTGCGATGCGATGAGTGCTTTGCGCTTGGTCATAGTGCGGGTCATATGCAGAAAGGGGCTAGGGCTAAGGCCGAAAGGGGCTTAAGGCCTTAATGTTGAAAAATGGGTTTTTAGGCCAAAATGAAGGTTTTTCAGAGGATTTTGAGGGTTTCGATAAGGAAGAAAAGGGTTTTAAAACCAAATGAAAGGGAGACATAGGGTTTAAAAAGGGTTTTGGAATGGTTTAGAGGTTAAAATGAAGGTTTATAGAGGAAATTTGGGAATGGTTTAAGAGTGAAAAATGGAATCTCATAAGAGTGAAATGATGAAGCGAATGAATGAAGAATGGAGCCTTAAAAGTAGTTTTTCTCTTAGTAAACAACAGGTACTTGAGGGCTAATAGTGAAACAGCAGTGAAGGATAACTCAAAGGGTAAAGATAATCATAAGACTTCAAGAACTCATAATTTGGACATGAATTGTTTCTTGAAGGCTAAACAGATTTATTCACCATTTGATATGACAAATGTTTATAGGTGGCTAATAGCCTGTGTGTGTTCTTTGCATAGGGATGCATCCTTCTGCTGATGGAGGGTTTAAATAACACCCATGATCATGATTCAAGGGGTTTTAAGCTTGGAATTTTGCCTCTGGTTCCTTTAAATTACAAATGAACCTCTGGATCGTCACCTAGATATCTATTTGGACATTTTTAGACCATCAAAATGCATTTATGTATTTCCTCCATTAAACCTACACACAAAAACAAACAAATTAACTTAAAAATACTCTGAGGAAGGATTTTCTGCATTTACAAGGGGTTTTTTGGGCTTTTTAGGGAAAAACATGGTGAATCGGGACTTGGTTCCACAGGCGGAACCTGTGTAAAGTTTGAACGGGGGACAGAGGTTTTAAATCTTATCACGGAGGGAAAAACGTCTTTCGAAAATCGGGAGGTAGTTTTCACATGGTTGGAGAAGTGGTAATGGTATTTAGGGCTAGCGTGTGATAGCATTCAATGCCTGCCACATGGCAGGGGAATACCGCCCATATTGCATTGTTGGAGACTGTTTAAACCTGCGCCATTTTATTTGCGATATGCGCGATCAACCATTGTATGTCGAGGAATGAGATCAATGGTGGTCGCAAATTTTGGGACTGGCGGGCAAGTGAAGCAGTGGGGTCTAGGTATGGAGTGACATGGTGGGCTCCTTTGTCATGTAGTAGGGGGTCAAAAATATACATGAGGTTTATTATATGGTGGCGGGGTGTATGAGTGGGTCCAGTGGATAAAACAAAAGTGAAAGCGCTTTTGGTTTTTAGAGGAGAGGGGTAAGGTCAACTTAGGCGAGGTTAAGGTCATATAAACGTGGGGGCTAAAAATGAAAAGGGGCTCGGGTTTTAAATAAGAAAAGTGGGGATTATATATTAAAAATAGAGTTTAATATATAAAAACAAAAAGGACTCGAAAGTCAAATATTTTGTTTTAAAACAATGTAAAAAGGCATTTTTGCATTGTTTTAGTGTATACAAGGGAAAATGATGAAGGTAGCGTTTTATGAGAGGTTTTGAAAGGGGAAAATGGATTTTTTAGAGGAGGGAATGAGTGAATGAGATTTTGGGTAGGTAGGGAGAGTGAAAATGAGATAAACAAGCCCAAAATTAACTCTTTTTAAGAGTAGCAAGGTGTTTTTGAAAGGGGCAAAGATGAAATATAGTGAAAAAGAATTTTTTAGGATAATGAAGGCAGTGAGATTTATAAAGATAACTGATAGGAAAATAATGCTATCTTTAGTTTCTTGTACATCCACAGTCACCTAGTGAAATCTGTAAAATAAAGGAGGATAACAGTGGCTCTAGCTGGGGAGGGAAGCTCCTTTAGGAGGTGTCAAGAACCTCAGAGATCAAATCTCTGGAATAAGTAGATGAGTGCCTTGATTTTCACTTTGGCAGAACTTCTTTCTTCAATTTTGTTGATTTTTTGTTGTTCTTTTGAAGTTATGATCTTCAGAATCTGAAAAACATGATTGCTTCGACTCAACCTCTTCCTACCCATCTTACTTCTAACATTTTTTCTTCATTGGGTGCATTTATATGGGAAAACCTTGACATCATTATCTTTTGAAAACATAAAAAATATCTACTTCTACCCTTATGTCATCCAAGGGCTCAGATAAGACTGATGAGCTCCTTTATTCTCTACCTAATCTAGTTATCTGTCAAGATTAAGTTGTTTGACAGATTTTCATTCTCTAATCTATAAACAAGAAATTGAAAACATGACCAAATCAAGATTAAGCAGTTTGATTTATCATAAGCTGTGGAATTTTGGAACAATATGCACACAGATTTTATTTGCAAACAATAAAACAAAAAATTGAGGGCTGTAATTTGGAATTTATGATGCATTCCTCTCTTTATTTCTTCGTTCAGATTTGAGAATTGGAACCAATATCTCTTATCCTAATCTAATATATTGATAAGCCAAGTTTAAACAGTTTGGAAAATCTTCATTCACTAATCTATGAACAAAAATTTAAAACTTGTTTCAATCATGATTAGGCTGTATGATTGAACATAAATTTTTCTCTCGCAGAGTAGTGGCATTTGGACTTGCACACTTTTAGAAATATTTCTTTTTTGGTATGGGGCTTTACCTTTTTCTTTTATCTTCCCTCTTTTTCTTCTTTTTCTTTGTTTTTGTGTTTATGTTTCTAATATTTTCCTTAAAACAATGTTATATACAACGAATAAAGATTTAAACTGAGATATTTTCAACAAAAATATTGCTTGAGCATCCTGCCGTTGACAGAACTTCCAAATAATTATGTTCCATCCATCTCTCGAAGAAAAAATGCATTATTACCTCTTGCAGAATGGATGATGTATGGACCTTTCCATAGATTTTCAAATTTTCCATGCTTGAGATTTTCAAATTTTCCGTGCTTGCCCTTGTCTTCACTTCTTGAGTCCCATTTCAACACTTTTTCACCAATGTTGACATCATTTTCCTTGGTTCTATTATCAAACATCTTCTTAATATTTTCTTGCACTTGCTATGTTATATTGTATACTTCTTCTCTGGTTTGCTGCAACTGGACAGTCTGATTTATTCTTCTTTTCATGCCATTTTATTCAGACTATACTTCTTGGATCAGTTTCATGACTGGCACTCCTAAAATTGTTGGAAAAATTGCATCTGCTCCATACACTAGATGATAGGGATACATTCCAATTTATTTTTTATTTGTTAGTCTATCTACCCATAGTGCATGCACTAGTTTTTTGTGCCATGATTTCTTGTTCTCTTCCAACAAATTTTTCATGATGTTCACCAAACTTTTGTTTTGAGGATTTTGCCAACCCATTACCTTGAGGATAATAAGTTGTAGAATGGCCCAATGTAATCTGATATCTGTGGCAAAAATCCACTATCTTCTTGGAACTAAAAGCAACATCATTATCAATAATGATTTTTCTAGGACAACCAAATCTAGATAAGACATCGTTTTCAGGGAATTTGACGATGAATGAGTCTATGGCAGTCCTAGAAGGGATGGCATCTATCCATTTTATAAAATAGTCAGTTGCAGTGAGGATCCATTTGTGTTGGGCAGAGGAGGTTGTATGGATTTCCCCAATAAAGTCTAGGCCCCATTGTTGAAAAGAAGCTTCAACAGAGATAGGATGCAAAGCTAATTGCAACATTTTTCTTTTGCCTTCAAATATTTGGCACTTATGACAGGAAATTACCATTTTATGGATATCATGGAAGAGGGTGGGCCAATATTAACCAACTCTAAGGATTTTGTTAATAGTAGTTTTCCAATAGAGGTGGCCTCCACATTCTCCTTCAGGAAACTCATGCTTGATCTTATCTACATCATTTTTAGGCAAACATTTAAGCAATATACCACTAGCATTTTTCCAATATAAACTTTTATCTAAAATGCAATAATTTATAGCTTTCAACTTTAAGAATCTAGCCTTGGTTTTAGACAAGCCAGGGGGAGAATTAAGATTAAGAAGCACATATAAAATATCATCATACTAAGATGAATTCAGAAATGTTTCTTCAATAAGTGGAGTTTCAAACTCCTCTTGTTCATCTAATGCATCTAACATGTTCATGTCAAGTGCTTGAAAGTTTGTTTCAGCCATGAGTTTATGCAGACCTTGTCCTTTGATCAACTTAGTGGGCTTGATTTCTAAATCATATTCTAATATAACAACAATCCACTTACCTTTTTTTCCATCAGGATCTTGTGTCAGTATGTCTTTGACCATAGTGTGAGGCACAAATGTCATAATATGTGAGTGTAAAATGTAAACTCTGAAATTTTTCAATTACTTGATTAAGGAAAAAGCCTATTTTTCCATGATGTTGTATTTCATAGGTGCATCTCTTAATGCCTTGCTAAAAAATGCAATGGGCTGCTCTTGTCCTTTTGTGTTTTTTTGTAATAGGACAACAATAACTTTATGCTCTGAAGCAAAGGAGAAAATGAAGAAGTCTTTGGTAAAATCAGGGCTAGTTAGAACTGGTGTTTGAGTAAGTTCTTGTTTTACCAATTCAAAGGATTGCTTTTCTTCTATGGTCCATTTGAATCCTATTCCTCTTTTTAGCATATTTTTAATGTTTCTTAAGAGTTCTACAAGGTTTGTTATGAACCTTATTAAGAAATTTATCTTTCCAATGAAAGATTTCAGCTCTTTGTTGTTTCTAGGATGATTAATTTGCAATATCCCTTCAATCCTTTTTGGGTCTATCTTAATCCCTTCTTCAGATATGATATGGCCTAAAATTTTTCCTTCTTGAAGGCCAAACAAAGTTTTCTTGGGATTTAAAGAAAAACCATACTTTCTACATTTTTTGAAAATTTTTCTTAAGTGAGCTAGGTGCTCTTCATCTGTTTTTTAGTAGATTATGATGTCATCAAGGTATATCACAATGAAGTAACCTATTTCTTTTGAGAAAGCAATGCCATGGCTCTTTGGAAGGTGGAACCAGCATTCATTAACCCAAAAGGCATTTTTACATACATGAAAGTGCCCCAAGGTGTATTGAAAGTTGTGACGCTTTCTTATGCTGATCATCTAGGTGTACCAGCACCTAGTTGTATCCTGAAAAGCCATCTAGAAAATAAATTATTTTATAACCTACTACCCTTTGTAAGATGTGACCCATTTCTGGTAAAGGGTAGTTGTCTTTTAGAGAGGCTTTGTTTAGATTTCTAAAGTCTATGCAAAGCCTAATTTCTCCTATTTTCTTCCTCACTGATACAAGATTTGAAACCCATTTTGAGTACCTCAGAGGGACTATTATTCCAGCATCATACATTTTCTTAATTTCTTTCTCAACCAGGGGTAATTTCACATGGTTTATTCTGTGTAGTTTATGTTTAAAAGGCTTTTGATTTTCTTTGAGCGATATCTTATGCTGAATTATCTATGTATCATATGACTTTAAATCTTCATAACTCCAAGCAAAAACATCAGTGAATTCTCTAAAAAGCTCAAGATATTTCTTTTTTATATGAGCTGGAAATGTTTTGGATAGTTTAATCATTTTGGGTTTTTGTTCACTGCCTATATTGCATTCTTCTATTTCAGTTTCAATGGGTTCCATTTTTGGTTCCTTGGTAACATCATTAAAGTCAAATAGTTATTATAGAGGAACCAGTCCCTTTGGCAAGTTATCAGTAGTGGAATGCAGCACTTCAAAGTCTGCTTTCTCTAAATTAGTGCACAACTTTATTTCATGTGTATGTTCTTTTGTTAATATATTTATATCAGCAGTATTAGGAGGTTCTTATTTGTAAATTTGTTCCTTAGTAGAGCAGTCTTCTTCATACTCTAAGTCTCAATTTGGCACTTCAAACTCATTTCTGGACTAGAGGAAATATTCTATCTATTTATATCCTTCAAAAACTTGCCAGTATTTTATGTTGTTAGGGACTGTTGGTCTATATTTGACTTGGACTATGTATTGCTTGCTTTGATAACGTTTTTTGCATGTGCTGGCTGTAAATGCTAGACCATTGGCCAGAATGTTTTGATTTTTAGGGACAAAGGTAAGCTCATACTCTGTGAAGGTTTTCAAGAGGTCAATGGCATCATCCCTATATTCTCTTAGTCCTGGATGGTTAGCTGTGTATTCTCCATTAATATGCCTAATAAATAGTTTTGAATCTCCATGGATAGTTATCCTCTTGGCTTCTAATTTCTTTAGTAAATTTTGTCCTAAGAGGAGTGCTTCATATTCAGCTATGTTATTTTTGCATTGAAATTTTAGCTTATATGAGTGACCTTCTGCATGATTGTTCTCTATGTTATGCACCCATATGCCTGCTCCTGAACCAGTTTTGCTACAAGACCCATAAAAACTCATACTCCAAAGAGGTTCAATTTCAGATTTGTCATTAAGATCTTTATGGTCCTCATCATGTTGTTTGTAGTGGCTGCCACTGTGTTGTTTATAGTGTTGTTCTTCAGGGTCTGCACTATGTTTATCATTGTTTTGTTCCCAGTGGTTTCCACTAGTTTGAATGTTTTTTATTTTCTTATAGTTCAACCCTATGTTTATGGTTGCTTTGTTCCCTTGGGTCTGCATTATGTTTACTGTAATATTCTGTTTGGGAAAACTCTTTTGAATGTTGCTCCTCTTTTTCATTTTCTTCTACAATTGTTTTCTCATTTTCTGCTACTTGTTCATTAACATTTTCATCATTTTAAATGATGAATGAATCAAGGTTAGTATGGATAGAATAAAGAGGGGAGTTATCTGGTTTCTCTTGACTAATGAACATATATTTCATGTGATTTTCCCTATATAGTCTTCTTGGTTGACTAAAAACAAGGATGGTGGCATATGTCATGTCCATTTGGTGGGTACCTTGGAGTTTGGCACCCCATGATCTTGAAAGAAGCATGCCATATTTAGGAGGAATATCAACCACTACAATATCTATTACTAGGCCCTTGGATGGTATTTGTGCTAGATTGACATATAAATCTTTGATTAGACCTAGACATTTAACTCTACTGGAATCAAAAGAGTATAATTCTTTATATGGTCTGGTTATTTCAGGGCCTAATCTTTCCATTACTATTTTAGGCATGAGGTTGTGTGAGGCTCCTGAGTCTAACATGGTATTGTGAAATTTTTATCATAGATGTTTAAACTGACATAAAATGGAGGAACACCTTCCTCTTGAAATTTCCCTTCTACTTCTGGTCCAAACAGAATTTCAGGTTTGTCATCATTTAAATTTACAGAATCAACATTCTCTCCTGTGTTTAAAGCTTTCAAAAGTTGGGATTTATATACATCTTGAGTGACTAATTCAGTAAGAGGAATGGAAATTTTAATTTTGGAAATTTCATTCTCTATGCTGAAAGGTGTCTGAATTTTTGAAATGTTTAAATTAGCCTTTTTAGACATTGTTTTCACGGCAATTTCAACATGCTGGTTTTTATTAGGAACAACAGTTAAAACATTTTGATTAGGAGCACTAGTTGTGTTGCTAGTGCTGATTTGGTCACCATTTTGTTTGGGACTAAGTTGGTTGTTTTTATTTTTGTTTCTATCAAAATTTTCAGCCAGTATGTTTGCATTCTCTGCTGTCTTTTTAGAAGTGTTTTCAGGTGTTTTTCTAGTAAATTTTTTAGAGGTTTTTCTTTTGGGAATGTCTTGGTTTTTCTTGCTTCTGAGGTCATATTGTTTGTGTATTTCCTTGATGGAATTTTAAAAGCCTTGTTTGTAGTTTTTAGATTCTAGGCTTTCTTTCTAATATTGAGTTGTGGAAAACATGCATTGTTCTTCCTCAGTGAGGAAAAAAGTGTCCTCATTGTTTACTCCCATTAAATTTATGTGATTCTCCTCTATTTCTTCTATTATTCCCTCATCCTCATCAGCATAATTTTCTTGAAAAGGAGGTATTATTTTCTGATCAGGACCTCTTGGTCTAATTTGAGGATGGTTTCTTCTAAAGTTTTGGTTTTGATTCTGATTTTGATTTCTGTTTTGAGGACTTGTTTGGTTTTTTATAGGATAAGCTCTCTCATTTACATTCATCCTCTCCATCATCCTTTCCATGGGTTTGACTAAGTTATCAATCTTTGTGTCAGATGTGGAGGTTTCAACTTCTTCTTTGTATGTAACTTTCTTTTTTGACCTCATCCTAGCCCTCTTCTCAATTGGATTGGCTTCTACACTCATAGCTCCCCTCTTCATGTACTCTAAGGTTAGGGGATATCTTTCTCTTAGTTGGTAGGCCATGTCTGGATCAAAGCCCTCTGAAAATTTGACTAAGGCTAGGCCTTATGGGGATTTCATGTGTGGTGGGAGTGCATTGTATACACTATTGAACCTAGTACAGTAGTCTTGGACACTTTCCCCAACATTTATCTTAAGGTTATTATATTCTGAGAGGATTTGAAGAGGATTCTTCTTAATCTCCCACTTGTTTATGAATGTCTGATAAAGGGAGGGGAGGTCATGTATGATGTTAGGAGTTAAGTTTAAGAACCATTTCTTTGCTTCTCCTCCTAGACTTTGGGCAAATATTCTCATTTTTATGGTCTCATCTTCTATTTCTTGGTAATAAAAAGCATCATTCATTTTGTCTACATGCTATTGGGTAGTGGTAGAGTCAGCTCCAGTAAAGTGGGGGATTTTTTATTGGTATTCCTATGGCATAAGCATTAAAGGTTTTGGTAGTGCCAGAGGGGCATACCATGCTACCATGATGAGAGGTAATGGAACCCAAGGAGGGTTGATAAGAGGAGGTTTTGTGAGAGGAGTTGGAGGATGAAGCAGAGTGGTTTGCATAGTGGATGTATGAGTGGGTGTGGAAGATGTAGTTGGGTCAGCTAGTTGATTTTGAGAAGATTTGGAATGAAAGGAGCCAAAGTGTTGGAGAAGTTGAAAATAAAGAGGAGTGGAAGGAGAGGATTCTCTACTAGGGCTCTACTATATGTTGATAGGCTCAAACCTTGTCTGGTCTATCCCACTTTGAGACTTAGTTATAAATAGGTTCCTTTGATGATGTAAGTCAAATTGGGTATTTTGCAAGGCTATGAGGTTTTCAGGGACAAAACTTTCTTTGTGGATAGGTCTGCTAATAGTTAGGCTTTTGGATCTAGGAGACTTCCTAAGTATGCTTTCAAGATTGTCAACTATTGCAGGAGGATTTGGGTTAGGATAGGATATAGTATAGATTCTTCTAGAAGCCAGCACTTGGACCTAAGAATCAGAAAGATTGAGTGTTTATGGCAGTCTTGAAGGACCAACCAATCTGTAAAGAAGAAAACTTAATCCAAAAAGTTTTCCTAATTAGGTTCTTCTGATGTTTAATAATGAAATAAGTTTCTGAGTGGAGTCCATGGAAAACCAATGGGTTCAGCAAGCCTACCGAAAACCAGTGGAGTCACCAGGTGGAGGATTTTTACTTGTTTTATGGCTAGTTTTTGTCCACCATCAGCAACCAGGAACCATTCTTGGCTAACACTTGATTCATCTAAGTTTTAAAATAGGGTTTTCTGAGTGGTCGCCACTAGGTTGGCTCCCTGTGATTTGCAAGATTAGCAAGAAAAAAAACTACAGGGGCCACATCAGAACCACTATGGAATCCTAGGACCTAGCCTTCCTGGATTTAGAGTGGGATCTCTCTACGTATGTGTTTTTAGATGATATGTATTTATGCTTTTGTTTATGATATTAGGCTAGCTATGAAGTTCTAAGGACTTGTTGGTTTTGGTTGATTGAATGGTTAATTGATAGATCAAAGGTGGGATTAATTGAGGGAATGTTTCAGTTGAAAATATAGACTATGATAAAACATTAATCCATTGGGATATGGAGTCATAAAAGGATTTAATTGATCATCAACTTTGTAAGAGTTTTCATAGGGCAAGCTAACTATATCAGGTGGATCTCTTAGATTAGATTGTGATATGAAATAAAAATAAGTTGTGAAGGCAACAAAACTATAGCCAGTTAAGAATATTCTAGTTCTACTTTAACAAGAAAATCCTTTTAGGTAATTGTTTGAGGCAAACCAGAGGATAGGGCATACCATAGAATTCTTTGGATAGAATTTAATAATAAAACCTTTAAGACAACGATCCAGCAATTCAATAATTACTTTTAGACAAAGAAAACATATAAGATAAACAATGAGAGCAGCTAAAGAGCAAGCTAAACCTATGTTCTTTAACTCAACACTCAAAATACCTTCAAAGCAACATTTTGAGGCAGACCAAAGGACAAGGCATACCATAGACTTCCCTGGTTTAGAATCTACTAATTATACTTCAAAGAAAGGTCCAAAGAACAATATTTCAAGCTACACTGAAGGACAGGGCTTACCATAGACTTCTTTGGCTTGACTCTATTTAATCATTTTCAAGACAACAAGCTAAGTGGAACTGGAGAGAAATTAAGAATTTTCCAATCAGACTTTGCAGAAGAAAACATAAAGGTAAAGAGGACAGATAGAAATAGGGTGCCAAGACAACATATCCTACTCTAAATTTATGTTCTTTTATCAGAGAAATATGGACAGAAGGAAAGCTATGACAAATAAGGAAAACTTCACCATTAACATAGCTCAAGAATCTTGTGAACGTGCTTGTATTATTGATGTTCAAACACATACTCCAGTACAATAGGTCTCTACAGCTCAAATCTTTCTCAAATCCAGTGTAGCATTCCTCAACCAACTCAGCAACTCATCAATCCTCAAATTTAACTAAGCAACCAACACTAAAAATGAAGCTCATATGCAGTATTTATCTGCAAAATGAGGAGGTGAAGCTAAGTTAGGCTTAAGATGTTATTTATTACAAATTTAATGAGTTTTTTACCTTTGAGACCTTGCAAGGCCCAAGGAAAAAATATTTGAAGGTGTTTCTCTGAAAGAATAACTCATATCTTAACTTCTGAGTTAATTTATATGAAATGTTTGACTTTAAGGATTTTTCAATAACTTTACAATAACTGCTGGTAGATGAAAAATATCTCTGACTATTTGTAATAACTCTTTGATGTTTTATTGAAAGAAAATTGCCTTTGTGTGATTCATTCGAATGTGTTTCTGTGTCTAAGCTTCCTCTGTCTTATCATTTAAAACTCTGTATGTGGCCTTTAAACTCTGATTTATCCTTTCACTTTTTGCTTTACTGACATTTTGTTTATCCTGTCTTTATCTCTGTTTTTTAGGACTTAATCTTTTATATTAATCTTTCCAACCTTTAATCCTTTAATATTTATTTTCCTGTCGTTATGATCTTTAATCTCTACTTTATTGGCCAATCCTCATGATTTTTATTTGAACTGTGATTATCCTTCTAACCTCGTCTCTTGCTTTATCACAGTCTTTTTACTATTTTTCTTCTTGCTGTGCCTTTGCCTGTGTGTGTTCTTTGCGTAGGGATGCATCATTCTACTGATGGAGGGTTTAAATAACACCTATGATCATGATTCAAGGGCTTTTAAGCTTGGAAATTTTCTTCTGGTCCCTTTAAATTAAAAATGAACCTCTGTATCATCACCAAGAGATCTATTTGGACGTTTTTAGACCATAAAAATGCATTTATGTATTTCTGCCATTAAACCTGCACACAAAACAAACAAATTAACTTGAAAATCCTACGGGGAAGGCTTTTTTGCGTTTACAAGGGGGTTTTTCTGGCTTTGCAGGGCGAAACATGGTGGATCGAGGCTTGGTTCCACAGGCAGAACCTATGTAAATTTTGAATGGGGGACGAAGGTTTTAAATCTTGGCGCGGAGGGAAAAACGACTTTCGAAAACTGGGAGGCAGTTTTCACATGGTTGGAGAAGCGGTAATGGTATTTGGGACGAGCGTGCGATACCATTCAACTCTTTCCACGTGGTGGGGGAATACCGCCCATATCGCGCGCTCAGAGATTGTTTAACCCTGGCACCATTTTATTTGTGATACGTGCGATCAACTGTTAGATATCGGGGAATGAGATCAACGGTGGTCACCAATTTTGGGACCGGCAGGCAAGTGGAGAGGTGGGGTCCAGACACAGAGTTACGTGGTAGGCTCCTTTGTCGTGTAATGGGGGGTAAAAAATATACACGGGGTTTTTTATATGGTGGCATGGTGTACGAGTGGGCCCAATGGATAAAACAAACGAGCAAGCGCTTTTGGTTTTTAGAGGAGAGGGGTAAGGTCAAGTTAAGTGGGGTTAAGGTCATATGAAGGTGGGGGCTAAAAATGAAAAGGGACTCAGGTTTTAAATAAGAAAAATGGGGATTATATATTAAAATCAGGGTTTAATATATAAAAACAAAAAGGACCCAAAAGTCAAATATTTTGTTTTAAAACAATGTAAAAAGAAATTTTTACATTGTTTTAGTGTATACAAGGGAAAATGATGAAGGGAGGGTTTTATGAGAGGTTTTTAAAGGGGAAAATGGGTTTTTTAGAGGAAGGAATGAATAAATGAGATTTTGGTTAGGTAGGGAGAGTGAAAATGAGATAAACAAGCCCAAAACGAATTCTTTTTAAGAGTAGCAAGGTGTTATTGAAAGGGGCAGAGATGAAATATAGTGAAAAGGAATTTTTAGGATAATGAAGGTAGTGAGATTTCTAAAGATAGATGATAGGAAAATAATTCTATATTTAGCTGCTTGTAGAACATCCACAGACACCTAGTGAACTCTGTAAAGTACACGAGGATAATAGCTCCTATGAAATAAAACACTGAAGAAAAAATCACATTCCTTTTTTCTATTTTTCCTTTTTGTATTCAACGCTCGATCTGCTACATTTGCATGCATATGCTGAGAGGCATGATTTTCCTTGGCCACTTTATGAATTCTTGTGTTACTTCTACCCAACACATTTTTTTTTCTTGCATGGCATCTACAATCTATAACTTTATGTCAAAAATTATTCTAAGAAAAAAAATAGCCATGAAATGGATTTTGATAACAAATGATACCTTTTATTTAAAGAATTTGTCCTTGAGGGAGAAAAAACCTCTATCAATTCTTCAAGTGCCTTCCATGGTTGTCTGAATTATTTTCTTGAATTCTTCCTTATTGCTGCTTAGCTTTCTTTTGTTTCTCTCGTCATTGTTATTTCTTAGTATTATGTTGTTTCATTTTCTTCTCTTTTTGTTGACTCATTGTTAGGTCCCTATATTACTAGTATAGTCCCTTGTTGTTAGTGTAACCCCATTATTGTTATTTTTGTACCCCTGTAACCCCCAAATTTTTAGTATTGTGCCCTTAAATTATTATTGTTAGGTCAGCTAGGATTACATTGTGGCCCCATGGGCTCCTATATATAAAAAGGAGGCTTTGTCATTTGTATCATCCAAGAATTGTTCATTTATGTAATGTATTGGAGGTTCCCCCTCGAAGTGGTTGATTTCTAAGGCATTGATATCTCTTTTCTTCCATTTTGGAGCTGGTTTCAACATTTGGTATCAGAGCTTTGAATTCTAGGGTTTCGCTGCTCCAAACAGGTCATGGTGAAATTTTCGCTATAACGTTTTTTATACGAAGGTTCAGAAGATGGAATTTTTAGAGCATGAATCCAAAATCCTGATGGACATTGTCACAAAATTTCAGAGCTTGGTTCACAATATGCTCGGAGATATGGTCTATGGAAGTTAGGGCTTTTTCAGGCTCCTGAATTTCATTTCAAAGAGGTGATCGTGGGAAAATATTCATAACTCTCTCTCTGAGCATCGGATTGGAATGATGAAAAAAGTGGCCACAATTACACAGAATGTAGTTTCTTTTCTATCAATTTCAGAGCTAAAGAAGGAAACAATGACACGCAGAAAGTCGTACAAGTTCGCTCTACTGAACCAATCCATAATTAGGTCACTGTGGGAGATTGGAAATAGCTTTTCCTTGAAGAATCCAAATCATGTCATAACTATGGCATTTGAAAGAGGATTTAGAGGGCTACCGTAGGGCCAAATTTCAGATATTGAGGATCCAAAATTACAGAGATAATTCAGATTCAATATCGAGCTCCTCAAAAGCAAGAAAAAGGCATGTATTTGTTTCTGAATTGCATAAGTCTTGTGTAAAAAATCATTTTGAAGTGATTCCAAGGGCCTATTGAGAATATATTTCAGTGTTGGGTTTTGAAATTCCTCCTAAAAAGAATTCAACACACATTAAGCCCTCAGAATACTCTACTATGACTCATGAATATGAAGAATTGCAACATGATGTATCAAAATTACAAGAGCAAGTGCACCAAATTTCGCTCTTGCAAAGAGTAGCAAAAAATGAAATAGAAGTTTTGAAGAAAGGCATGGAAGAAAAGATGGATGGTTTGAAGAATAATATGGATGGCGTGGAAGCTAAGATGGAGGACATGGAAGAAAAAATGAAAGACAACATGGAAAAAATGAGGAATGATCTAAAAGAAGACATGGAAGGTTTGACGAAGTTGATACAAGAAATGATTCCTAATGGTGAAAAGATAGTAGAGGAAACTCATGATGAGAAAAAAATAAATGTTAGTCGTGATTTCATAAACTCTAATGTTGGATTGAAGAACCACCATATTCCAAAGATGGATATGAGGAATTTTGATGGCAAGGATCCTGTAACATGGATACTACAGATGGAGCAATATTTTGATCTCAATAATGTGCAAAACACACAAAAGGTACACATTTCAACTTTACATTTAGAAAAAAATACATTTGTATGGTATCTATGGCATTTCTCCCATAAAAAAATTGTCACTTGGTCAATTTTTATGGAGGAAATGATAGCACATTATGAGGATACAAAGAGAAACACCTTCTTTAGCCAATTAATAAATCTCAAACAAAATGGTTCAGTGGCAGACCACATTCAGGACTTCCAAAAATTGAATATAAGGGTAACTGATATTCCAGAGGAACATAGGATTGATGCCTTCATAGGGAATTTAAAGCATAACATCAAACATGAAGTTCGTGTTTGGGAACCTAATTCATTGGAGAAGGCATTCAAGTTGGAAATAAAAATTGAATGTAAAATTATGGCGACAAGGAAGCCTACCACTCACATCTATAAATATGGAAGTGTTGCTGCTCCTAGACTTCCACAACCTACAAGGTTGACACCACAACAATGGGAAGAAAAAATAGCAAAAGGGCTTTGCTATAGTTGTGATAGAAAATACACTAAAGGTCATAAGTGTGCTGAGAATAAATTATTTTACATAGATTGTGAAGAGGAGGAAGAAAATGAAGAAGAAACTTTAGTGAGGGATATACACAGGAAAGAAACCTTATAAGAAGAAGAAATAGATCCCGAACATATCGTATATTCATTGTAAAATTACCACTCACTCAAACTCTCAAGATAGAAGGACATATCAGAAGAAAAAGGTAATAGTGTTGATTGATTCGGGTAATTTTCCATAATTTTATTCATTGTAAGGTAGCCAAGGAATTGAATTGTTTCCTATACCCAGGACTAGAATGTCAAGTGATGGTTTCAAATGGAGGAACTATAAATTTCTCTAGAAAATGCCATAATATCAATCTATCCATGGGGAAATATGTATTGAATATTCCAATTCTTTCCATCCCAATGGGAGGTGTTGATGTTGTACTAGGAGTACAATAGTTACAATATTTGGGGATGGTAGCTTTTAATTTTCAAGAAATTTTCTTGAAATTTTTTTCGGAAGGAAAGGAAATCGAATTATGAGGTATCGCAGGGAAGCCAGGAAATATAATAAGCTCTAATGTCATGAAAAATATTCTGAAGAAAGAACAACAGGGTGTAATTGCACAATTATGCTCACTAGAAGTTCCAACATCAAAATCATCTATTTCTCCAGATCTCCAAAAAGTCTTAAACAATCATTCCAAGGTGTTTGATATTCCCAAAGGACTCCCACCTATTCGTGATCATGATCATGCTATTTATTTGATTCCAGGAATTTTTCCTCCAAGCATCAAGCCTTACAGATATCCTTATGTCCAAAAGAGTGAAATTGAATGTATGATTGCAGAAATGTTAGAGGTTGGTATAATTCAACCTAGTCAAAGTTCTTTCTCTGCTCCAGTAGTATTTGTGCATAAGAAAGATGGATCATGGTGCATGTTTCTAGATTATAGGAAGCTCAATAAGCTCACTATTAAATATAAATTTCCCATTCCTATTATTGATGAATTATTGGATGAATTACATGGAGCAGTTTATTTTATCAAGTTGGATGTTCGTTCAGGATATCATCAAATTAGAATGAAGACTGAAGATATTTCAAAAACAACATTTCGAACTCATGAGGGTCATTATGAATTTTTGGTCATGCCTTTTGGCCTTACCAATGCACCTTCTACATTTCAAGGGTTGATGAATTCCATTTTCAAACCCTTCCTTAGAAAATTTGTGCTAGTATTTTTTGATGATATACTAATCTACAGTAGGTCTTGGAAGGATCATGTTCAACATGTTGACGGGGTGCTCAAACTATTGGAGGAGAAACAATTATATGCAAAAACATCCAAATGTTTCTTTGGAGTACAAGAGGTGGAATATCTAGGTCATATTGTATCTCACGAGGGTGTTAAGATAGACCCTAACAAAATTAAAGACATTAAGGAATGGAAAGTCCCCACAACCATAAAGCAGTTGCACATATTTCTCGGGTTAAGAGAGTATTATCGCAAGTTTGTTAAGTATTATTGGAGAATATCAGCACCACTAACAACATTATTGAAGAAAGATGCATTTTCAAAGACTCCCGAAGCAACTAGGGCCTTTGAAATCTTAAAGAGGCAATGTGCCTAGCACCAGTCTTAGCTATGCCAGACTTCACAAAAACCTTTATTATGGAATGTGATGCCTCAGAAAATGGAATTGGTGCTATTTTAATGCAAGAAGGAAGACCCATTGCTTTTGAAAGTCGTTCAATCAAAGGAAAGTATTTACAAAAGGCTATTTATGAGAAGGAAATGTCGGCAACACTACATGCACTAAAGAAATGGAGACCTTACCTAATGGGAAGGCACTTCAAGGTAAAAATTGATGATGATAGCCTTAAACACTTTTTGGAACAAAGACTATCTTCAGAAGAACAACAAAAATGGGTCACAAAGATGTTGGGTTATGACTTTGAAATCGTCTACAAAAAAGGGAAGCTAAATGTTGTTGAAGATGCACTCTCAAAAAAGGATGAAGAGGTGGAAGCATATCTTTGTGCCATTTCAATTATCCAACAATATTGGATAACCAAAGCAAGGGATGAATGGAAGAAGGACAAAGAAGCGTGGACTCTCATTAAAAAGTTGCAGCAAGATCCTAGTACAACTGACACATTTAGTTGGAAAATTTATTCCTTATGGTACAAAGATCGCTTATATATTTGCAATAATTCCCAACTAAAACAAAATATTCTTTTGGAATTGCACACTTCTCCTTTAGGAGGACACTCAGGATTTTTAAAAACTTACCATAGGGTGAAGAATGAATTTTTTTGGGATGGCCTTAAATCTGATATTCATAAGTTTGTGGCAGAATGTTTGGTTTGCCAGCAAAATAAAGTTGAGACGATTAAGACACCAGGTCTTCTACAAAATTTATCCATTCCAAGTCAACATTGGGAGGATATTTCAATGGATTTTATCACAGGTTTACCTAAATCTAAAGGAAGGAGTGTCATCATGGTGGTAGTTGATATACTTACCAAGTATGCACACTTTTGTGCATTATCTCATCCATTTAAAGTGAGTACAATTGCTACTGCATTTATGGAAACAATTCAAAAGCTACATGGAAACTCGAAGATTATTGTAAGTGACAGCGGTCCCATTTTACAGGAAAATTATGGACATAATTATTTTTTTATTTTGGTACTCAACTGGCTCATATCTGATCTTATCATCCTCAATCCGATGGTCAAACAGAGATAGTGAATACATGTTTGGAAGGATATCTTCGTTGTTTTGTATCTGATAAGTAAGCACAATGGATCAAGTGGTTACCTCTCATTGAATGGTGGCATAACACTTCCTTCCATACTGCAACAAAAAATGACCCCATTTATGGCACTTTATGGATATCATCCACCATCCATCATGTTAGCCAGCCATAAATTTTTTTATACCAAATGCTGGCTAAAAACTTTTTTGAGCCTTCAAGGAACAAATTTCATTGCTAAAACTTGTTGGCTCTTGAAGACTCTTGAAGGCCTCATGCCTTTCCTTTGTCCGAACTTCATTGCTGTTCCCATCTTTCACTTAGAAATCCTGCTGATTTCCAAGCCAGAGTACTGCTGCAAGCACCATTTCCCTTTTTCCCAAAACTAACCTTCATTTGCTTCCCTATTTCTCCATAAAATTCCTCTTTTTCATAAGTTCTCTTCTTCCATTCATGAAAATCCACCTTTATAAGGTTTAAAACCCACTTTTAAACCTTATCCAGACCCTCAATTCCCCTTGAAAATCATTAAAAAACTACAAAAAACCCACATGTTGGACTTAAGCCCCTTGGGATTAGTATTAGACCCCTTTTCCCATCGACCCTCGGTCACTTCATTTCCCATGTGCCCGTGGCCCTGCAATCAGGCGCCGAGCCATGATTTGTATTAATATTTCTTGGCTATAGTTTAAAACCTTGGTTTATATTGAAAATTCATTGGTTTTATTATTATATTATAAATCCCCGCCGGTTCAAATTTAATTCGTTCCACGCCGTCGATCTGATCTACAGATCGGACGGTGCGGAGCCCGTCTCTCGTGGTCCCCACATTCCACTCACCCCGTCCAAAAACCACGTGGTATCTATCGCACCGCCTTTGGACGAAGGCGGTTTTTTCCCAAACGCCAGCGATTCCATCCATCGCGTGACACGCATCCCCTGTAATTTTTCAAAACTGCTTGCTCATCGCACATTATCGTTCGTACGCGGACGCCCAGCGATATTGTCGTGCACTGTCCGATCTGGGGCGGACCATCCAACGACTATCACTCGCCAAAGATGCCCGATAGTTAATTGGGCTATGGCGCACCATCCAGTTAATCTCTGCCATCGATCTGATCTGTGGATCGACAATCCATATTCCATCGCCCTAATTCCGTCACCCAGTCAACGATTCTCCGTTTTTGACTTTCCTCTTTGCTCCTGACCGTCGATCTCTACACGATCGACGGCTCTGATTTAATCGTTTCTTCTGCCTGCCCTTTGATACCTCCGATAAATTTCGACCATTGGATGATGCCATCCAATGGCCACGCTTCCTCCACGCACCTCTGCAGCAATAAACCTGTATATGCAGGATTTTCTAAATAGTTTTTGTATTGTGCAGGGTTTCTATGGTTTTTCGCCAAAATAAAATAAAATTCAGAAGCAAAGGGTGACGATCCTCCCGCCTTTGATCCATCAAAGAAAATAATTTGCAGGTTTCAAATTCACGTTTTATCATCATTTCTTCATGCATTGATGCCATACTATCCCTGCGTAGCCCTGCACACTCACAAACATAGCAAGGCAATCACAAACCACAGAGTATCAGTGACGAGGATAAAAATGAACCAGAACAGAGGATGGAAGACATAATTGCGGGGATCACGGCTAAGAATGATTATCAAAATCCTAATCCCCAAATTAAAACACATTTAAAAAAAAATTGAAGTGTTTTATCAACAAGAAACCCTCCACTGCCACAATTGAGGCAAATTGATTCCTTCCAGCTACTAAAATGACACCTGTGCCTCAAAGTATTCAATCAGAGGCTGAATTTATTGATCAAGATCGGATATCTACCTCACAACACAGCCAAAGGGTAAAATCTGCAGGAAAAATTAATGACAAACATCTACAGAGTTACTTCAACACCACACAGAGCCTCAAAGGTCAACAAAAGCTCCCACAGAGTTTAATCTTTATGTAAAAAAAATTAATGCAGAGGATATGTATGTAAGTTTCTTCATTCAGCCCCTCAAAGGCCCAGAAACCATTAAGTCTATATTAATTGTAATTGAGATCTTTTATCATATCTCACCTCCTCATCCTTCTATATATACTTCTTCAGAAGATGAGTGAGGGGTTGGTTGCAGAACTTTGAAATATATTTGAGTAAAAAAATTCTGATTGTAAATAGTGTTCACTGGCCCTTGGAGCTCTGCTTGTGATAGATTAGATAGGCTAAATAGTGAAGATGATTGCTAAACTGAAACATTGGAACTGAGTACTGTAACTGGTTTGACATCAATAAACAAGTTGTTTCTTGGGATCCTGGTCTATATCACTGGTGAAGTGCTTCTTTCTTTGTTATTGTTTTCCTTCTATGTATGTCATATTGTTCACTATTCTCTGATAAAGGATAGCATTTATAGAGTTAGGACCTAATGTATATCCGTAACCTTCTCTAATTGAAAGCTTTATCTCAATGTTTTCCTCTAACTTGTTTATTTAAGGATGATTTAATACAGTTTAAGCAGTTAGGAATGCTGGAGTTCCCTCGCTCTACTGTTTTCTTTAAACATTGTTTCTTGAAATTTATTTTCCTTATTTTCTTATTAAAGATGACTATGGAAGATATGGTGTGCCCTGGTCCTAGTTTTTCTCCAAAAGAAGATTCTGAAAGTTTCCCTTGGTGATTAATTGAAAGCAGAATAGGTTTAAAAGTACTTTATCTGATCTTAAGTTACACTTTGTTTCTCTTATATGTTTTCATACTTTCTGAAGGTAATTATGTGGATTACCGGATTATTTTCCAATTAAGCTGCTTTAATACAAACTTGCCCAAGAAAGCTTATGGTTAGCCCTGTTCTTGGTTGGTTTTAAACATTTACTTAAGAGGCCTTTCTTGTTTGGACTGACTATAAATCCTTTGTGAAATTATTATCAGTTTCCACCATCTCCAACACTTTATTGTTTCCATTCCATCACTCTAATCTCAATAATCTTGTGATATAGATGACTTGCCCCTTGGATCACTCTTGATGTTGTTGCTCAATTAAAGCCCTGTTATGACTCCATAGCCCAATGGACTAAAAACCAACGTTATATCTATCTTTTTTTCCTAAGATATTCTATTCACTTGCAACTTCTCACCTTTGGAACTGTTTTGCATTTAAAACTTTCCCCTTAAGTAATTTTCATGCTCAACCATCCAAAAACAAACAAAACCTTGGCCTTCATAACTAGCCTAATATCATAACCCCAAACTTCAAAGACAAATCCATCTTTGTAATTATTGGAGAGATCCCTCTCCGGATTCAGGAGGGCTAGATCCTAGAATCCCAAAGTTGGTTGAAACGATGTTGCTTATGTAGTTTTAGTCTCACCAATCTGCTAAAATTACAGATTCCTAACACATCACATCTTCTTTAAGGGAAAATGCTAGGGTTCAAGCAGTGGAAGATCACATCGAGCATCAACAAGAAGTTCTCTAACTCTTAAAGGATAACCTAAATTTGGCACAAAATTGAATGAAACAACAGGCAGATCAACATCACAGTGAGAGAAGTTTTGATGTGGGAGACTAGGTATTTTTACAGCTAGAACCATACAAACAAATTTCCCTCATGCAAGCTAAGAAAGATAATAAATTATCGCCAAATTACTATGGTCCTTACAAGGTTTTGCAAAATATTGGTACTATGGCATACAAATTGGAGCTTCCTGCTTCTTCATGAGTGCATCCAGTTTTCCATGTTTCATGCTTAAAAAAGGTTATAGGGGACAAACTTCCAGTTCAAACAATATTGCCAGAACTTGATGAGGAAGGAAAAACCATATGGGAACCTGAAGTAGTCATAGAAACAATAACTCGATAACTACGAAATCGATCAATTTTAGAGTATCTCATCAAATGGGAGAACCTACCCACTGAGGATTCTACATGGGAGGATGAGAATTTTATACAAAAGCACCTGAAGCTACTCAAGCATTGATGATAACACCTTTTTGAAGGAGAAGAGAATGTTAGGTCCCTATATTACTAGTATAGTCCCTTATTGTTGTTAGTGTAACCCCCTTATTGTTATTGTTGTACCCTTGCAACCCCCATATTGTTATTATTGTGCCCTTAAATTATTATTGTTAGGTCGGCTAGGATTACATTGTGGCCCCACTAGGATTACATTGTGGACCCATGGACTCATATATATAGAAAGGAGGTTTTGTCATTTGTATCATCCAATCATTGTTAATTTATGCAAAGTATTGGAGGTTTCCCCCTCGAAGTGGATGATTTCTAAGGCATTGATCTCTCTTTTCTTCTATTTTTGGAGCTGGTTTCACAATATTCTTTCCTTTTTGTTATTGTTTTCGAACAACTTCTTTTCCCTTATTGTTTTTGGAACCTCCAATTTACTTTACTTTGGAAGTTAAACCTTCAACATTTGTTTCAATGGAGCTTGATTATTCTTTTAGACCCAAACCATTCTTGATGAGAGGGGATATTTTATTAATAGTAATCTCGTACAATGCCTTTATACTCCCCTCAATCTTCTGATATTGAGACAATTATTTACTTTCCCATTCTAGGTCATACCTCAATGAGAATACTTCATCGTGTAGTCTCACATAGTGAGCTTATCTATTATTTAGTTGATTGGTCAACATCCCATTCAGCCTATTAATGTATTCTCTCTGAGCATTTAGATCATCTAATGCTTTTATCAACTTCTCATTCTCACGCTTATACTCATGAAAATTATCCTTTTGCTTTAGATTTACTTCTGATAGCTCCTTTTGTTGGAATTAATGGAGAAAGCTAGACTTAGATGTTTTTTGTGATGAGGATAGGATTGAGACTCTAATATTAGATCTCAGATCTATGCTATCTAGATCCTTTTCTATAACATCATAGGTGCTTACTAAACTACCACAGTGATCTAAGTTTCTGTCTCTGTCCATGAAATATTCCACAAGTCTGAAGAGTATTCCATCTCCATCACTACCAGGGATACCCATTTTTATTCACGACATATACTCTATTCTTATTCAGAGGATCCCTCATTTTCTATTTCTACTAAAGTAGGTCTATCCACATCACTACTAGATGTATTTATATCTTCATCTTCAAAAACTTCATCAGAACATATAGAAGATAAATGACCTATTATTTTATAATAATCAAAGTTATCATACCTTCTGAGCATCCCGACCTCTTGTATAAGTCTTCTTCTTCACCTTTGGGGTGAATATTAGTAGATTGCACATTTGAAAGAAGAACTTCAATCTTTTGTGTACCTTTCCTTTGGGATGCTTTATTTTTTTTCTTCCTTCTCTTCTTCTCATTAGTAGCAGCCTTTATAGATTCAGGTTCACTGCTTGATCTGAAATTTGAGAACTTTTTATTTCTAATACAGAGATGGATTGTAGGGGAATTTACAGGATATGTCACCTTTAAAGAAAGGATGAGATCCTGAAGCTTTTTGGCCCTTTACAGACTTTTCCTAAAGAAATAATAGAAGTAATCACTAATGATCTGATAATGAAACTAATTTTTTTCTAGTGCAAGGTATTCATTATCCATAAACTTATGTATGCAAGCTTTTTAATGTGTTTTTCTATTGGAACAAAGTGACTTTGATGAGTTTATGAGTATTTTTTTATGTAGGAGGCTTATTTATTTTTACTTTTTAACATATTTAACTCTGAAAATAAGCAGCAAATAAATCACAGAATATAACTCAGCATATGATAAGGCAGGTCACCCCTCCTGGGCTACATATACCGGGTCCAAGACCCCCAAATGGGCATGTCCTTGCTCTTATTATTCTCAGAAAATGGTTATTTAATGTGTAGAAAGCCTAAAAAGGTGAAAATAGATACATAAATGAGTTCAGAGTGTAGAAAACAGTAATCAATGACTATATTTTCACCTCCAATAGATAACTATAATCCAATACAGATCTCCAATCCCCAAGCCCTGGTGGCTCTTCAAGCTCTCTCGCTGATAAAAAAAACCTTAAGAAATGCTATAATGGCTCTAAAACCTACTCCAATGGCTCTGGAATGCTCCAATTACCCAAAATATAAAAAAAAATCACTCCAAATGGACTCTCCTAGCAAAAGTTATGTCCAACTGAAGTTTTTGCCCAGTTTGTCGTGAAAAACCTCCACTAATTGCGGAGAACTAGAGTTAACTCCAGTTAAAATAATAACAAAGTCAAACTTGGCAGGCGCAATCCAAATTTATTGGGTGGTTAAGAGATAACATTAAATGTGAGAGTGGTTGTGATCATATGTGGTCGGGCTGAAACCGTCGGTATTTTATGTGGGTTGACAGTTTGAAAAAAACCGTAACAATAATTTCTGAGCCCCCCATCGTTGCATGTGACATTGTCTAACCAAAATTTTTTGAACTGCTGGCGTGTTTAGCCCTTAGATCTAGGCAATAGGTCTCATGGTAGAGGGGTTGGCCCCTTTACAGTCCCGTCCAAACACATTTTTAAACTTAAATAAAATTTCCGTAATATATAATAAGAACCAAGTAGATAGCACAATGGTATGTCGTGGTGTTTGCAGTATAGAGGTTCCGGGTTCAAAACTCATTGGAGCCAACTAAAATTTTTAACTCGCCATTGAATTGTGACTTGGGACCACGTGGTAAGTCTCCAAGCCTGCCACGTGGTAGCCTCTAATTGGTTTGAAATATAAAAAGTCAAGCCATTGTCCAACCTCCGTACACCAAGTGTTGAAGCCTGATTGGCTTAGATGGAATATTCTGAGGAATATTCTTTTTTAATTTTTCAAATTGAAAGTCAAAGGTTGTCAAACTGATTTTTTTTTTTGCAGAAATTGTAAACTTCAAACCTTCATAACTTCCTCATACGAAGTTGGATTTGAGTGTCATTCACGGTGTTGGGATCGTATTTCCGAGGCCTATCTGGTCGCTCAGGTTCCAACCAATTTTTAGAAATTCCAATTTTGAGCACTTTTACAACTTGGAACATGATCACCTGATCACACATCCCAAATGGGAAGATTTTGGACCCACAAAAGCTCTCTGATTACAAAAAATGAAGATGAGGAGAATGATTCTCCACTCTTCCAACTTTGAACCACTGAAATATTCCTGACTTCATCAAATTGAGCTTCTCATAAAATGATAAAATTTTCCTTGAATTCACTGATCGATCGTTGCTAAAATTGACTGATTCATGATGAAAATTCTTAAAATTTGTAGAACAACAACTATATTTTGTAGAAAACAAATTGTTTCTACAATGATCAAACTTCAAAGAAGACATAAAACAAGGTTCACCTTGCCAACTATTCTTATGGTGAATTTTTGCTGAATGAACCATGCACTTGTGCCGAATCCCAACCAAGTTTTCTCGCCATAAAAATCTGCCATTCTAAAACCAACATTGACCCATGCTAAACTGTGTGCCCTCTTTGCTTTCATTCCTTTCCATCTCATGGACTCTTGCACTACTTTGCACCGACACTTCGTTCTCTGCACTGATCAACACCAAAGGTAACTTTTGCAACATAATGTCATCTTCTTTCAAAGATGAACTGTTATCAGACTGAGACATATCATTAGCAATATCATGAAAAAGAAAATGTACAAAATATTGTCATTTCAACATCAAAAAAGTCAGATTTTGACTTGCATTAACTAGCCTTTTCAATTGACCTGCATGGACTAAAGAAGATTCTAGCTTCTTCTTATGTGCTCTCACAATGTACTCTTTTCCATCCTTGAACAAGTGATACTTATTCTCATGGTGATAGAAAATGGCCTTTCTTTCATATAAATATGGACTACCCAACACAACACCTGTTATTTCAAGCGGTATTACATCCAGTTCAACCCAATCAACATAATGAGCTGTTATGGCGAAGTGCAAGATACACTTCTTTGAGACTTGTAAGTTTGCATCCTTGCATATCCACCCAAGTGGATAAGGCTTTGGATGTGGAATTTTCTCAAGTTTTAGCTTTTTGACCAAGTCTTCTGAGATGAGATTAGCTTGAGACCCACTATCAAAAAGTGTGTCTATCTTTGTGTGGTTTGAGATTATCCTCACATGAAATAGCTCTATCCTCCTCTTTTCATATTGAGTTTCTTTGTGACAGTTTAATGAGCTAGAACTGGGATTTGATTCTTGTACAACCTCTTTCCCTTTGATTTTATTTAATACCATGGCGATACTTTTTGTCTCATCACCTGATTCTAACCCTAAGTCCTACTCAACAGTTGCTTTATTTTTCCTCTTTTCTTTGGTCTTGTATTTGTTTTTATATTTCTCTGGTTTTAGCTCTGGATGAAGCTTCCAAAAATGATCTTCATCGTGGCTTGTTTTTTAACAGTTCTTGCAAAAGAGTTTTCCTTTTTCCTTTCTGGAATTTGCAACCCTTTTTCTTCCTTTGCTCTTAAAATCACTATCCTCATTTAATGCATCAAAAGTGTTTTTCCCTCTAGCCTCTAAATGCGTAGCTTGTACACAAACTTCATCTAGACTAGTAGGATTAAACCTAAGAATAGTGTGTTGAAGGTAACCGTGCAAGCCACCTATGTACTTTAACAAAGTATCTTGGCTTTGTAAATCTACCCCAAGTAAGAGTGCTCTTCTCCTAAATTCCTGTGTATAGTCTTGCACATTCTATCCCTTAAGTTGTTTAACATTTTTCCAGTTTATTATAGCCTTTTGAAGGTGATAAAGATAATAAAATTACTTCTTGATTGAAGTAATAAACTCAGTCCATGATAAAGAAATCTTACCATGTTTCTTGATTTCCTCCCTGGTTTTGGCTTCCCACCAAACCAATGCTACTCCATCCATCCTTAGTGAGGCTAATTGTATTTTGATGTCATCATCATGTAGATTTTGAATCCTTAAATAGACCTCCATTTGTCTAATCCAATTATCTAATTTCTCTGCATTAACATCACCATTAAACATTGGCAATTCAAATTTGACATCAAGCTTTAACAAAGCGTTTTTACTAGTTTTTTTTTACTTATGTGACTGATTTATTGAAGTTGAAGAGGATGGTGTTGAGGAAGAGGATGACGATGGAGATGAAGGATCACCATTTCCTCCATTCCCTTTCTTAGACTTATCCTTGTTCTTCTTTCCTCCTGAGGAATCTCCTTCTTCTTTTTGGTTTTTATATCCTTCTCCAACAATCCTATCATTTCTTTCTTGATATAGGATCCTTACCATTTCAGTCATATCCAAGAAAGCTTTCCGAAAAACCCTTTATTCTTCCTTGGGAAAACTTTCTTCAAGAGCTTCTTCTTCTCTTGAAGACATGCTTGTGGCTACTTCTAGGGCTCTTGGAGGTGGTTCTCTGGCCTTTCTTGGTTGTGGATTAGATTGTGCACTAACCAAGTTTCCTTCACCTCTCTTGAGTTTTAACCTAGTAAGCATCAAAACTTGCGAACAAATGACATAATCTTTGCACACAAAAATGCTGAGTAAAAACTCTAGCTCAAAAACATAAGCTAAACCTATGCTCTGACACAAATCTGATCTAAAATGTGAGAACTTATTATTTCTAATACAGAGATGGACTGTAGGGGAATTTATAGGATATGTCACCTTTAAAGAAAGGATGAGATCCTGTTAGGTCCTTATATCACTAGTATAGTCCCTTATTATTGTTAGTGTAAACCCCTTATTGTTATTATTGTACCCTTGTAACCCCAATTTTGTTATTATTGTGCCCTTAAATTATTATTGTTAGGTCAGCCAGGATTACATTGTGGCCCACTAGGATTACGTTATGGCCCCATGGACTCCTCTATATAGAAAGGAGGTTTTGTAAATTGTATCATCTAAGAATGTTTCATTCTTGTAATGTATTGGAGGTTTCCCCCTTGAAGTGGCTTATTTCTAAGGCGTTGATATCTCTTTTCTTCTCTTTTTGGAGCTAGGTTTCCCAACATTTGGTATCAGAGCTTTGGATTCTAGGGTTTCGCTGCTCTAAACAGGTCACAGTGGAAGTTTCGTTATAAAGTTTTTTCTATGAAGTTTCAGAAGCTGAAAATTTTAGGGTGCGAAGCCGAAATCCTGAGGAATATTGTCTAAAAATTTCAGAGCTTGGTTAGCAATATTTTCTGAGATATGATCTATGGAATTTAGGTCTTTTTTTAGGCTCCTAAACAGGTCATCGTGGCATTTGCGCTATAACTCTTTTTATACTAAGGTTCAGAATCTGAAATTTTATGGCGCGAAGCTGAAAGCCTAAGGAAACTTGTCAAAATATTTCAAAGCTTGGTTCACAATATGTTTGGAGATATGATCTGTGGAAGGTAGTGCTTTTTCAGGCTACCAAATTTCATGTCAAAAAGGTGATCGTGGGAAAATCTCAATAACTCTCTCTCTGAGCATCAGATTGGAGTGCTGTAAAATTTGGTCGCAAGTACATAGACTTTAGTTTCTTGGTTATCAATTTCAGAGGTGAAGGATGAAAAATTGACACGTGGAAAGTCGTGCAATTTCACTATACTGAACCAGTCCATAATTAGGTCATTGTGGGAGATTGGACATAAATTTTCCATGGAGAATCCAAATAGTTAGACCTGTGCCATTCAAAAGAGAATTCAGAGGGCTACTTCAATACTGAATTTCAGATAGTTAAGGGCCGCAATCACATATATAATACAATTTCAATATCCAACTCCTCAAAAGCAAGTAAAAGGTGTGTATTTTTTTTCCGAATTACATAAGTCTTGTTTGAAGAATCAAGTTGAATTGATTGCAAGGGCATATAGTAGAATAGATATCAGTATTGGATTATAAAATGGCCCCTAAAAAGAATTCAATACCCATTAAGCCTTTGGAAAGCTCTACTATGACTCATGAAGACGAAGAATGGAAACATGACATATCAAAATTACAAGAGCAAGTGCAACAAATTTCGCTCTCGCAAAGAGCAACAAAAAATGACATGGAAGTTTTGAAGAAAGGCGTGGAAACTAAGATGGATGGTTTGAAGAAAGGTGTGGAATCTAAGATAGATGGCATGGAATCTAAGATTGATGGCATGGAGGCTGGCATGGAATCTAAGATGGATGACATGGAAGCTAAGATCGATGAGAAAATGGAAAACATGAAGAATGTTCTAAAAGTAGACATGGAAGGTTTGACAAAGTTGATACAAGAAACATTTCCTAATGGTGAAAAGATAGTAGAAGAACCTCATGATGAGAACAAAATAAATGTTAATCGTGATTTCATAAACTCTAATGTTGGCGGGAAGAACCACCATATTCCAAAAATGGATATGAGGAAGTTTGATGGAAATGATCCTGTAACATGGATACTACGGATGGAGCAATATTTTGATCTCCATAATGTGCAAAACACACAAAAGGTACGCATTGCAACTTTACATTTAGAACAAAATACATTTGTATGGTATCGATGGCTTTGCTCCCGTAAAAAAATTGTCACTTGGTCAATTTTTACGGAGGAAATGATAGCACATTATGAGGATACAAAGAGCAACACCTTCTTTAGCCGATTGATAAATCTCAAACAAAAGGGTTTAGTGGGGCAGCACATTGAGGACTTCCAAAAATTGAATATAAGGGTAACTGATATTCCAGAGGAACACATGATTGATCTCTTCATAGGCACTTTAAAGGATAACATCCAACATGAAGTTCGCGTTTTGGAACCCGATTCATTGGAGAAGGCATTCAGGTTGGCAAGAAAATTTGAATGTAAAATTATGGCGACAAGGAAGCCTACCACTCAATTCTATAAAGAAGGAAGTGTTGCTACGCCTAGATTTCCACAACCTACAAGGTTGACACCACAACAATTGGAAGAAAAAAGAGCAAAAGGGCTTTGCTACAGTTGTGATAGAAAATACACTAAAGGTCATAAGTGTGTTGAGAAGAAATTATTTTACATAGATTGTGAAGAGGAAGAAGAAAATGAACAAGAAGAGGATATACACCAGGAACCAACCCTAGAAGAGGAAGAAATAAATCCGACCATATCGTGTAATGCACTGGCAGGAATTACCACTCCTCAAACTCTCAAGATACAAGGAAAAATCAAGAAGAAAAAGGTAATAGTGTTGATTGATTCAGGTAGCACCCATAATTTTATTCATTGTAAGGTAGCCAAGGAATTAAATTGTTTCCTATACCCAGCACCAGAATGTCAAGTGATGGTTGCAAATGGAGGAAATATAAATTGCTCTTGGAAATGCCATAATATCAAGGTAACCATGGGGGAATATGTATTTACTATTCCAATGCTTTCCATTCCTATGGGAGGTGCTGATGTTGTACTAGGAGTACAATGGTTACAATCTTTGGGGACGGTAGCTTTTAATTTTCAAGAACTTTTCTTGAAATTTTTTTCAGAAGGAAAGGAAGTTGAATTACAAGGTATTGTAGGGAAGAAAAGAAGGATAATAAGCTCTAATGTCGTGACAAAGCTTCTAAATAAAGAAAAATGAGGCGTAATTGCACAATTATGCTCACTAGAAGTTCCAACATCAAAATCATCTATTCCTGCAGATCTCCAACAAGTCTTGGACAATCATTCCAAGGTGTTTGAAACTCCCAAAGGACTCCCACCTATTCGTGATCATGATCATGCTATTCATTTGATTCCGGGAAGTGTTCCTCCAAACATCAGGCCTTATAGATATCCTTACTTCCAAAAGAGCGAAATTGAACATATGATTGCAGAAATGTTAGAGGCGGGTATAATTCAAACTAGTCAAAGTTCTTTCTCTGCTCCTGTAGTATTGGTACACAAGAAGGATGGATCATGGCGAATGTGTCCGGATTATAGGGAGCTCAATAAGCTCACCATTAAAGATAAATTTCCCATTTCTGTGATTGATGAATTATTGGATGAATTACATGGAGCAATTTATTTTACCAAGTTGGATCTTCGTTCGGGATATCATCAAATTAGAATGAAGACTGAAGATATTCCAAAAACAACATTTCGAACTCATGAGGGTCATTATGAATTTTTGGTCATGACTTTTGGCCTTACCAATGCACCTTTTACATTTCAAGGGTTGATGAATTCCATTTTCAAACCCTTCCTTAGAAAATTTGTGCTAGTATTTTTTGATGATATACTAATCTACAGCAGGTTTTGGAAGGATCATGTTGAACATGTTGACAGGGTGCTCAAAATATTGCGGGAGAAACAATTATATGCAAAAAAATCCAAATGTTTCTTTGGAGTACAAGAGGTGGAATATCTGGGTCATATTGTATCTCACGAGGGTGTTAAAGTAGACCCTAACAAAATTAAAGCCATTAAGGAATGGAAAGTCCCCACAACCATAAAGCAGTTGCGAGGATTTCTCGGGTTAACGGGGTATTATCACAAGTTTGTTAAGAATTATGGGAGAATAGCAGCACCTCTAACAACATTATTGAAGAAAGATGCATTTTCATGGACTCCTGAAGCAACTAAGGCCTTTGAACATCTTAAAGAGGCAATGTGCCTAGCGCCTGTCTTAGCTACGCCGGACTTCACAAAAACCTTTATTGTGGAATGTGATGCCTCAGGAAATGGAATTGGTGCTGTTTTAATGCAGGAAGGAAGACCCATTGCTTTTGAAAGTCGTCCAATCAAAGGAAAGTATTTACGGAAACCTATTTATGAGAAGGAAATGTTAGCAATACTGCATGCACTAAAGAAATGGCGAACTTACCTAATGGGAAGACACTTCAAGGTAAAAACTGATCATGATAGTCTTAAACACTTTTTGGAACAAAGACTATCATCAAAAGAGCAGCAAAATGGGTCACAAAGATGTTGGGTTATGACTTTGAAATAATCTACAAAAAAGGAAAGCTTAATGTTGTTGCGGATGCACTCTCAAGAAAGAATGAAGAGGTGGAAGCATTGCTTTGTGCCATTTCTATTATCCAACCAGATTGGATAACCGAAGCAAGAGATGAATGGAAGAAGGAAAAATATGTATGGACGCTCATTCAAAAGTTGCAGCAAGATCCTAGTACATCTGATACATTTAGTTGGAAAAATGATTCCTTATGGTACAAAGATCGCTTATATCTTTGTAAGAATTCCCAACTAAAACAAAATATTCTTTCGGAATTGCACACTTCTCCTTTAGGAGGACACTCAGGATTTTTAAAAACTTACCATAGGGTGAAGAAAGAATTTTTTTGGGATGGCCTTAAATCTGATATTCAAAAGTTTGTGGCAGAATGTTTGGTTTTCCAGCAGAATAAAGTTGAAACAATTAAGACCCCGGGACTTCTACAACCTTTATCCATTCCAAGTTAACATTGGGAGGAGATTTCAATGGATTTTATCACAGGTTTACCTAAGTCTGAAGGAAAGAGTGTCATCATGGTGGTAGTTGATAGACTTACCAAGTATGCACACTTTTGTGCATTATCTCATCCATTTAAAGCAAGTACAGTTGCTACTAAATTTATGGACAAAATTCAAAAGCTACATGGAAGCCCAAGGGTTATTGTGAGCGACAGAGATCCCATTTTTACTGGAAATTTTTGGACGGAGTTATTTTCTTGTTTGGGTACTCAATTAGCTCATAGCTCATCTTATCATCCTCAATATGATGGTCAAACCGAGATAGTAAATAAATGTTTGGAAGGATATCTTCGTTGTTTTGTATCTGATAAACAAACACAATGGGTCAAGTGGTTACCTCTCGCTGAATGGTGGTATAACACTTCCTTCCATATTGCGGCAAAAATGACCCCATTTATGGCACTTTATGGATATCATCCACCATCCATCACATCATCTTTAAGGGAAAATTCGAAGGTTCAAGCAGTGGAAGATCACATCGAGCATCAGCAAGAAGTTCTCCAACTCTTAAAGGATACCCTGAATTTGGCACAAAATCGAATGAAACAATAGGCAGATCAACATCGTAGCGAGAGAAGTTTTGATGTAGGAGATTGGGTATTTTTACGGCTACAACCATACAAACAAATGTCCCTCAAGCAAGCAAAGAAGGATAATAAATTATCGCCAAAGTACTATGGTCCTTACGAGGTGTTGCAAAAGATTGGTACTATGGCATACAAATTGGAGCTTCCTGCTTCTTCGCGAGTACATCCAGTTTTCCATGTTTCATGCTTAAAGAAGGTTATAGGAGAAAATCTTCCAGTTCAAACAATATTGCCAGAACTTGATGAGGAAGGAAAAATCATAGTGGAACCAGAAGCGGTCATGGAAACAAGAACTCGACAACTACGGAATCGATCAATTTCAGAGTATCTCATCAAGTGGAAGAACTTACCCACTGAAGATTCTACATGGGAGGATGAGAATTTTATACAGAAGCACCAGGAGCTACTCAAGTGTTGAGGACAACACTTTTTTGAAGGAGAGGGGCATGTTAGGTCCCTATATCACTAGTATAGCCCCTTATTATTGTTAGTGTAAACCCTTATTGTTATTATTGTACCCTTGTAACCCCCATTTTGTTATTATTGTGCCCTTAAATTATTATTGTTAGGTCGGCTAGGATTACATTGTGGCCCACTAGAATTACATTATGGCCCCATGGACTCCTATATATAGAAAGGAGGTTTTGTAAATTGTATCATCCAAGAATTGTTCATTCATGTAATGTATTGGAGGTTTCCCCCTCGAAGTGGCTTATTTCTAAGGCGTTGATATCTCTTTTCTTCTCTTTTTGGAGCTGGTTTCCCAACAGATCCTAAAACTTTCTGGCCCTTTACAGACTCTACATAAAGAAATAATAGAAGTAATCACTAATGATATGATAATGAAACTACTTGTTTGCTGGTGCAAGTTATTCATTATCCATAAACTTATGTATGCAAGATTTTTAATGTGTTTTGCAATTGGAACAAAGTGACTTTGATGAGTTTATGAGTCTTTTTGTATGTAGGAGGCTTATTTATTTTTACTTTTTAACATATTTAACTCTGAAAATAAGTAGAAAATAAATCACAAAATATAGCTCAGCATATGATAAGGCATTTCACCCCTCCTGGGCTATATTTGCCGAGTCCAAGGCCCCCAAATGGGCATGTCCTTGCTCTTATTATGCTAAAAAAAATGGTTATAAAATGTGTAGAAAGATTAAACACGTGAAAATAACTGCATAGATGAGTTTAGAGTGCAGAAAACAGTAAGAAATGACTATAGTTTCACCTCCAATGGATAACTATAATCCAATACAGCTCTCCAATCCCCAAGCCCAAGTGGCTCTTCAAGCTCTCTTGCTGATAAAACACCTTAAGAAATGCTCTAATGGCTCTGCAACCTGCTCCAGTGGCTCTGGAATGCTCCAATTACCCAAAATCAAAAACAAAAAATCTCCAAATGGACTCTCCTGGAAAAATTTATGTCCAACTGAAGTTTTTTCCCAGTTTCCCTAAAAAACCTCCACTAATTGTGGAGAACTGGAGTTAAATCCAGTTAAAATAGCAACAAAGCCAAACTTGCCGGGAGTAATCCAAATTTATCGGGTGGTTAAGAGATAAAATTAAATTTGAGAGTGGTTATGGCCACATGTGGTTGGGCCGAAACCGTCGGCATTTTGTGTGGGTTGACAGTTTGAAAAAAAATCGTAACAATAATTGTCGAGTCCCCCACCATTGCATGTGACATTGTATAACCATAACTGTTTGAACCACCAACGTGTTTAGCCCTTGGATCCAGGTGATAGGTCTCGTGGTAGAGGGGCTAGCTCCTTTACGGCCCCGCCCAAACAGATTTTGAAACTTAAATAACATTTCCGCACAATATATAATAATAATTCAGATAGCATAGTGGTATGTTGCGGCATTTGCAATGGAGAGGTTTCGGGTACAAAACCCACCGGAGCCAAATAAAATTTTTAACTCACCATTCAATTGTGACTTGGGGGCCACGTGGTAGTCTCTGGGCCTGCCATGTGGCGGTCTCTGGGCCTGCCATGTGGTGGCCTATGATTGGTCCAAAATATCAAAAGTCAAACCACTGTCCAACCTTCGTATGCCAAGTGTCGAAGCCTGATTGGCTCAGATGGAATATTTCAAGGAATATTCCAGGGAATATTTTGAGGAATATACCAAGAATATTCCAAGGAATATTCTTTTTTTAATTTTTCAAATTGAAAGTCAAAGGCAGTCAAACTGATTTTTTTTTTGGGCAGAAATTGTAAACTTAAAACCTTCATAACTTCCTCATACGAAGTCGGATTTGAGTGTCATTTGTGGCATTGGGATCGTATCGCTGAGGCCTATCTGGTCGCTCAGGTTCCAACTAATTTTGAGCAATTCCAATTTTGAGCATTTTTACAACTTAGAACATGATCACCTGATCACTGCTTGAGAAATAAGGTTCAACAACCTCTTCTATTGTTGCGTAGCTTTCTCCTCCATCATACAAATATTGCAGTTTGTCAAGAATTTCCTTTTTGTCTCACAATGCCTCACTTTATCAACATGTGCATTTGATAGGCCTTTCATGATAAAATCCTTATATTTTGTATTAAAATCATTCTTATCTTCATATTATACAAATAGGAAAACATATTCATTAATGACCATTAAATAGGTTTCCATTTTAATCGTCTAGAGCTCATAGTTTGATCCATTAAAAAATGGAAATCCCTCTGATGTTAGCCAAACTTGATTATCCATAGTTTCCCTTTAATATACCTTTGAGAAATTAGTTTTTTCCTGAAGGAACCTACTCTGATACCAAGTGATGGAAATATTGTTAAATAATAAGAGAGGGCGGGGGGGTGGGGTGGATTAGTATTTAGGCTAACTTAAAATTTTTGTCCCAGTTTTTTATTTTCTCAATCAAACTTTGAAACCATTCATTTGACCAAGAAAAACAAATCATATGACAGAAATACAAATCAACGCATGAATACACACACACCATGAGAAAAAAAAAACCAAATATTTCCTGTATTATGATATAAATATGAGCTCCTACTCTATTACATCAATTTTTGTGAGCCACCGATCATAGGAAGAACCAACTCCCTTTGATTTTTTTCTATCACCCACTATCAGAAAGCACCTACTCCCTCTAATTTTTTGCTACCACTTGCTAGCATGAAGCACTAACTCTTCTCTTAGGTATACACATAATCTACTTACCAGAAGCACCAACAGAAGCACCAAATTCATGGATTTATTGCAAGCACCAACTTGTATCTCCTTGGATCTAGATGCAAATGACAAATTGTAGGAGGCACCAACCCCCAAGATCTATTCCATACATCCACTTAGATGGAAGCACCAACTCCTTGTTTTGTAGGCACAAGCTTGTTGGAAATACTGATGGGGGGGTGAATCTTTATTTCTTATCAATTAGCACTTTTAAATATTTTCATAGAATTAGTTAATCTTCAATTATTCTCGATTTTTATCTAGTAACAATAGTAAACAATAGAACACAATAGGCACACAAATTTTAGATGGAAAACCCCCTCAGGGTCAAAAAACACCGAACGTTTTTCTAATAAATTCTTTAATATCCAGCCCCAACTGAAATGAAAGGTAAAAATTCCTAGAATTATAGAAAATAATTCTTCTCCATCTCCCACTAGAAAGATGCCCCAATGCCCAAGTTTCTTGATTAGTCAGATGAATGGATGCCTCGACATCCTAGACCGACCTACCACCCTGAAGTGTTCACAGGCTCCAACCTGTAGCTGACTCCATGCACCAACCTAGCAACTCCATGCCACCCTATAATGATCATAAATAAGACAAGAGTGTGGACTCCCATACCAAGTAAAATTATCCACGATAAAATATGATTCATAATGATTTTATTGACTAGACCAATCACCAAATCACACTATGACCTGCAACCCAACCATAACATTATCCAAAAATGACACTTATACCTCCCAACAATGCCTCTCCAACTCTATGAATATTGAATCTTTAAAATAATTAATATTTTACAATTTTACAATAATATTTTTTACGATATTGACTTTTGACACGACCTAATACTTGACTTCAAATTGCTTCTTTGAACACAAGAAGTTGCTGAGGTATTGTTGTGATTGCTTCAAGTAATGGTACTTTGGCGTTGCTTTGTCCTTCTAGTATGTGTCTGAGTTGTATTATTGTGTCCTCCTTCCTGCACATGCATTAATGAACAAGACCCAAAACAATATACAAAAAAAATAATTACACTGTCCTACAAACCATATGTCAGAGAAATATTCAAAATTAAAACATAAATACGTTCCAAATTTATGAACAAAACCCAATCAAACATACATAAAAAATACTTACACTGTCCTGTAAAAACACATGTCAAAAATGATATTCAAATTAAAATTCAAACACTAATCATACATACCTTGTTATAGCAGACTTACCCTTGACTGTTGATGTGTTGTCCTTACTGCAGTGATCCATGAATGCATATTTTTAATTTCCTTCTAGAAGCTCGATATTGAATCTACTATATCTATGTAATATCAGATTTCCAAGGTTTGAAATTTCCCTATGAGTCCTCTTTCCAACCTCGTAGGTATGATCAATATTGAATTATTCAAGAAATATTTATTCCTAATCTCCTACAATGACCTGATTATAGTCTGGTTCAGTAGAGTGAACTTGTAAGAAGTGCCACATGTCATTGTTGTAGCCTTTGGTCCTGAAAACAATATCCAACAAACTGCATCTTGTCCTATTTCTAACACTTTTTATGAAATTTGAATAAAATGCTAAGAGATAATGTTATGATGATTTTCCCAAGGTCACCTGTTTTACATGAAATTCGGGATCCTGCAAAAACCCTAACTTCCTCAGATCATATCTCCCAAAATATAGCGAAACAATATCTAAAATTTGGACATGAACTTCATCAGGATTTTTTATCAAATGGGTTTTTGTTTTAGCATTTGAAGCTTCACATAAAAAAATTTATAGGGAAAATTCCATAATGGCTTTTTTTAAGTAGCGAAATCCTTACATGAGGAGGATATGAGGGTCAAAATTTATATAAATGTTTAGGTTGAGAGGGTCTTCAACAATTGAATGTTGTAAGGATTTTAGGAGCTTAAAAAAATATTAATTATTTACTATTCAATGACCACAAACAATGATTAGTGTTATGCCACAACCCCATGGGGCTTTAACCCACTACCTAGGGTTACTAACTTCAAACATGAATATCTCTCAAACCATGAATAATTACGTGGTGGGTCATATATCAACAGAAAAATCTTGACAAGTAGAAACCATTCTAAATATCCTTGACTTGGAATAGAGTAAGTTGTCAAGTCAAAATTCCCATGCAATATCAGGGTAGCCCCTGGTGTTGTTTGGGATCAATGACAACCACTGATCAAAAATCTCTCCCTATGGCATTGATGGCAACACAAGTACTCCCCCTATGATCATGATACCTCTTCCTGAAACATTCTCTCCCCCTTTGTCATCAATGGCAAAGGGTAACTCAGTGACTCACCCTGGCAAACGTCATCTTGCGGACTTGTACACACCTGAATGTTGGGTTCTAAAAGGTGCTTTTTAAAACTCCTATTTATCCCACATTAATTATCAACCCAAGAAAGTCCTCTTATTTCAATACTATACACAATATGTGCATGCTATAATCCCATAGAGTAATGTTTCTTAAAATGTAGTATAGATCTTTCAAATACAAGAATAAACGGATGCTTTTAATAAATCACTTGCAACTAAAGGAAACTCAATGATCTAAAACTAAATCATTCATTCAACAAAGTAACAACAATTATCAGTCGATGATACGGTAGCAATAACTCAGTCCTCTTTTAACTGATGTAAACTAATAAAGCATAAATAAGATCCTCAATCTGAGAGCTTTGACAGCAATATCCAATGTTCTTTACAGTTGATCTCACACACAACACACTAAATAACCAATTGGAAATGGAGATGAATTAAATCAATAATGCTACTACAATTGATGGAAATGAGATAATTATGCTAACTGTAAGAATGCTAAAATGAAAAACTAAATGATTGCAGAAAGTAAATGAGAAGCAATGCTATATAATAGAAATAGACAGCAACGCTTATGTGACTACAATGAATAGCAAAACTAAGTTACTGAAATGAAAAGCGAAGCTCTGTAATTAGAATGAGAAACACAACAATATACTTGTAGAAAGTAATGATATTGTTATGAGGGAAAAGAACAACAACACAATTCAATTGCAGAAAGTAATCATTAAACAAACCACACTTGCAGAAATCATAAATAAGGCAAACCACACTGTATGGTATAGGGACAGGAAGTAGATCCACCAGAGCCGGGCCCTTAGCCGCCGGTGAATACTGTCGGATTACTTCAGGAGATGTGAAGGAACTGCAACTGTTTTGATATATTCATTATTGCATAATCGTTACAGCAAGTTCGTTCTATGCTTTGACAACGAGAGTCGATGATAAAAGTTACAATTTCAATAGTAATTCTCCCATTCCTCCTATCGTATCCTATATATCTCTAATCTAATAATCCATCTAATTCTCTCTCTAATCAAACATCATGAATCCCCATAATAACCCCCCCTTCTCTGATCTTTGTTCTGATTTAAATACACATAGAGAAAAGAGAAGTTACAACCGATATGATTAAAAATGATTCCTATTACAAAATTGGATTGCTCACAACTAATTGATCAACAAGATCATATCTGAAATATCCTTCCATCAATCATTTAACAGGAACATGTCGAATTTGGTATTGCAACTGGAAGAATTTGGAAAACGGCCACAACAGTGAATATGGGAAAATAGTCCTCAGAGAACCTTCTGTTTCTCTCAATATAGGCCGAATTGGGCAAACTGTTCATTAATAAAATTAATTCAGTCTGTTTTGGACAAAACCCATGTTTCAGATTTTCCAGGTTCTTCTCCATTTGCCCAATACGTCCAATGCAAAAATGTCACTTCTTATTCCAACGAATTTATGAGTTGGCATATTTAATGATGAGCTGGAGATCAACTCTGGAATTTGGAAAATATCTTGGAGGCTAAAATGGTGAGTGATGTTACAAAAAAATTATTAATAAACCATAATTGGTAAAATCATGTATAATCATCAATTTATTAAAAATAAAGGAGAAGAAATAATATTTATCTATAAGAGCATAAATAATTATAAAATGGAATTATATGATAAATTATGATAAATGACATGATAAAGAAGAGTAGAAATGGATGAAATAGGTGTTAAAAAGTGATAATAATAATAACATATTAGCGGTCCAACATACCGCCAAACTGAATATATTACATGTCCTCATGTAACCCAGAACTGAATATATTGCATGTCCTTATGCAACCCAAAGACAAAACCCATGTGTTATCCAAGCAAAACAAAATTGTTCATCCCAACTCATGGAATGGATGGAACAAATGAATTTTTCCTCAAATAATGAATATTCAATTTTAACAATCTTGATGAAGGCGTAACAATTTTTACAGTTGACGTTCAACTATATGTATATGAAGTTGCAGAAAAATGTGATATAAGTAACATCAAACTTCATTAACCATTTTCTCAAAAATCAGATCATTTTGATGCACGGATCATGAGATATAAACAAAATGGCTGTAGGGGATAGTGCATAATTTTTGAAATTTTATGAATTAATTTACCGTGAAATTATCTGGGTTTGTGTATTTTAATGATACGTCTTTTTTATCCAAAAATCACAAGAATTCAGTTCATAGTTTTAAATATATATGCAAAACAATTTCTGCACTGTATAAAAATGAAATTGCATGCCTTAAACAAGAAAGAAAGTAGAAAACATCCATCATGTGTAACAATTCCTCCCCCAAATTGAAGAATTAGCATGTCCTCATGCAATGCTAGAAGAAAAAGAGAGGTGGTTGCTACAATCTGTTGAAATCTATGCTTGGTGTAAAACAACATTGAATAAGGGAGGTGTTGAGAATGAATAAGAAAATCAATGGATGATAAAGAATATTAGTGACATGGTCATAAGAAATAAATGAAGGAAAGAAACACTCCCCCAAACTGAAAGATGATATGTATCTGAAAAATGGGAAGTGGTAAAGATGTGGAATGAATGAGGATAAATAATGCTCAATGGATTTTCATGAAATTCTCCTAAATTCATAATAAATCAGAAAATTATGCTATTTTACCTCAAGTGTTACCTCCGAAAAAAAATGTGGAATGACATGTAGGGACTGGCCTTTGTTGAAGCTCATGTAGGCTGAGCGGATACTGAAAGTGATGCAAAAGGTGGAAGCCATGCAAGCACATCATGTCTGAATAATTGTGCATGTTCGTGAGTTGCGTGAGCCTTTGCTGTTAGTTGCAATAGTGTAGTCGTGCTGTGAATAGAATCCCCCCCCCCCCCATACTTGTTGTTCTCCTGTAACCAAATCACGATTATGCATGAAATTTTCTTGAATCCACAATGTTAATTTTGAAGAGCAACAGATAAGATGTATGCCAAAAGTTCAACCAGAAAAACTTCTGTAGAAATGCAGTATGAATATTGTGGCAAATCAACAAATTATGGCAGAATTTTGTACTTATATCACGTGTTATCCATAATGCATACATCCCCCCTTCCAATTGAAAACGATATTCCATGACCATAAAGCATAGAAAAAGTGTTGTGCTGATGACAAGGCAAGGGAATGAACAATACAACAGTAAATGAAGCAGAGTACACATATCAAATGATAGGACAACAAGAGGTATGGTTATAATGAGGGCAGAGTATATAAATATTGTTATGAATAAGATATAAGATGAGTGGGTTGATGATAGGTAATGTGGTAAGTAAAAAGGACAGCAATATGCAAGAAAAGATACTTGCTAATGATATTCCATCTGAAAATGATATGATTGATTAAAAAACATTAACTCATGTGTAAATTTTCATAGTAGGGAGAAATTAGGGAAATAATCTCTTTGATAAAAAGAAAATTAGGAAGAGGGTATTATAATAAATAGAACTTAAATACCATAAGCAGAGCCTCTGCTTCCAGCAGGCGTCCATAGCCTCGGTAGGGTTGATTTTTAACCCATATGAGCTAGGATCTCAATATATAGTTGGAGAATTCCATTGCTGTTCTACAGAAGAGATTAGTGTGCTAGCGTGGTAACTAGATAACCACATTGCCATTCACTGGGAAGTAGCAAAAGTGATCAGGCCGGCTTGTGATGAGACCTCCTATTCCAAGGATATTGTGGCTATCCAATGGATCATTAACCCTGGTGTGGTGGCCATAGTGGGAATGTCACTTCGCTACAACCTTATGAACATGGTAGGCTGGCTCTTTAATGAGACCCCCTATTCTCTATCTATAGACAAGATTTTGTTTTTCTACACCTTTTATGATAAATAGAGGGAGGCTCAGTACTCCTTAAGAGTGGGGATGGTGGAAGAAGTTTGAACATGTCAATACAAAGAAAATATACCCATAATCTTACTTATAAAAGATATAGATAATTGTAGCTAGGAGAAGTGGAACCAACATGGTAAAGATGATCAATTAGTATCATATACAGTAGAAATCAATACAGTAAAGTAATATATAAACAATTGTGTCCCTTTTGTTTATTTTGATAAAAAAAATCTGTCATCAAGTTGTCTTGTTAAAGATCATAACGTCAAGGATATTCACTTGCTTCAATATAATCCATAATTTTTGTCCTCATAAAAGTATTGTACTTCATGTGATGCAAGGGAATCAATAAAATGTGGTTGAGATGAATTAGGAATAATTGCACAAGAGGGAGGAAGGGTTGTTCTTGAAAATATTCCCAAAGTGTTGTTCCCTTGAAGGAACAGTAAAAACACTCAAAAAAGTGTTGTTCCTTTTTTTATCACTCAGATTTTCCTTGAAGTTGTTGGAAGAGAAAAGGGGTCCGAGGTAACCACAAACCAACCTTCAGGTACAGAATCTAGCCAATTTGTACCCAGAGAGGGCTCTCTCTATAAAATTTAGCTTTGTTTTTAGAAAGTATTAGGCTAGTTATAAAGTTCAGGGGTTTTGTTTTTGTTTGGGTTGATGGATTTTTTTAGCTGAGAATAAGATCAAATAGTTTCAGTCCATTGGGCTAATGGAGTCAAAGGATTGGCTGCACTGGCTTAAGTTTTTTAACAAAAGATGGTTTATTAGGGCAAGATAATCAAACTAGAAACAATTATAGATCTAAAGTGAATGGAATGGAATTCAAACTGATGAAAGGCAATAAAGAATATTTCAACACATTCAAGAGAAAAGAAATAGATTGATTATCAATAAAGAGCAGTTAAGTATTCTTTACTAAATAACCAAAGATGTATGAACTAGACAAACATGAGCAATTAAGAATTCGTTGTTTAAACCAGTTTAGAAGAAAACATTTAGAATAATAACGATTGAAATCAGATTACACCTAATTACTTTCTGATTTAATCCTTTTCGTTAAATATTAAGATAATGAAACACAGATGATATTGTAAACAAATATAAAAGTTCAAAACATGGGATAGAGATGACTTATTGATCCTTCATTTGACACATGAATCTTGAGAAAAGTCTTCTGCCTCAATTCCTTGTTCAGTTTTGCCACGAAAAATTTCTCCAAAGCTCTTTATTCCAAAATATTCAATGTTACATCAAAGTATAAGAATCCACCCTCAATAATCCAATTGAGGGCTTATTTATACAAAAAATCATACAAAATATCTCTTAACAAAACGAGATATAATCTAAGATGACTCACAAATAAGTTGCAATAAAAATAGAGACAGATGGTCTCGTAGATAAGACAAAAAGCAACTGATGTTGTGCTGTTTCCTCCTTTTGAGAATGTGCTGGAGGCAGGACCTATATTTTGGCTCATCGTTGTCCTCTTCAGTAATTTTGTTCTAACTGCCTTGCTTTACTGATACTCTTTGTTTTTACTGATACACTTTTAACTGAACTGATACTCTTTGACCTTTGTTTGTCCCTTTATCCCTTATACTGTAGTAAATAGGCAAAATTTCATATAAGGATAAATTTTACAAAAGTTCCAATAGATCTTCCCACCATTTATCTTCTGCTATTTTGGTCCGTTGAAGCTTCCTTAATTTTTCATCAGCCTCGGTATATCTGAAGAAATTAGGCTGATTTGGAAACAAATGTTTTATTTCATGTTCAAGATAAAAATAAATTCTCTAATCTATCATGAAGATTCCTTCCTGTAGGTAATGTTGCTTCTGATGAAATGGCTGAGGAACTGGCTTGATTGGGAGCATGTATGTCCAATTTCTTAACATAAGTTTCCAGGTCCATTATTTTATCTTCTGAAACCATAGGGCTAAGAAACCCTTTATTCAATAAAACATTAAACCTTTCTCTAGAAGCAATGATTTCACTTTGCATGTCAAAACACCTTCGTTCTAAATTTTGCATAAGAGTTATTTTAGTAAAAGCTCTTTTTATCTCCAAGATTGTTGCAGTCATGTCCTGAATACCTTGATCTGCAAGTTGCTGTCTGGTTTGGGTGTTTAGAAATTGTATGAGCTGATTGGCTTCCTCAGGCCTATTTCCTAATTCTGCTCGTGTAGTCTCAACTTCATCTAGAGCTACTTTGACCAAATCATTTTGCTCATATATTATCTGGATTGAAGACCAGATATTTTTTATTGACTGAATAATATCATCCCAAAGAATGTCATTTATTTCTCTTAAAGGTTTCTCCAATGTGAGATCCCTTTCCAAAGCTTTAACTAATTTTTCCAACTTTTTGACTTCTCTTGTTTTGTCAGAAACAGTCATTTTTGAAAGATCATATTTCTGTTCCAAATTAATAAGTTGTAACTTTGTGCGCTGAAGTTCTGTTACTTGAAGTTTTAAGTCATTCATTGATTTTATTAGTTCTTCTGTAGTCAAAGTTGAAGTATTTACCTGTGATGGCTCTGCTGGCTGACCTGCTGGTTGACTTGTTGTACCTGTGATAACCTCTGTTGTAGATACTGGAACACTAGACTGCTTGTCTTTTAAAGCTTGTTCAAGCTCTTTTTCTATTTAAGTCAGTTGCTCATTCATTTGTAAGAGAAACTCCATCATTTCTTCTTCAGAATTTTTCTTTATTACTTCTTCAGTTTGAGGATGTTTGGAGGCTGGAAATTTCAACTGCTTTCTCAAAGCTGCAATGTCATCATATTTTTTCTTGATTAGAGCTTCTATACCTTTGAAATCCTTTGGATTGTGTCCCAAACCAATTATTATTTCTTCCAATGTGTTTATCCTATTGTCTTTGGCTTGAGAAGAAGCCTTCTCAAGTTGTAACTGTGTATTGGTGTTCTCCAATGAATCCTGTAACCTGTGAGCTGCCATTGCCTTATCAGTCAGTAGAATAGATCATTTCACCAGTCTGCTTATGTAACTCAATCTGATCTAAAGGATGGATATCCTTTGCTAGGACTTCAAATTTTGTCCTAATATAATCAGCAGCTGTTTGGGGTTGTTGCACCTTGGGTTTGAAAAATCTCATTATCATTTTGCCCTGTTGGATGTCAAAAGCTGACATCAATCTTTCTTGATTCTTTGGAGCCATTTTCAGATATTTATTATATACTTGAATTCTCAATGGATCATTCTTGGCCTTGATATTGATAAATGTTTTCTTTATATCTCCTGTATCTTTAACTGGTGTTTTAAAAGAAGATATTTCAAAACTCTGTTACTTCTGTAGCTCTTTCCTTTGTGAGGTAGTGGATGCTTCACTGACTGTTCCTGTTTTTTGACTGCCCAATTGTTTTGGTCCTTGACTATCAAGGATTTCATCAATAGATTCTACTTCTGGAGGAGTATTCAATTTCTATCTCTTGGTCTGAGGCTGTTGTGAAGATCCAGTGAGAGGGGTAGCAGCTTTAGCTTCTCTCTTTTTTCCCTTTTCCACATTTAATGGAGTCTGCAAATTTGACATTTCTACTGGATTGGTTTGAATGGAAGAAACCTGTACTTGATCCTATCCCTTGGAAGTTTTAGGTTGTTCTGTCATAGTGAATTTTTCTTTAACTTGTGTATCAACCTCTTTCTCTTTTCCCTTAGATGATACTGCAATGTTTTCTTGTAACTCCTGCTGAATAATCCCAGCTGAGGAAGGACCAACTTCTGATCTTGGTACCTGTGCAAAAGAGTCTAGGTCAAGCATTTTTTCAATATCTTTCGTAACATTGTCTATATTGACCTGCTCAATATCCTGCTCTATCAATGTTCCTTCTATCCATTCATCTGTATTAGCATATTTTTCAATCTCTGGGATTCTTTGATGTATGTATGGTGTTGATTTATTCTTCATTCTTTTATCAAAAATGAAGTTGAATGGGTCATAAGGCACCCAATGGAAACTCTTTTGTAATCTGAAACGGTCTTCTAATATCTTTTCAGCTTCTTCCCCTGCATCCCTAGAGTTACAAATAAAGGGACCTAATTGACTTTTGATCCGGAGTTGAGCCTTCTTCTTTGCATTACAAAAATGAATTATATCAAAATTGTTCATCTGCCTAAAATATTCTAATGCAAAGATTCTCATGGGGACATATTTTGGCAATTTGAAGGGACATAATTCACATCCATAGATTCTGACTTCTGTGTGATTTTGGTATAAGTACCAATCACCAACTTTGTATTGTTTTGAGAGCTGTAAAGTTTTCTTGATTTCATTGCTGAGTCTTGGAGGAGAAACTCCTGTCAACAAAGTAGTTGCAGGGTGTATAAAAATATCAATGAACTCATTATAGGAATAGGGAGAATCTCGAGAACTATGAGTGATGGCTGACCAAAAGATAACAGACCTAGGATTCCCTTGGGCATCAAGCTTTTTGATATAGAAAGGGAAATTTTCCGACTAGTAATAGAGCATGAGATGGTAAATGACAGAGGAATACTTGAACACTTTCTCATTTTCTAATCTCATGAATTGATCATGGATTTTATCTGCAATGTATGATGCAAAGTCATACCTGACAGCAGGAGGCTGTCCAGGGGTGAAAATAGACAATAATACTAGAGTTAAATGGTCCACAAATTCACTGGTATTAAAGCCCATTATAAAGGATATCATTTCCAAAACAAGTCTACCCTCCTCTGTGAAAAAAACATACCCATAAGGGGGAGGGCCTTTAGGCTGATGATCAGGCAACATAAAGGTCTGGCAGATGTGGCTTAATTCTTCATGGGATAGTTTGGTGGATTTCTCAAGTAAATCTCCCATGGATAGGGGAGTGAGGGCTTGATCAGGTTGAAAATGTAGCATCTCATTGATAGACTGAGCAGTAATTGGGAAAATGACATCTTGATTTGGGGATAAGACTGCTCTTTGGTTAGGATCATAATTTGCATGGCAAAAATGGATTATTTCAGGGAAAATATGGACAGAGGGAAAAAGGTACCTGGGAAGATTAGATTCCCATAACCCAATCATATCCAAGCCATTCAAATAATTGTCTCTGCAGCGACAAAAAATTCGAAGAGGACTATCACTAAAAGCCAGGTCTTTAATTTGGAAATCCTTGTCGACTAATGATAAATAATCCAAGTCTCTGTGAGGGGCGTTCAATGGGGTGACGTTTAAAGCCACACGAACTTCCATGTTTGGTTCTTGTGGATTCAAAAATGGAAATTCGGCTTATGGTGAAAAATTGAGCAAAATTACAGGTTTCGAGGGGAGAAACAGGTACAATTGCAGATTGGGAATTCAATTACAGTTCTCGGGATTAAGGAATGAACTAGAAATTAATTTTAACTCTGTTTCAGTGAAAGGAAAAGGAAAGCCGAGTTTCTTACAGAGTTCAGTGCGAATTTAGGGTAAATACCTATTTTTCTTTTGGAGATAGCAGGTACTGGTTAAGGCGGATAATCTTCTGAGAGGCTTGACTGCAATTTTCTTCGACAGGATAAAGGTTGGCGGACTTTAGAAATTAGAAATTCAAAATTTCTGCATGGAGGGTGTATTCGTTTTCTACGTACAAAATAATGAAAAAGACGCGAATTTTTGTTTTATTGGAAAAGTCAAAAGGGGGGTTAATTTTTTATTATTTTAATAAATGACGTCATCCTTTACGACAGATGAGTCACAGGAAAAGGTGGTAAATGGTTTATTCTGCACCACTTTTGAGGGAAGGTGGTTTTGGGCAGAGAGGCAACGAATCCATAGAACACACGACACATGGCCAAGGTACTATTTGAAAACCACTGGCATTTCACGCGTTAATTCTTGGATCAGGGATGGCCAGCGGAATTAACAATAGTCGTCGATCTTGGAGTGGCCGATCAAACGGTGGATGGGACAGGAAGTTGATAGGGTTTTAATGGCGCGGGCCCGACGCGTTTTATTACAAATTAATCATTTCGGGAGCATTTTGATTGGTGGAGCAGGTTCTTAATTAATCATGAGGATTAATTAAGTCCTTTATGCAGCGGGAAAGTGATCGGGAATGGTTTTTAAACCAGAGTCAAAGTTAGGGTATGGGTTACCAACTCAAGTTAAGCGTCGGACAAATTGAAAATACAAAGGGGATGAGTTATTTGTTTGAAGTTTTAGTTTGAACTAAACTTCAGGTTTGTTTTTGTTTTAAACACGTAAAACATGTTTAAAAGTTTTTCCATATATATTTTTTATTATACAGTAATTAAATCAATGCGATTTATTTACCATAGGGGGCGGGAATAGAGTTAAATATATTTTTTAGCCAAAAGGGAATATCAAGTGGGTTTTTTATTTGAAATAAGCGGGAATTAAATACTTTTGGCTAAAAATTATAATACAAGGGTTTTGGGAATATTATATAAAAAAGGGGCTATATACATAGGACAAGGTTATTTCAATAAGAATTTAATATATAAATTAGAGTTAATATGACAAGGGAACAATGTAAAATCAAAATACTTAAATATAACCAAGAAAGTGAAGATTCAAAAGTAAATGGCATTATTATACTTTCATCACTTAGACTTAGAATAAAAGTGATTTTGAGGGCTTTTCATGAAATATTGAAGGATTTTCCTAAGTGAAATGGGATTTTACTTAAAAAAAGATTTTTGAGAGGTGAATGAATGTGATAATGGATGATTTCAAGTACTTAGGTTTTTTCAATTATTGGGCCGAGGGTCCGGTCCCTCCAAAAGTCAAGGAAATGCCTTGAGCCCCTCTAATCTTCAAATGCCTTAGCACTTTAGGGGTAATTAGTGAAATCTTTAAGGGAAAATGAAGGGGAAGTTAATAATCTTGACTTTGCTTTGCTGTGAACTTTTTCCAATGTAGTATCTGCCTTTGCACTTGTGATGAAATTAAAATTGAACACATTTGGAACCATCATTCATCACATGTAATTCTGCAACAACATCTACCTACCCTACCTACTTACTCTACCATTTTCTCTTCTTTATTAGGGTGCACTTAGACTGGCAAACCCTTATCAATCTTCTTTTTCTTTTACATGGCAAACCTATCTCAGTCTACACTTATTACATCCAAGGGCTCAGATTAAACTGTTGAGCACCTTTTATTAACTCTACCTATCTACTTATCTGCCAAGATTAAACTGTTTGGTCAGATATTTATTCTCTATTCTACAGCATGAAATTGAAAAATGAATGAGTCAAGTTTAAACAGTTTGACTCTTCATAAATTGTGGCAAAAGTTTGACAAACTACACACAATTTTGTTTATTACATCAGAGCAAAAAGTAGTGGCATTTAGACTTGCACACTTTCCTTGGCCATTCTTTTGGTGGGGTTCATTTTCTTTTACTTTTTTGGCCATTTTACTTTTTCACCCTTTGATTTTTCTTTTAGGGTATACCCTCTTTACATTTTTTAAAATTTTTTGATTTTTTGATTTTTTAAGAATATGGAACACCTTTGCAACAAGAAAAAGGTTTGAACATATTGCATAGTTCAATAAGTCAATCATGAAAAATGACACCTATTGGTATAGGAGTCTAACACTGGCTCCACTTAGGGATGGCTTTTCCTGGTGAAAAGTCAAGAACAGCAGGTCAGATGCCTCAAAATGCCTTTAACTGAACCATGTAATCTTCTTTTTCTGGTGGCTTTTTCGTATATATTATAGTAAAACTTCTGAAGCTTAGGGCCTTCACTTCGGGCTTCAACTTCAGCAAGTCACCATCCAATCAAAACTGATGCATTAGAAAGGATATATTATGTACATGTTAAAAAATCAGAACATCCTAGTAAATAGGATCAAAGTAGTGTTTTAGCATTCAACCATTGACTGGTCCTTCCTCAGCTTCTGAACCATCCAAATTCTTCAAAAAATATGTGTTATTTCCCTATAAAGCATGAATGATGTAAGGTCCTTTCCATAAGAGATCAAATTTCCCATGTTTTCCTTTATCTTCCCTTCTAGAATCCCATCTTAAAACTTTGTCTCCCAGTTGAAAATCTTCTGCTTTGGTCCTTTTGTCAAACATCTTTTTTAATTTTTCCTGCAAAACTTGGGATCGTTGATACACTTCTTCTCTGGTCTGCTGCAATTGAATTTTTTGGTTTATTCTTCTCTGAATATCATTTGGTTCTACTTGAGCCTCCTGAAGTAACTTCATTATAGGAATTCCTAAAGATGATGGAAATATAGCCTCAATACCATAAACTAATTCATATGGATTGGTCCCAATTGATTTTTTGGTAGTAAGTCTGTCTGCCCACAATGCATTGGTAAGTTTCTTATGTCAATTCTTCTTATTTTCTTCCAATAATTTTTTAATGATATTAATGAGGATTTTATTGGAAGATTCAGCTAGTCCATTACCCTGAGGATAATAGGCTATTGAATGGCCTAAAGTGATGTGATATTTATTGCAGAAACTAATCATTTTATTAGACCTGAAAGCAGCAGCATTATCAGTTATAATTTTCTCAGGACAGCGAAATCTTGAAAGTATATTGGTTTCTAAGAATCCTATAATTACTGAATAATTGGCTTGTCTGGATGGGATAGCTTCAATCCATTTAGTAAAGTAATATGTGGTAGTGAGGATCCATCTGTGTTGCCCAGAAGAGGGGGGATGGATTTCTCCAATAAAATCTAGGCCCCATTGTTGAAAGGGTTTCTCGGTGGAAATTTGTTTTAATGGTAAAGGTAACAATTTTCTCTTGCCTTCAAAGATCTGACACTTATGGCAAGCAATTACAAATTTCTTAACATTTGAAAACAAGGTTGGCCAATAAAAACCAGCCCTTAAGATCTTATCTGCAGTTGACTTCCAGTAGAGGTGTCCACCACAATCTCCTGCATGGAATTCATTGAGAAACTTGTCAGCTTCATATTTTAATAAACAATTTAATAGAATTCCATCATGATTCTTGCAAAAGAGAGCATTATCTAAAATACAATACTTTAAAGATGTCATTTTTAAAAATATTTGTTTCGTTCTGGATAACCCTAGAGGAGCTTGCAGGTTTAACAAAACATAAATGATATCAACGTACCAAGGCGAGTCTAAAAAGGCTTGACTGATTTGTGGAGTCGCCATCTCCTGTTCATCATCCAGTTCATTAATATTCAGGGCTTGGCAATTTGTTCCACTCATGAGTTGAGCCAAACCTTGTCCTTTTATGAGTTTTGTAGGTCTTATTTCAATATCATATTCTAATATGGTAGCTATCCATTTACCTCTTTTTCCTTCAATACCATCTTGAGTTAAGATGTCTTTAACGACAACACTAGGTACATAAGCTATCACATGAGAATACAATATATAAACTCTGAAATCTTTAATTGCTTTCACAAGTGCAAAAGCTTGTTTCTCCATGATATTGTATTTCAATGATGCATCTCTAAGTGCTTTAATAAAAAAGGCTATAGGTTTTTCACATCCTTGATCATCCTTTTGTAATAAAACTGCTGCAATTGTATGTTCAGAAGCAAATGAAAAAATTATGAAATCTCTATCAAATTTTGGATTGGTAAGAACTGGTGTTCTGGTCAAAGCCATTTTGATTTCTTCAAATGATTACTTGGCTTCTACTATCCACTTAATACTCGAATCCTTTCTTAACATGTTAGTAAGCAGTCTAAGTAATTCAGCTAAACTAGAAATGAATCTTCTCAAAAAATTGATTTTACCTATGAAAGCTTGAAGTTCTTTAATATTCCTGGGATGAGGTATCTGCAAAATGGCTTGTATTCTTTCAGGATCAATTCTAATGCCATATTTTGAAATGATATGACCTAGGAGTTTACCTTCTTCAAGACCAAACAATGACTTTTTAGGATTTAAAGAAATACCATATTTTCTGCATTTAATGAACACCTGTCTAAGATGATCCAAATGTTGTTGATCTGTCTTGGAAAAAACAGTCAAATCATCCAGATATATGACTAGAAAATCATGAATTTCTTTGGCAAAGGCAATGTCCATTGCTCTTTGGAAGGTCGCTCCTGCATTTTTGAGTCCAAAAGGCATCTTAACATATTTGAATGTACCCCATGGTGTCGTAAAAGCTGTTTTGTCTTGATCGTCAGGATGTACCAGAATCTGGTTGTATCCTGAGAATCCATCCAGAAGAGAAATCCTTGAAGATCCTACTACCCTTTGTAAGATATGGTCCATTTTAGGCAAACGATAGTTATATTTTAAAGAAACTTTCTTTAAATTTCTCAAATCGACACATAGTCTAATCTCTCCAGTTTTCTTCCTTGTTGGTACTAAATTAGAAACCCATTCAGAAAACCTAATAGGAGCAATTATTCCTGCTTCATACATTCTTTTAATTTCTTTCTCAATTGAAGGTAGTAGCACAGGGTTGATTCTTCTAAGTTTATGTTTGAATGGTTTCTGATCTGGTTTCAAAGGTATTGTATGTTGAATTATTGATGTATCATATGATTTAAGATCTTCATAACTCCAGGCAAAAACATCCTGGAATTCTTTTAAAAGTTCAACATATTTAACCTTTTGCTCCTCTGGCAGAGATTTAGATAACTTAACCATCTTGGGGTTTCCTTCAGTTCCAAAATTGTATTCTTCAATATCAACTTTTAACGGTTCCATTTTGGGTTTTAGTGGAATGTCATTTGAGTCAAAAATATCTTCCAAAGGAGTTAATCCTTTATGTAAATGATTATCTTTCAGATTAATAATTTCAGATTCATCTTCTATAATCTCATTGACTTCCATTTGTTTCAAATCCTGCATATATTTTTTAGTGAATTTGGTTGGGTGAAGCATGTGAATTGCAGTCTCTTCTGAAATATCAGTTTCTTGTTCATCTATTTGATTAGATTCATTGATTGTTGTGTCTTCATCTATACTACTGTTAGAGAACTCATTTTCTAAGGTCAAAAAATAATTAATGTGATTATTATTTACAAACACTTTCCAATTCATAAGATTATCCGGTATAGCAGGTCTATGTCTAATCTCAGCTGTGAACTAATGATTAGGTCCAAAAGGTAATTTACAGGTGCTAGCAAACACTGTAAGACTGTGAGCATGCAAATTTTGTTTTCTAGGAATTTTGGCAAGCTGAGCTTGTAGAAAAGTATTGAGAATTTCCACAACTGTTCCTCTGTATTCTTTTAATCTAGGGTCTTTTGTTGAACATTCACCATTGATCTGTTGAATAATTAACTCAGAGTCTCCTATGATTGATACTCTAATTTCTCCTAATTTTTTGACATGTTTAAGCCCTAGCAAAAGAGCCTCATATACTGCCATATTATTAGTGCATCTAAAGTTCAATCTATAAGCATGGCCTTCAGCATGATCATTTTCAATATTATGTATCCAAATTCCAGCTCCATATCCTAACTTATTTATTGAACCATCAAATTCTAAATGCCAAATAATTTCATGTTCATAATCTTCATCGACTATTTTAACAACTTTCTTAACAGGGAGCTCTGGTTTATCAGTTTTTTCTGGTATTTCTTGAATGTCTGATGTTTCTTTGTTTTCAAAAATTTCTTCTATTTGAACAGTAGATTTATTTGCAGTTTCTATTTCTGGTGCTTCTAGTTCAGTGGGAAGGTCAAATTCAGCATTATAAAGGATGAATGAGTCCATATCAGAATGTACTAAGTAGACATGGAATTTTTCAGGCTTCTCCTGACTACTGACTAAATATTTCATCAAGGTCTCTCTGTATAGTCTTTTAGGTTGACCAAACACTGAAATAGTAGCATATGACATATCTAATTGAAGAGATCCTCCGAGTTTGGCACCCCAAGATCTGGACAACAACATACCATATTTGGGAGGAATATCTACTACTACTATATCCATCAGAATAGATTTCGCAGGGTATTGCACCAAAGTAACACACAAATATGTAATCAAACCTAAACATCTTACCTGAATTGAATCAAAAGAAAAAAGATCTTTATATGGTCTGGTAATGTCTAGGTTTAATCTTTCCATCACAGCCTTGGGCATTAAATTGTGAGACGCTCCAGAATCAAGCATGGCATTATGAAGTATTTTGTCATGTACATTCAAACTCACATAAAATGGAGGAGTTCCTCCACTTTATGGTTTTCCATTTACTTCAGGGCCAAAAAGTAATTTGGGTTGATCATCAAAAACATTTACTGAATCATCCATTCCAGTAATGTTAAGGGATCTGCTGATTTGGCTTCTATAGACATCATGTTTAGCTAATTCTTCCAATGGAGTAGCTATCTTTAATTTTCCTATTTCAACTTCTAGATTGAAATATTTTTCTGTTTGAGCTCTAGTATTTTGAACAGTTGGATTTTCTCTGTTTTTTGTGTCTTCAGTATTTTTCTCTTTTTCAGGTGTGGGATTATGAGTTGAAAGTGTTTCTGAATTAACTTCTGCTGGTTCTTCTACGTTTCCTGTAGGATGAAAAGTATTGGAAAGTTGTTTATTATTTAGTTGATTATCAGACACATCTTCAATTATTGGATTAGCGGGGTTAGGACTTGCTCTAGAAAGAATTTGTACAGGAGGAGTGTTAGTTTTACCTTTGATGTTTTGCTTTACAGTTTTCTTTTTTCTATTCTCTGGCACGTCAATCCACCTGCTTCTCAAATTGTATTGTTTATGAACTTCATAAATTGTTGAATCATATCCTTCTTTAAAATCAAAAGTTTCTCCTGAATGAGTTTGAAATGTTTCAAGAATGTGATTTTCTTGATCATCTTGAGATAGGAAAACTTCTGGTTCATTCTTGTGTTCAGTCAAGTTATTTATTTCAACATCCTCAGTTGGTTCCTCACAAGATGAACCTTCAACAAAATTTTCCTGGAATGGTGGCCTGATGTTTTGGTCAGGAACATTTTTCCCATTATTTTGGTTTTGATTTCTTCTGAAGTTTGGGTTTCTAACAGCATTTTGACCATCGCCAGAAGATTTTCTTTCGATTGTCTCTACTCTGTCTCCCAGTCTTTCCATCCCTTTAATAATTGCATCCAGATTTCTTTCAAAAGCCGAAGTCTCTTCGTTTATAGGCATCCTTCTTTCAGCTCTAGCTCTAGCTCGTTTTTCTATGAGGTTAGCTTCAACACTAACAACTATGCTTTGCATCTCTTCTAGAGTTTGGGGAGCTCTTTCCCTAAGTGAATATGCTATGTAAGAATCAAACCCATTAGGGAATTTAACCAGTACTGAATCTGGAGGGGGTCTAAGGTTTTGGGGAACAGCATTGTAGGCTTCATTGAATCTAATGATATAATATTGCACAACTTCGTTAGGTCCTATTTTCAATTTTCCAAAGTCAGATAGGATTTGAAGAGGGTCTTTCTTCTTTTCCCATCTATTTAAAAATGCCCTATACAGGGCTGGTAAGTCAGCAATACTGTTTGGAGCAAGAGCCCTAAACCATGTCCTGACTTCCCCAGTAAGGCTCTGGAAAAAAATTCTCATTCGTACATCATCAATTATATTTCATAAAATTCAAAGTAATCTGTCATCCTTTTGCTATGTTGTTGAGCAGTGTAAGTACCGGAACCATCAAAAGGGGTGATTTTACTCTGATAGTCTTGAGGCAAAGCAGCAGGGTTGCCTGGCAACCTTAATGGAGCATATATGTTGGCCATTGGAAGGTGTAATGGAATAACAGGTGATGATGGTCTGGAAGTAGTGGGAGGAGGAATAGAAGGAGTGGCTTGTGTTTGAGAATTTTGGGGAAAAGTAGATGAACTTGGGGAAGCTGCAGTAATTACAGAAGTGTTTGAAGTTTCTTCAAAGGTCTGCTCAGATTGAATGGAATTTTGTAGATGCTTGTCAAGATGTGAAGTGATAAATTCAAATTGCAAATCTTCAAGAAATAATGGATCAGGAACAAGATTGGACAACTCAGATTCAGAAAAATTTATGAATAGAGAAGTTTCAAAATGTTCATCAAATGGTTCATCTTCAAGATATATAAACTTCACAGGACAAGAGTTTGATATAACAAGAGGTTGAGAACTGCCAGAGCTTTCTTAACTCTCTTGTCTTCTCATAATTCTGGGAATCAGATTTGGATTCTCAAATATCGGTGGTGGGTTAGGGTCGGGATTTGACCTGGTATAACGAGTCCTTTCTGAAGCCAGTTTTCTGGATGATTTATATTTTTGGTTTTTTTGTTTTAAATAAAATGAAAGTACAACTTCGACAAACTCTTTAAGAAATTAAGATTTTGGGTTAAATTTTTCTTAAAGATTTATTGAACTAGAGAAACTGATTAAATATCTGAAACTAAATATTAGTCTATAAACTAGACCAGAGATTGACTGAAGTAGCATTTATTTACTATGCAATTGCAGAGCAAAAAGCATTTCAAAGGCTACCTAGCTAATCTTCAGACTCCGTCTGTAGTTTATAAATTAAACAATAGTAAAAATGATTCATGTCCCCAGTATGGTCGCCACTATGTTATCACTCAGATTTTCCTTGAAGTTGTTGGAAGAGGAAAGGGGTCCGAGGTAACCACAAACCAACCTTTAGGTACAGAATCTAGCCAATTTGTACCGAGAGAGGGCTCTCTCTATAAAATTTAGCTTTGTTTTTAGAAAGTATTAGGCTAGTTATAAAGTCTAGGGGTTTTGTTTTTGTTTGGGTTGATGGATTTCTTTAGCTGAGAATAAGATCAAATAGTTTCAGTCCATTGGGCTAATGGAGTCAAAGGATTGGCTGCACTAGTTTAAGTTTTTTAACAAAGGATGGTTTATCAGGGCAAGATAATCAAACTAGAAACAATTATAGATCTAAAGTGAATGGAATGGAATTCAAACGGATGAAAGGCAATAAAGAATCTTTCAACACATTCAAGAGAAAAGAAATAGATTGATTATCAATAAAGAGTAGTTAAGTATTCTTTACTAAATAACCAAAGATGTATGAACTAGACAAACATGAGCAATTAAGAATTCGTTGTTTAAACCAGTTTATAAGAAAACATTTAGAATAATAACGATTGAAATCAGATTACACCTAAGTACTTTCTGATTTAATCCTTTTCGTTAAATATTAAGATAATGAAACACAGATGATATTGTAAACAAATATAAAATTCAAAACATGGGATAGAGATGACTTATTGATCCTTCATTTGACACATGAATCATGAGAAAAGTCTTCTGCCTCAATTCCTTGTCCAGTTTTGCCACGAAAAATTTATCCAAAGCTCTTTATTCCAAAATACTCAATGTTACATCAAAGTATAAGAATCCACCCTCAATAATCCAATTAAGGGCTTATTTATACAAAAAATCATACAAAATATCTCTTAACAAAACAAGATATAATCTAAGATGACTCACAAATAAGTTACAATAAAAATAGAGACAGATGGTCTCGTAGATAAGACAAAAAGCAACTGATGTTGTGCTGTTTCCTCCTTTTGAGAATGTGCTGGAGGCAGGACATATATTTTGGCTCATCGTTGTCCTCTTTAGTAATTTTTTTCTAACTACCTTGCTTCACTGATACTCTTTGTTTTTACTGATACACTTTTAACTGAACGGATACTATTTGACCTTCGTTTGTCCCTTTATCCCTTAAACTGTAGTAAATAGGCAAAATTTCATATAAGGATAAATTTTAAAAAAGTTCCAATAGATCTTCCCACCATTTATCTTCTGCTATTTTGGTCCGTTGAAGCTTCCTTAATGTTTCATCAGCCTCGGTATATCTGAAGAAATTAGGCTGATTTGGAAACAAATGTTTTATTTCATGTTCAAGATAAAATAAATTCTCTAATCTATCATGAAGATTCCTTCCTGTAGGTAATGTTGCTTCTGATGAAATGGCTGAGGAACTGGCTTGATTGTGAGCATGTATGTCCAATTTCTTAACATAAGTTTCTAGGTCCATTATTTTATCTTCTGAAACCATAGGGCTGGGCAACCCTTTATTCAATAAAACATTAAACCTTTCTCTGAAAGCAATGATTTCACTTTGCATGTCAAAACACCTTCGTTCTAAATTTTGCATAAGAGTTATTTTAGTAAAAACTCTTTTTATCTCCAATATTGTTGCAGTCCTGTCCTGAATACCCTGATCTGCAAGTTGCTATCTGGTTTGGGTGTTTAGAAATTGTATGAGCTGATTGGCTTCCTCAGGCCTATTTCCTAATTCTGCTCATATAGTCTCAACTTCATCCAGAGCTACTTTTACCAAATCATTCTGCTCATATATTATCTGGATTGAAGACCAGATATCTTTTATTGACTGAATAATATCATCCCAAAGAATGTCATTTATTTCTCTTAAAGGTTTCTCCAATGTGAGATCCCTTTCCAAAGCTTTAACTAATTTTTCCAACTTTTTGACTTCTCTTGTTTTGTCAGCAACAATCATTTTTTAAAGATCATATTTCTGTTCCAAATTAATAAGCTGTAACTTTGTGTGCTGAAGTTATGTTACTTGAATTTTTAAGTCATTCATTGATTTTATTAGCTCTTCTGTACTCAAAGTTGAATTATTTACCTGTGATGGCTCTGCTAACTGACCTATTGGTTGACTTGTTGTACCTGTGATAACCTCTGTTGTAGATACTGGAACACTGGACTGCTTGTCTTTTAAAGCTTGTTCAAGCTCTTTTTCTGTTTCAGTCAGTTTCTCATTCATTTTTAAGAGCAACTCTATCATTTCTTCTTCATAATTTTTCTTTATTACTTCTTCAGATTGAGGATGTCTGGAGGCTGGCAATTTCAACTGCTTTCTCAAAGTTGCAATGTCATCATATTTTTTCTTGATTAGAGCTTCTATACCTTTGACATCCTTTGGATTGTGTCCCAAACCAATTATTATTTCTTCCAATGTTTTTATCATGTTGTCTTTGGCTTGAGAAGAAGCCTTCTCAAGTTGTAACTGTGTATTGGTGTTCTCCAAAGAATCCTGTAACCTGTGAGCTGCCATTGCCTTATCAGTCAAAGTAGAATAGATCATTTCACCAGTCTGCTTATGTAACTCAATCTGATATAAAGGATGGATATCCTTTGCTAGGACTTCAAAGTTTGTCCTAATATAATCAACAGCTGTTTGGGGTTGTTGCACATTGGGTTTGAAATGGCTCATTATCATTTTTCCCTATTGGATGTCAAAAGCTTACATCAATCTTTCTTGATTCTTTGGAGCCATTTTCAGATATTTATTATATACTTGAATTCTCAATGGATCATTCCTGGCCTTGATATTGATAAATGTTTTCTTTATATCTCCTGTATCTTTTAAAGTGGTGTTTTGAAAGAAGATATTTCAACACTCTGTTGCTTTTGTAGCTCTTTCCTTTGTGAGGTAGTGGATGCTTCACTGACTGTTCCTGTTTTTTGACTGACCAATTATTTTGATCCTTGAATATCAAGGATTTCATCAATAGATTCTACTTCTGCAGGAGTATTCAATTTCTGTCTCTTGGTCTGAGGCTGTTGTGAAGATCCAGTGAGAGGGGTAGCAGCTTCAGCTTCTCTCTTTTTTCCCTTTTCCACATTTAATGGAGTCTGCAAAATTGACATTTGTACTGGATTGGTTTGAATGGAAGAAACCTGTACTTGATCCTATCCCTTGGAAGTTTTAGGTTGTTCTTTCATAGTGAATTTTTCTTTAACTTATGTATCAACCTCTTTCTCTTTTCCCTTAGATGATACTGCAATGTTTTCTTGTAACTCCTGCTTAATAATCCCAGCTGAGGAAGGACCAACTTCTGATATTGGTACCTGTGCAAAAGAGTCTAGGTCAAGTATTTTTTCAATATCTTTCATAACATTGCCTATATTAGCATATTTTTCAATCTCTGGGATTCTTTGATGTATGTATGGTGCTGATTTATTCTTCATTATTTTATCACAAATGAATTTGAATGGGTCATAAGGCACCCAATGGAAACTCTTTTGTAATCTGAAATGATCTTCTAATATCTTTTCAGCTTCTTCCCCTGCATCCCTAGAGTTACAAATAAAGGGACCTAATTGAATTTTGATCCGGAGTTGAGCCTTCTTCTTTGCATTACAAAAATGAATTATATCATAATTGTTCATCTGCCTGAAATATTCTAATGCAAAGATTCTCATGGGGAAGTATTTTGGCAATTTGAAGGGACATAATTCACATCCATAGATTCTGACTTCTGTGTGATTTTGGTATAAGTACCAATCACCAACTTTGTATTGTTTTGAAAGCTGTAAAGTTTTCTTGATTTCATTGCTGAGTCTTGGAGGAGAAACTCCTGTCAACAAGGTAGTTGCAGGGTGTATAATAAGATCAATGAACTCATTATAGGAATAGGGAGAATCTCGAGAACTATGAGTGATGGCTGACCAAAAGATAACAGACCTAGGATTCCCTTGGGCATCAAGCTTTTTGATATAGAAAGGGAAATTTTCTGATTGGTAATAGAGCATGAGATGGTAAATGACAGAGGAATACTTGAACACTTTCTCATTTTCTAATCTCATGAATTTATCATGGATTTTATCTGCAATGTATGATGCAAAGTCATACCTGACAGCAGGAGGCTGTCTAGGGGTGAAAATAGACAATAATACTAGAGTTAAATGGTCCACAAATTCACTGGTATTAAAGCCCATTATAGAGGATATAATTTTCAAAACAAGTCTACCCTCCTCTGTGAAAAAATCATACCCATAAGGGGGAGGGCCTTTAGGCTGATGATCAGGCAGCATAAAGGTCTGGCAGATGTGGCTTAATTCTTCATGGGATAGTTTGGTGGATTTCTCAAGTAACTCCCCCATGGAGAGGGAAGTGAGGGCTTCATTAGGTTGAAAATGTAGCATCTCATTGATAGACTGAACAGTAATTGGGAAGAGGACATCTTGACTTGGGGATGACACTCTTTATTTGGGATCCATATTTATAATAAAAATAAGGATATTTAGGAAAATATGGTGAGGAAAGATACAGAAGATTAATTCTACCAACTTCCAATCACTCTCAAACCATTCAAATAATTATCTGCAGAATAAATGTCTGAGGACTACTCACTAAAAAACCAAGTCTTGTTGGAGATCATAATGACTAATTAATCAGAACGTTTCAACCGTTAGAACGTTGATTGGTGAATTAATATACAAGAACTTCCATTTTTGGTTCTTGTGGATTCAAAAATGGAAATTCGGCTTATGGTGAAAAATTGAGTAAAATTACAGGTTTCGATGGGAGAAACAAGTACAATTGCAGATTGAGAATTCAATTACAGTTCTCGGGATTAAGGAATGAACTAGCAATTAATTTTAACTCTTTTTCAGTGAAAGGAAAAGGAAAACCGAGTTTCTTACAGAGTTCCATGCGAATTTAGGGTAAATACTTGTTTTTCTTTTGGAGATAGCAGGTACTGGTTAAGGCGGATAATATTCTGAGAGGCTTGACTGCAATTTTCTTTGACAGGATAAAGGTTGGCGGACTTCAAAAATTTGAAATTTGAAATTTCTGCATGGAGGGTGTATTCGTTTTCTGCGTACAAAATAATGAAAAAGACGCGAATTTTTGTTTTATTGGCAAAGTCAAATGGGGGGTGAATTTTTTATTATTTTAATAAATGACATCATCTTGTACGATAGATGAGTCACAGGAAAAGGTGTTAAATGGTTTATTCCACACCACTTTTGAGGGAAGGAAGTTTTGGGTGGAGAGGTAGCGAATCCATAGAACACACGACACGTGGCCAAGGTAATATTTGAAAACCACTGGCATTTCACGCGTTAATGCTCGGATCGGGGATGGCCAGCGGAATTAACGACAGTCGTCGATCTTGGAGCGGCCAATCGAACGGTGGACGGGACAGGGAGTTGATAAGGTTTTAATGGCGCGGGCCCGATGCGTTTTATTACGAATTAATCATTTCAGGAGCATTTTGATTGGTGGGGCAGGTTCTTAATTAATCGTGAGGATTAATTAAGTCCTTTATGCAGGGAGCAAGTGATCGAGAATAGTTTTTAAACCAAAGTCAAAGTTAGGGTATGGGTTACTGTTACACCATTTTTTGGTCATCTAACCTACTATCATTAGATGGACCCAAGTACACCATGTAAGACCAATTTTACCCTAAGTAAAATTGCTTTCACTATGTCAAATAACTTAATAAACCACATTTATTAGGTTGTTTATGGTCTAAACAGGAAACCCCAAAAGGAAATATTAAACAAATCTATATTTGTTTGATTTTCCTCATTGAATAATTAATTAAACAATAATTTAATTATTATTCCTCATCATGTTTAACCCAAAACAAAGAAATTAATTAGATAAATCTCTATTTGTCTTATTATTTTCTAGGAATAATTATTTAAATCTTATTTAAATGATATTCCTGGTTAAATATGACTAAATCACCCACAAATAATTAAATAAATCATTATTTATTTGATTATCATTCAACCACTTCCTTAAAATGATAAATAAATCATTTATTTATTTATTATTTACAAATAAAGGGATTTGACCCAAGTCAAATACTTTTTCCCTCCAACAAATATAATAAAATATTCCATAAAAGGTAGATCTAGATTTGGTTAATGTTATTTTAATCATGCACCAAGATCTAGAATGACCCAATATTTTGTTATAAATAAGAGGGTTTTCCCTACCATTCTTCACCTTTTGTTGCCTATTAGATCACTCTGGATCTAAACTCTTGGTCTGACTTTGAGCCATTATCATTGTCATATTTTCCACTATTTGCTGTGTGGGATTCCTTTGAGTTCTATCTTTGTCTGGGTTTTCTACACCAACAAGAGAGAGAAATGCTAGATCTGAAGTGCTGAGGACTTCCAAGAACCCATCCCATTGAGGAGAATTGGAAACATCTTTTTGTTTTCCTCTCAGGTGCCATTAATACAAAAAATTCTTTTAAAAATTGTTCTTGCCTTGTCTATTGGATATATGGAGCAAACCCTTCTTTTTACTGCTTAATATCTTTCTATGCATAGATTTCGTTTTTGCATCTCTTGTCTTGATCAACTAACTACAGATATGAAGATATTGGCAGCCATATTTGATGTTAGGGCTATTAGTTATGCGTAGCTAAAGTGGTCTTTTTTCGTACACTTCGACAAAGGATTCATACTAACAATTGGCGACTCCACATTGGTTTTCAATTACGACCGTTGTCGTTTTTCATATTCCTGCATATCCAGCTACTTCAGACCCTAGGGTTTCTTTTTAGCTTTTTTTTTTTCCTATTTTCATGTTGTTTTTCACCTATAAAACCATAAAACATTAAAATTTCTAACTTCCGCGTGTTTCTGGCCCTATTGCGCAGGTGACAGACATCAGCCGCAACTGAGACGACAACTTTTCCGTAAATCTGCCGCCGAGACAACTGGAGTTGGAGGTCACACTTTTCAGCCCAAAAACTGTGACCTGGACTCCAAGTCGCATTTTTCAGCCCTTTTTCTGCGACCTGAACAGGAAAACAAATCAGAACCTGCGACTTGTGCTTTTTTCTGCTGTTTTTCTGCAATTTTTCTGGGTTTTGTTGAAGCTTCTGTTAGGGTTTTCCAGCCTCCGTCTCCACCCGTTTGGACCTGTTTCTGATCTGTTTTTCTCATCTAAGTGGGAACCTAGCCCCCTAGGGCTTCAATACCCTCCACTTTTGGTGGAAGAGTTTTAGCTGGTTCAACTGTCTGTTTTTTCAGAGTTTCAGCGTTCCCTTTTTCAGATCTGATACCTCATTCTCAGATCCCTTTAAATTAGCTCTTCTTCCTTTCAAATCACCTCTTGTAGTTTTGTTTGGACCTCCTTTTAGGGCTTCCTCCTTGCCCCTTCTCCTTTTTGCTGATTTCCTCCTTTTTTCCAGCCACCTTGCCTCTGCCTCTTGGCTGTGATCTGCACCTCTTTTCAGCAGCTTTTCCCTTTAGATCCCTGTCCCTTTCGACCCTAGATCTATTGGCCTCTTTTTAGTGTGTTTTGACTAGATTTTTTCCCTCTTTTAGATTAGTTTTGAGAGACACGCCTTTTTGGGTTGAATCGATGCAATAGTAGCTGTTAATTTTCTGTTATTTCAGCATTATATACTGTTTTTGCAGCATTATTTTTAGTTACGCAGCACAATTTTTCTCTTGCTCTCAAAACGGAAAGGGTTTAAAAATTAAAATTAACACACGCCACACACTCACCCTAAGCGAAGAAGAGCCTGGTTTACACCGCCAGGCAAAGACTTTAAAATCAATTGACACTGCACCTTTTTGCCCTTGTTTCGACATTGTACTCACTTGATTCTGCACCTCCCTGCCTTTATCGGTCGTTCTTCTTCCCCTCGTGCCATGTTCATGTTGTCACCATTGTGCCCCCAAGGCGCGCTTCCTGGAGACTTCTTGGCCTTCACCCTCAGTTTCCAGTCGAACGACCTACTCTGTCCCGCCGTCGTCGAGCCAGTCCTTCTTCGAGTCCACACTCCGACTCCTCTGCTGATTCATTGGGTTCTCCTTTTACTTCTAGTTCTCCCCCTATCACCTTCACTATGTCTGGTCTAGGGCCTAACGCTAGCGGTACTCCTGGCCCTAATGACGAAACTACTACTAGCGGAACCGCCACGGGAACTACCTCGGCCGCACCCTTGCTACCGTACATCGTAGGCCTCAGTCTCCTCGATTTCAATCAGTTGATCAACGGCCCTATCCGCCACGATGTTGGTTGGCCTGCTATGCCAACCAAGCTCCCCTCCGACATCCCAAAGTTCGAAGACCTTGCTGGAGAAGATCCAACCAACCATGTCTGATATTTCCACATGTGGTGTTCCTCCAATTCCATTACCGATGATTCCATCCGTCTTCGGTTGTTCCAACGCACACTTACCAGCGAAGCTTCCAAATGGTATGTTGACCAAGCCACCTCTTCCCATACCACCTTCGCGACCATTGCCCAAGCCTTTTTATCTTATTTCCAGCTTCCTCTCCGATACGATACTGGTACGGAGCTCTTGACTTCCTTTAAGAAAACCTCTTCGACCTGCCTTTCTACCCATGTTCAGGAATGGCGAAGAAGACGGAGCTTATGTCGAGCCCCCCCCTTTGAAGATTGGGTTTATATGGACTAGTTCCTTCGCACTCTCTTAGCTCCCATCGGCAAAGATGTCGCCTCCCATTTTCCTCAAACCAAAGAAGCCGCCCTCTAGATAGCCTTGAAATATGACCTGATCTATGCTCAGTCTAGTTATGTTTATACCGTCCTTCCTGACCTCCCCAGGCCCAGAGGCGCTAACGCCCCGGGGGCATCTCATTCTGCCGATGGTATCGTTGGAGCCCTTTCTCATCCGTATGCTCAACCTCCTAATGGGTTATGGTCTCCCTCAGGGAGGGGCCAACACCTCTAGCACTTTTCCTCCTCTAGGTAGCATGTATCCAGGATACGGCATGCCTCATCATTTTGCCCAACCTCCTACTTACCTCAATGTTTCCCAACCTAACCATTACCCTTATCCACAGCCTGGTGTTCCAGCTCCTCCAGCATATGCGCTTCCACCTCCCTTGCCTCCTCCAACCCCGCAACAGCACCTATATCCCCCTCCAAGGCAAGTATTTGCACAGCAGGGCGTGACTAATCCCCCTTCTTCTCAAAGACGGCGGAGAGGCAATCCAAACCAATCTTCCCCTGGTACTCGTGGACCCAATCCTCAAGGTCTTGACCCTAACACTGCTAATCAGCAACAAGGCACTCATCCCAAGCTAGACAGGCCTCTTCGCACAAATAAGCCTTGTTCGTGTTACGGTGTTTATGGTCATTACACCCACGATTGTCCCCTCTTACCACAGATGTGGCAGATGTGGGAGTCTCAAGCCACATTGCGAGGACAACATGCCTCCCCTCATGCTCCCCCTAATGTGGCCACTACTCAACCAGGTGTGTTTACTGATCCTTTCCCTCAGCAAGGATTCATGGCTACCCAACCACTTGATTACCAGATCCTCATGATGAACTCTGATCCTTCCACAACCGTCGACCTTCACCTTAAAACTTGGTCTCGCCAGTACCCCAAGCCTCCCGCTCAGTCTGCCCCCAAGTCCCCTTCTTCTGGTTCTATAGAGCCTCTTTCGACATCCAATGGTCCCTTACATATCCCTCAACCCAAAGTTGAGGTCCATACCAGGATTCCTAAAGGACCGTTACGTCGAAATGTTGATTCTGGTCAAGCTGCTCATTCGTATAGCATAGTAGATGATTTGGCGCAATCTCCTGCTGCCATTTCCACGTTGAAACTCCTCCAGTCGTGCCCTTCCCAAAAGAAGGCTCTGCTATCTGTCGTGGGCACTGTAGATCCTGCTCATGACCAAATGATTGTTTTTGACGCCCATCAATCAAAACATCCCCCTCTTCCTGCTTCTGTCGCCTTCCAAATCTCAATCAAAATCCAGAATGCCAACGTTTCTCGGTGTATAATTGATGAGGGGGCATCCACCTATGTGATGTCTGCTTTGGTTTGGAAGCAAATCGGATCTCCTGAGTTGGCCCCTTCCACGATCACCCTTCGAGCGTGGGACGGCCACGCCTCCCAGCCCATTGGCCTTTTTCGCAATTATCCTATCACCCTTGCTGGTAAGACCATTTGCGTTGACGTTGAAGTCATCGACGCCCTGCTAGACTACAACATTCTATTGGGGCGAAGCTACACCTATGCCATGTTTGCTGTCCCATTCGAGGTTTTTTGTAAGATGTCTTTTCCTCACAATGGAAAGATAGTCACAATCGACCAGTTGACTTACCATGAGCCACTGTCTCAGCCCTCTCCGGAGACAGCCATCTCTTCTATAGCCAATAAGCAAACCGTCGATTCCTTGACTAGTGTCTCCCCCAGCGTCTACAAAGATTCCTCCCTGCTTGGAACTTTTCTTGGTCTCCCCCCTCCTCATATCTCCGATCCCAGCTTGTTGAATGTTTGCATGATGTAATCGTTTCGGGCTGCCCTTAAGCAACCCGCTTCGGCTAGTCAGCAACCTCAGACTCAACCTCGCCCACCGTGACTCGCTCCTAGCCCTTCATCTCCACCAGCCAGACCTCCTCCTTCTGGCCCTTCTCCTACAACTGGTATCCCTGAACCCCTTTATCCCCCTGGATCGATTCCCCCAGGCCTTAATCATCTCGGAGCCGTCCCTCCTGGTCATTATTCCGCGGGTCAGATACCTTTCCTGGCTCCCCTTCCCAGAGACTATTCGGTCCCCATCATGGCCACCCTCTCTCTCCCTAACCTGACCCTGGGTATACCCTTCTGGTACCTTGACCCTCTAGCCGCTACCCCTCTTGGTCACCCCAAACCCTATCTTGCTTTGACACCGGTTCAACGAGTCCCCCTTGCTTCCTCCGTTGCTACCGTGCCCCCTGCACCTCCCCAGGACCCTACCCCTGTGGTGCCAGCTCCAGGAAAGAAAGGCAAAGCTCGCAAGGCGGCATCCAAAGACAAGGTCACCCCAACTGACCCGGTCCCTCCTCTGCCCGCAAAGCCTTGCGCCTTGTGTGATGTCGTCAGTCACGCCACCCATACCTATCCTGAATTGCCCTGCATTCAACCCATGGTTAAAGTCACGTTCCCTGAGTCTACGGTCCCTGACCCCTCTCTCTCGTCCTCGTCCATAACCAAGAACCCAAAAAATATTCGCACCAGCAAACCCTATGCTTTGTGCGGTGTCCATGGCCATTATTCCCACCATTTTCCTCACCTGACGCATTACCACGCCTCTTTAGAAGTAGTTCAAGAGTACGAGGTTGAACAAAATTAGTCCGCCTCTCCCATACTTGCGCATTATGCTTCAGGACAGCTTGAGGATCCCCCCGCTCCCATTAACATCCCCCCTCCTGATGTCCCAATGATGGAGTCTACTACCACCATCCTCTACCTATCATCCTCTATAAGACCCTTGGAGAACATTCCCCTTGAATCCTCCCTTGTTGTTTCGCTCGATCCCCCTTCAGTGACCACCCTGGGCTCCACATCTTTCAACCTTTCATTTCCCTGTTCTTCTGTAATTCCCCGTGACGATCTATATGCGAGCCTTTCTTCCCCTACGGATCCTTTAGGTAACTTTGTCGTGTCATGTGGTGTCTTTTCCACCTTTGACCCCCTCTTTTCCACCCCTACACGAGATAACTTCACCCGTATCTCTGTTGACCTCCACAGCTCGAGTCCCCGCCATACCCCCTATAGCCCTCATATACCACCCTCTAGTTTGTATATGAGTCATAGCCATCCTGCTCATCGCACTCCCTCCCGCAGTTGCCGCTCGATGTCTTCTGTATGCTCACGCTGCCCTCATTTTCCCTCCTCCCCCCATTTGTTGTCTTGTAACACTATTCTGCAGGACCTCCCGTCCCCACCCTATATCGGTTACGCCGATGGTGCAAGTCGTTACTCCCGAAATCTAGCCTCGACAGGTTGGGCCATTTTCACCCCCTTGCATGCCCTTGTGCTCTCAAACGGGGTCTGCATTGGTACTGCCACCAACAATCAGGCCGAATATGATGCAGTGCATGGTCTCTTAGCCGATGCCCTCTTTCATCGCATCCTCCATCTGCATGTTCGTTTGGATTCCCTACTTCTTGTCATGCAACTAAATGGTGTTTATCGTGTGCATAACCCTGTGCTGTTTAGACGATATTTACGTGTGAAAATCTTGATACGTTAATTTGAAACCATAACTTTCAACCATGTACCTCGAGAATAGAATCACTATGTAGATAGTATTGCAAACCATATTCTAGATTGGCATTTATCACACGCATTTCATACAAGACAATAACATTCATAATCATTAACAAAGATGCATATCCATAATATGTGTCGCAAAACATGTTTTTAGAGTCCATCTACTCTGATACATATGACATGCCCATCGCATGTTACAAAAACTCAAAACTGGGGGCACCACCTGCCCCTACATACACACTAGGGGGCACCACATGCCCCACACCTACTCACTATCAGGCGGATCCCGAGCCAATGGCTCTGCTCCTGCAGCTCGTAGATCACGTATGCCTTGACCGGCCATCGCCATGCGCCGCATGACACCTCGCCATTCCGAGGGTAGACCAATACATGGCTCCACGTACTGGTTGTCTAAGTCTTGCCACCCGCGCTCTGAAACTCCGGTCAACAACCTCTCTCATCTACGGCGGATGTCCTCCAGAAGGGCGGCCGCACCCTCATTGCGCGCTGCTCTCGACCAACTCGGCCCTGCAGCTCCAGATGCTGCCAGTCGTCCCATATATCGGGCCGGTTTTACCGGAGCTATATCTGCATACCAAAAGTACATGAATCAGTACCCTATCTACTATTCAATAAATTTAACATGCCCATACAAGAATAGTAATTTTTCACTTACCATCGGGCCCCCATACTCGACCAGGCGGAAGTGGCAGGTCCGGATCTCCACAATAACTCATCCCACTATAGGGATAGTCGTCTATGTATAACGGCATCTGATCCCAATGGGCAAAGAACTCAGGTCGAAACACTCGTCCGACCGCCCCTCCTCCTCCTCTGCACAGTAGCCGCCCCCACCGGCGCATCCTGGGCTCTCTCGGGCCCCCATCTAGGAGCTGTATACGAGGTCGTAAGGTCGGGATCTTCTCAAAAAAGAAGGAACACAATAAAGTCCCATACGAGCAATCGTGGTTCACTTGCCGCTTGCAAAGCGACAGCTGTCGTTTTAACGACACCAACATCATTTGGGCCCACCCATAGTAGGTCCCACTCAACACACTCTCTACGATCATCATCTTCCCCCCAGTGATGTGATGGAATGCCTGGCTTCCCAGGATCCGCAGCACCGCTGCGGCCACTCCCCGGGTCTCCAATCTCTCTAGGTCCCCGATCGGTATCCGCATCCCTTTGACTTGGAGACCCGGTCGGCAATGCCTCTCCACATACTCCATGATGTTCCGCCCCGGCGGTAACACTGGCTGCGTGTTTCCCACCATCCCAAGTGGCGGGAGACCTGTCAGGAAATACACATCCTGGACTGTCAGTTCGATCCTTTGCCCCTGCACTACAAAGACCTCATGCTCTGGATCCCAATAACTGATAATCCGGGCCAACAAGGGCTCTCCAGCTCTCATCAAAGGGTTCTCCAAAAACTTCAGAACCCAAACCTGGCCAACACACGACGGATGCCTTGATCTGCCTGGATCTTTGCCCGCAATGTACCCAGGTCTCTCTCTCTCCAGTTCACCCATATATCTGCCATATCTGCACAAAAACATCATCTTTTTCAGCCTACAGATAGGGAATACTATAAACAAACACAAAAAACCCAACTCTCATCCATCAAACAGAACTAAAACCCCCTCATCTTCCAGGTCGCACTTTTTTGCCAAATCCTGGGACAGGTCGCACCTTTTGGCTTAAAAACTGCGTCCCAGGTCACAGATTTTGGCCCAAAGAGTACGACCCGGCCGAAAATATGCAAGGGGGGTTGTTCCTAAGATTCTGGTCCCTAATCTAAACTTTCAATCCATCAAAATGAAAGAGTAAGGTTAGGCCTCTTACCTGCAACTGACGGATCTCGATTCCAACGGTCGCTTTGTCCGCTATGCTCGCCGCAAGATTTAGGGCCTTCTCTTCTCTCTACATTCACCACAGCAACACTAGCAAATGAGTGGATTTGGAGGGAAAATTGCCTTATTAAAAGAGAACCCTTGTTTCTTCTTTCGCCTGCTGCGACCACACCGTAGCTCCGTTTGACAAACCGTCTGCACCGTTGGAAAGCTCTCACTGAGCCCTCAAATGGGTATCTATTATTTATTTGTGATTTTATACTTCACCACGACACATTTTGTCCAAGATGGGTCACTTCACCTCTCTTTAAAATCGCATTTCTTCACTTACAACACTTGTACTTGGGGCACCACTTTGCCTCCTTACTTGTCTTTGTTCGTGTGGATTTTCGTCATGAGTTACCATCTTGTACTCATGTTTTCATGGTCCCCCATTGGACCTTTACTGTGTGGTGGCACCATTGAGTCGCCCTTGTTTAGAGCATCCAAGTGGAGTCATCATCACATTCATGGATTCTACCCCGAGTCCCTTTGTACCCCTCTATAGTCCTCCATCCCTCATTTCTTGGTTTCTCTCTTGTGTCGCACATTATGGCCTTCAGTCCCCCTGTCCCTTATCCCTTATGATATTGTTTCAGCCACTGCCATGTCATTTATGCCCTTTATGCTCTAGCAAGGGAAGTCGTCCATTCGCTACTCAGTCCCCTCCATTCCACCATCATCATTGGTATTAGTCTGTCCGTCGCTCTACTATTTTCTCTTGTACCTTAGTTGAGGAACTCTCATTGCCTCCCCTATGGCGGACTTCCTTTTGTCAACATCAGCTCCTTCATTCTAGAAGACAAGTCTAGAGGGCGGTATACCTTGGTTCCAGCTTCCACTCTTGTTCAGTGCCTCGGATCAGGCAAAGGGATCTCTCATTTCCCTTTGACTAGATTGTTTCTCCACTCTAGCTCCTTTCAGCATGATCGAGATCCGTATGCTTGATGGTTCAGTGATGCAGCAGTAGCTTTTGGTGATTCCCGGGTGTGTGTGAGATGTCTCAGCCCTCATGAGGGGGTGGCCCTGCAGGTAGCCCCCCACATGCCCGGATGACCTCTTCATTGCAGCCTTCGATGCAACTCCATATATTTGATGATGTCGGCCTTAGCCGCTTGCAGCGCCTCTTTGATTTGCATGTATCAGTCAGATTTTGTGAGCCCTTCCCCGCTTGTAGGGGGCATTTGGGTTGTATTTGTATCTCATGTACTCAGATATTATTGTATACGTCCTGGCTGTTATCCCGGGCACAACATGTATATGGGATCCCTCATTGTATTTCTATCTAGCTCATGTTTATGCCGGCTGTACTTTATGGTTCAGTCCCTTGGTTACTGGACACACTATTCTTTTGTACTTTGTCTCAGCGGGCATAGGTATGCCTCCCCCGCCGCCTTTAGCACAGGTACCCTCTCATAAAAAGAGACTTGTTGCACCTGTAAGTCTCGTCTCCTCAGGGTCTAGTTCTTCAGCACCTTAGTCTACCTCACATTTCTCTCTCTGACTTCCCTTTTGTTGTTTGGTGATTGAGTTCTTACAACGTACTTCGGTCATATGATTTGCTCCTAACACTCGCACGCTGGGGGGCAATCTGTTACACCATTTTTTGGTCATCTAACCTATTATCATTAGATGGACCCAAGTACACCATGTAAGGCCAATTTTACCCTAAGCAAAATTTCTTTCACTATGAAAAATAACTTGATAAACCACATTTATTAGGTTGTTTATGGTCTAAACAGGAAACCCCAAAAGGAAATATTAAACAAATCTATATTTGTTTGATTTTCCTCATGGAATAATTAATTAAACAATAATTTAATTATTATTCCTCATCATATTTAACCCAAAACAAAGAAATTAATTAGATAAATCTCTATTTATCTTATTATTTTCTAGGAATAATTATTTAAATCTTATTTAAATAATATTCCTTGTTAAATATGACTAAATCACCCACAAATAATTAAATAAATCATTATTTATTTGATTATCATTCAACCACTTCCTTAAAACGATAAATAAATCATTTATTTATTTATTATTTACAAATAAAGGGATTTGACCTAAGTCAAATACCTTTTCCCTCCAACAAATATAATAAAATATTCCATAAAAGGTGGATCTAGATTTGGTTAACGTTATTTTAATCATGCACCAAGATCTAGAATGACCCAATATTTTGTTATAAATAGGAGGGTTTTCCCTACCCTTCGTCACCTTTTGTTGCCTATTAGATCACTCTGGATCTAAACTCTTGGTCTGACTTTGAGCCATTATCATTGTCATATTTTCCACTATTTGCTGTGTGGGATCCCTTTGAGTTCTATCTTTTTCTGGGTTTTCTACACCAACAAGAGAGAGAAATGCTAGATCTGAAGTGCCGAGGACTTCCAAGAACCCATCCCATTGAGGAGAATTGGAAACATCTTCTTGTTTTCCTCTCAGGTGCCATTAATACAAAAAATTCTTTCAAATTTTTTTTCTTGTCTTGTCTATTGGATATATGGAGCAAACCCTTATTTTTACTGCTTAATATCTTTCTATGCATAGATCTGGTTTTTGCAGCTCTTCTCTTGATCAACTAACTACAGATCTAAAGATATTGGTAGCCATATTTCATGTTAGGGCTATTAGTTATGCGTAGCTAAAGTGGTATTTTTTCGTACACTTCGACAAAGGATTCATACTAACAGTTACCAACTCAAGTTAAGTGTCAGGCAAATTGAAAATACAAAGGGGATGAGTTATTTGTTTGAAGTTTTAGTTTAAACTAAACTTCGGGTTTGTTTTTGTTTTAAACACATAAAACATGTTTAAAAGTTTTTCCATATATATTTTTTATTATACAGTAATTAAATCAATGCGATTTATTTACCATAGGGGGCGGGAATAGAATTAAAGATATTTTTTAGCCAAAAGGGAATATAAAGTGGGTTTTTTATTTGAAATAAGTGGGAATTAAATACTTTTGGCTAAAAATTATAATACAAGGGCTTTTGGAATATTATATAAAAAGGGGCTATATACATAGGACAAGGTTATTTCAATAAGAATTTAATATATAAATTAGAGTTAATATGACAAGGGAACAATGTAAACTCAAAATACTTAAATATAACCAAGAAAGTGAAGATTCAAAAGTAAATGACATTATTATACTTTCATCACTTAGACTTAGAAATAAAAAGTGATTTTGAGGGCTTTTCATGAAATATTGAAGGATTTTCCTAAGTAAAATGGGATTTTACTTAGGAAAATATTTTGAGAGGTGAATGAATGTGATAATGGATAATTTCAAGTACTTAGGTCTTTTTCAATTATTGGGCCGAGGGTCCGGTCCCTCCAAAAGTCAAGGAAATGCCTTGAGCCCCTCTAATCTTCAAATACCTTAGCACTTAGGGGAAATTAGTGAAATATTTAGGGAAAATGAGAGGGGAAATTAATAATTTTGACTTTGCTCTGCTGTGATCTTTTTCCAATGTAGTATCTGCCTTTGCACTTGTGATGAAAGTAAAATTTAAACACATTTGGAACCATCATTCATCACATGTAATTCTGTAACAACATCTACCTACCCTACCTACTTATTCTACCATTTTCTCTTTTTATTAGGGTGCACTTAGACTGGTAAACCCTTATCAATCTTCTTTATCTTTTACATGGAAAACCTATCTAATTCTAACCTTATTACATCGAAGGGCTCAGATTAAACTATTGAGCACCTTTTATTAACTCTACCTATCTACTTATCTGCCAAGATTAAACCGTTTGGCCAGATATTTATTCTCTATTCTATAGCATTAAATTGAAAAATGAATGAGTGAAGTTTAAAAAATTTGACCCTTCATAAATTGTGGCAAAAGTTTGACAAATTGCACACAATTTTGTTTATTACATCAGAGCAAAAAGTAGTGGCATTTAGACTTGCACACTTTCCTTGGCCTTTCTTTTTGATGGGGTTCATTTCTTTCACTTTTTTGACCATTTTATTCTTTTCACCCTTTGATTTTTCTTTTAGGGTATACCCTCTTTACATTTTTTAGAATTTTTGGATTTTTTTATTTTTTTAAGAATATGGAACACCTTTGCACAAGAAAAAGGTTTGAACATATTGCATAGTTCAATAAGTCAATCATGAAAAATGACACCTATTGGTATAGGAGTCTAACACCTTTTAAGGAACATCAAAAGTACACCCAAAAAAAGTGTTGTTCCTTACAAGGAACAACAAAAAATACACCCAAAAAATTGTTGTTCCTTAAAAGGAACAACAAAAAAAAAAATTGCGAAAAAGTGTTGTTACTTAAAAGGAACAGCAAAAAAATACACAAAAAAGTGTTGTTACTTAAAAGTGCTGACAAAAAATACACCCAAAATTTTTTTGTTCATTTTAAGGAACAGAAAAAAAATGCATGCGAAAATGTGTTGTTCCTTAAAAGGAACAGCAAAAAAAATCTACACACGAAACTGTTGTTCCTTAAATGGAACGGCTGTTGTTCCTTAAGAGGAACAACAATTGTTTTCTTAAATAGAGCTGATTCTTGTTCCTTAGTCCTTAAGAGGAACAACGATTGTTCCTGAAACAGCAAAAAAAATCAACACACGAAACTGCTATTCCTTAAATGGAACGGTTGTTGTTCCTTAAGAGGAACAGTAGTTGTTCCTTAAATGGAACAGCAAAAAGACAAACACGTGAAACAGTTGTTCTTTAAATGGAACGGCTGATGTTCCTTAAAAGGAACAACAGTGGTTCCTTAAATGGAACAGCAAAAAGACAAACACGCGAAACTGTTGTTCCTTAAGAGGAACAGCAAAAATAAATAGAAAAAAACTAATGTACAATCTATTATCTAAGCAAATCCAATCAAATAAAAAGAAAACAACAAAAAAAAAGGTAAACTTATGTACAGGTTTCAAGAGAATAAATTGTTTAGTGGACTGGTGTTGTCGAAGAGTTTCCTTTTGCAGAAAGAATTTGTATTGTGGGGTCCTCATTTTTCAATTGCCAATGGAAAGGAAACTAAAATTTGAAGGGAGCAACACCTAAAACACAAAAACATAAAAGAAATCAGAAAAGAAACAACACTTTATTAAGTTACAACAGCTATGATGTTATTTCCTAAAGCAAGGAAAAAAAAATTGTTTTGGCAGTAGTGACATGACATGAATCTTCAAATGGAAATAAATTGTTCATTGCTTATGTTATGAATCCGTTAGGTAATGAATTGGATGAAATTTCCTTGTTTCATTAAAATTTCTTTTAAGAATCGCTCGTTCATAAATTGACCTTCTTAATTCTCCTAAGACCTGCAAAAAAACAAGTGTCTACCTGCAATAAAACATTAAATCATGGAGAAATAAAGGTGATCGGCCTCCCCTAATCCAAGAATTATGCAAAAAAAACAAAAAATAGTTACTCTGTATAACAAATCCACGGAGAAAATAACAATTTTTTTTTTGTCATGTGCGGGAGAGCAGTGGCCAATCATGCTAACCTGTAGTGTTTTAATCACAACTTCTTTGTTTTTCGTCCAAATTGAGTGATTATAAAGCCCGATGAGAGCTAATTCAAAATTATATCTCCAATATAAACAGTTTAAAATTCAATGCTATGATATGTCAATTTTGCCGACTTGCATAATAGAGTCATTTTTATTTTCCGGCAGGACCAACGAGTTGATATTTCAAGCATAAATTTTTCATTTGATGACGGATTAAGCTGATTCAAATTAGAAATGAAATTATATTCACTTATTTATCTCCAATATAAACAGTTTTTGAAGACAAGAAGAATTGATGGGTCAAATACTTTAATGAACAGTTGGAAAAACAGAGTTTTAAGAGTGTTGATTTATGATAAGCAGTCAGTATTTTGGTCATAAATTCCTCATACGATATCGAAATCGAGTGATTCAAATTGGGTTGTAAACTATATTTATAGAGGAATATACCATAGAAACAAGTTTTAATAATATAGTCATTTAGGCCTCTAAAAACGAACTGTCCCAACTCTATTTCTGAGCTGCCTACTAGACACCCTGTCAATGTTTTGGTTATAAGTTTTTCATTTCAAATTAAAATGGAGTGATTAAAATTGGGTTGGAAAGTAGACATCAAGGGCTACTTAGGATAGAAATAGGCTTTAAAAATATTCACTTTTGGTCCCTCAAAACATGATTTTCCCAACTCTATTTTCAGAAATTTCATCAAGCCCGCAAGCCAAAAAATATGATATTCAAGGAATTTTTCCATATTGGTGACAAAAATGAATATGAGTGTTTGTAGAATTTTTATTTTCAATATAATGCATCTACATACATAAATAAATTAAAATATTTATCACCAATGTTGATTTCCACAGCGTGTTGCAACAAAATCATTTTTTTTTCTTCTTTTTTTACATAATAATAAAAATGTATTTATTTATGTCCTTATTTATTTATTTTCTCCACTAACCTACTCTTCTTTGAAAATTGAATATGCTTACATATAAGAGTACTTTCAGTGGAGCCATTTTCGAAATAAAGCCTCTATTATGTACATACCCAAATTTGAAAAATGCATGTTAATAAATAGTAGGGTATGAGAAGCCAACTTCCCTTGAAAATATGGTGCCAAAAATTGTTAAAGTATGGAGTGATGCTACAAACAAATGGAGTGAAACAAATCTTCAATGTATCTCTTACTTTCTTGATTTCCCATAGCCATCACATCATGAAGTTCTTGAGTGTTTAAAACGGCTTGTTGATGCAGGCTAGAAGAAACCTCATTTTCTTTCATAACCTTTACAATTTTTGGATTTGATACATTCTAAATCTCAGTATAATTTTTCTCCAATGGTGCATGTGAGATAGAATGGGTGGGAAGGGTGGGTAAATTTTGCAGTTCAACACTGTAAGCATGTTGTAGTGGTTTATTTTGGTGAGGGTGTGGGATGAGTTAAGCAGGAAATTGTGTAGGGAATCGAGCATTTTGATGATGCAGTTGATTGGGTTAAATGGATGATTTTGATAAGAAAGAAAGATGTTGTGGAAGAGCTGGAACACTAGAAAATTTTGGCAGAAATTTCGATGGCCAATTCGTCGCTATTCCGACACATAGTCATCGCAAGAGCGACAGTTCGAGGGCGGGAAAAATGTGGTTTACCATACCGTCGCAGTTCCGACGCAATTAAAAAGTGTCGCACTATCGACACTTTTTCCGTCGCTTCCAAACAAGTGTCACTCTTCCGACGTTTGCCAATCCGTCGCACTTCCGACCTTTGTAAACTGTCACACTTTTGACAAAATGTGGTCCGACGTTTTGAACGTCGCTCTTCCGACATCCGTAAACTATCACAATTACGACAAAATGTGGTCCGAATTTTTGAACGTCGCTCTTCTGACGTTTGTAAACTATCGCAATTCCAACGCAATGTGGTTCGATGTTTTGGACGTCGCTCTTCCGACGGTTGTAAACTGTCACAATTCCGACGAAATGTGGTCCGATGTTTTGGACGTCGCTCTTTTGACGTTTGTAAACTGTCGCAATTCTGACAAAATGTGGCCCGACATTTTGAACGTCGCTCGTCCGACGTTTTTATACTGTCGCTCTTCCGATGTTTCTAATCTGTCGCAATTCCGACGCTTACAAGGCATCGGTACAGCGACGACAGGTTCAATTTAAAAAAAAAGAAATGAAACTTTAAAAGAGGAAAAATGTTGTTTTGAATATATTATATGAAGTAAAACAATCCATGAAGTCATTACATTTTCACATCTAAAGATTGGAACCCAAATATCCATCCAGAAAAGTGGAAGTCCCACCCCAGACAATGATAGAAAAATACCCCATGTCACATACAGGGACATGATATAAAACCTAGTAACGGTCCACATGGAGATTATCGACAAATCTGAGAAAGCATCCAAATATGCCCGAGGCATCTATAAGAAAGTGAAATAGAGTATGTAGAATAGTAAAACAACAGATAGAGTACCGACGTCCATTGTTCCAAATACAAATTAAAGTACCCAAAATCCTTGAACAGAGAAAAACGCTAATCATGTGAGGAGTGTGATATGTCAAAAATATAAAAATACCATGAGACCATATCAATAAACCAGCAACATAGACCAGCATAGCTAGTTTTGAAGGCAGAGTGATAAACATTAATCATTTTTTTTTCACAAGAAAAAAAACGTTGTTTTGAATATATTATATGAAGTAAAATAGTCCATGAAGTCATTACATTTTCACATCTGAAGATTGGAACCCAAATATCCATCCAGAAAAGTGGAAGTCCCACCCCAGACAGTGATAGAAAAATACCCCATGTCACATACGGGGACTTGATATAAAACCCAGTAACGGTCCACATGGAGATTATCGACAATCTGAGAAAGCATCCAAATATGCCCGAGGCATCTATAAGAAAGTGAAATAGCAGTATGTAGAATATTAAAGCAACAGATAGAGTACCGACGTCCATTGTTCCAAATACAAATTAAAGTACCCAAAATCCTTGAACAGAGAAAAATGCTAATCATGTGAGGAGTGTGATATGTCCCAAATATAAAAATACCATGAGACAATATCAATAAACCAGAAACATAGACCAGCATTGCTAGTTTTGAAGGCAGAGTGATAAACATTAATCATTTTTTTTTCACAAGAGAAAAAACGTTGTTTTGAATATATTATATGAAGTAAAACAATCCATGAAGTCATTACATTTTCATATCTGAAGATTGGAACCCAAATATCCATCCAGAAAAGTGGAAGTCCCACCCCAGACGATGATAGAAAAATACCCCATGTCACATATAGGGACATGATATAAAACCCAGTAACTGTCCACATGGAGATTATCGACAATCTGAGAAAGCATCCAAATATGCCCGAGGCATCTATAAGAAAGTGAAATAGCAGTATGTAGAATAGTAAAGCAACAGATAAAGTACCGACGTCCATTGTTCCAAATACAAATTAAAGTACCCAAAATCCTTGAACAGAGAAAAACGCTAATCATGTGAGGAGTGTGATATGTCCAAAATATAAAAAGACCATCAGACCATATCAATAAACCGACAACATAGACCAGCATCGCTAGTTTTGAAGGCAGAGTGATAAACATTAATCATTTTTTTTTCACAAGAGAAAAAACGTTGTTTTGAATATATTATATGAAGTAAAACAGTCCATGAAGTCATTACATTTTCACATCTGAAGATTGGAACCCAAATATCCATCCGGAAAAGTGGAAGTCCCACCCCAGACAGTGATAGAAAAATACCCCATGTCACATACAGGGACTTGATATAAAACCCAGTAACGGTCCACATGGAGATTATCGACAAATCTGAGAAAGCATCCAAATATGCCCGAGGAATCTATAAGAAAGTGAAATAGTAGTATGTAGAATAGTAAAGAAATAGATAGAGTACCGATGTCCATTGTTCCAATTCCGACGCAATGTGGTCCGACATTTTGGACGTCAGCATTTATTTACTTCTGCAATTGCAAAGAAAAAGAAGTTTCAAAGGCTACCTGGCTAATAAAATAAACAATAGTAACAATGAAATTATTCAGGTCCCTAGCGGAGTCACCACTATGTTATCACTTAGATTTTCCTTGAAGTTGTTGAAAGAGGAAAGGGGTCCGAGGTAACGACAAACCAATCTTTTAGGTAGAGAATCTAGCCAATCTATACCCAGAGAGGGCTCTCTCTATAAAATTTAGCTTTGTTTTAGAAAATTTAGGCTAGTTATAAAGTCCAGGGGTTTTATTTGAATTTGGGTGGTGGAATTCGATAGCTAAGGGAAAGATTGAGTAATTCAGGCCATTGGGCAATGGAGTAAAAAAAAATGGCTTCACTGGATTAAGTTTATCAACGAAAGATGGTTTTATAGGGCAAGATAGTCAAACATGGAAACAATTATAAATCTTAAAAGAATGAAATGGATTTAAAATGGATGAAAGGAAATTAAGAATCTTTCAACACATTCAAAGAGAGAAAAATGAGTGATTATCAATAAAGAGCATTTAAGTATTCTTTACTAAATAATCAAAATTCTTAAACTAGTAAAATAGGAGCAATTAAGAATTCACTATTTATAACTAGTTTAGAAGAAAAAATTTAGAATAATAATGATTAAAACCAGATTACACTTAAGTACCTTCTGATTTACTCCTTTTCATTAATTATTCAGAAATGAAACATAGTGATATAATAAATAGATATAAAAACTTAAAACACAGGATAGAAATGACTTATTGATTCGTAGTTTGACACATGAATCCTGTAAAAGGTCTCTAGCATCAATTCATCATCCAGCAAGCCACAAAGAAATTTCTCCAACAACACTTTATTCCGAAAAAGTCAATGTTACTGCAAAGTATATGAATCCAAACTTACTACTCCAATTGATGGAGTATTTATACAAAAAATCATACAAAATATCTCATAACAAATTGAGATATTATCTAGGATAACTAATAAGTATTTTACAAAAATATAGAGACAGATGGTCTCGTAGATAAGAAAAATGATAACTGATGTTGTGCTGTTTCCTTCTTTTAAGAATGTGCTGGAGGCAGGCCCTATATCTTGGCTTGCTGCTGTCCTCTTTAGTAATTCTATGTTGATTATTTCATTTCACTGATACTCTTTAACTGCTCCGATACTCTTTGACCTTTGTTCATCCTTTTATCCTTTTTATCATGATATACTGTGGTAAATAGGAAAAAATTTATGTAAGGATAATTTTTTACAAAAGTTCCATCATTTCTTCCCACCATTGAACTTATGGCACTCTGGTCCTTTGCAACTTTCTTAGTGTTTCATCAGCCTCAGTATATCTGAAGAAATTAGGCTGATTTGGGAACAAATGATTTACTTCATGCTCAAGATAAAATAAATTCTCCAATATGTCATGAAGGTTTTTCCCTGTAGGCAATGCTGCTGTTGATGAACTGGTTGAAGAACTAGCTTGATTATCAACATATTTGTCCAATTTTTCAACATAACTATCAAGGTCCATTAGCTTATCTTCTGCAACTATAGGACTGGGAAATCCTCTATTTAACAAAATATTCAATCTTTCTCTGAAGGAAATGATTTCTTCTTGCATATCTGAGCACCTTCATTCTAAATTCTGTACCAGAGTTCTTTTAGTAAAAACTCTCTTTATTTCTAGAATTGTTCCGGTCCTGTCCTAAATACCAATTTCTGGAAGTTGATTCTTAGTCTGAGTATTCAAAAAATGTATAAGTCTATTGGCCTCTTCTGGCATATTTCCCAACTCTTGTCTTGATCTCTCAATCTCATCCAGAGCCAATTTAACTAAGTTATTCTGTTCATCCATTATTTGAATTGAGGACCAAACATCCTTTATTGATTGAATGATATTATCCCAAAGAATTTCATTTATTTCTTTTAAAGGTTTCTCCAATGTGAGATCATTTTCCAATGCTTTGATTGTTTTTTCTAATTTGTTCACTTCTCTTGTTTTATCAGCAACACTCATTTTTGAAAGATCATATTTATGTTCTAGAGTGGCCAATTGTTCCTTTTTTTTTTGAAGCTCTATGGCCTGAAGTTTCATATCTTCCACTGACTTTGTTAATTCATTAGTGTTCAAATTTGCAGTGTTGCTCTATGACAATTCTACTAGCTGACCTGTTGTTGTTGTACCTGTCACTACTCCTGCTATAGATACTGGAATATTTTCCTTCTTATCTTTTAATGCATTCTCAGGCTCTTTTTCAGTTGTAGTAAGTTGCTCATTCAATTTTAAGAGCAAATCCATTAGTTCTTCCTCAGAATTTTGTTTGATGATTTTTACAGTATGTGGATGTCTTGAGGCCGGTAACTTTAATTGTTTTCTCAAAACTGCAATACATCATCTTTTCTCTTGATCAAAGCTTCAATACCTTTCACATCTTTAGGATTATGACCCAAACCAATGATTATTTCCTCTAAATTTTTTATTCTATTATCCTTAGCCTGGGAGGAGGCTTTTTCAAGCTGCAACTGTGTATTAGTATTATCCAAAGAATCTTGCAACTTATGGGTCATCATTGATTTATTCGTCAGAGTAGAATAAATCATCTCACATGTTTGCTTGTGTAGCTCAATTTGATATAAAGGATGGATATCCTTTGCTAAGACTTCAAAATTAGTCCTAACGTAATCTGCAGCTGTCTGAGGCTGCTGCACCTTGGCCTTGAAATGGCTCATTAACATCTTACCCTGTTGGATGTCATAAGCTGACATCAATATTTCTTGATTTTTTGGAGCCATCTTCAAATATTGGTTGTACACTTGAAGTCTAAGTGGATCGTTCTTAGCCTTTATATTGATGAATGTTCTTTTGATGTCCCAGGCAGTTTTTACTGGAGGTTTGAAAGAAGACATTTCTGCACTTTGTTGCCTCTGTATTTCCTATTTTTGAAAATTAATGGATGTCCCACTACCTGTACCTATTTGCTGACTGTCTTCTCTTCCCTGGCTGTCAGGGATTTCCTGAAATGATTCATCTTCTGGAAGGGGAGTTAATTTCTGCCTTTTAACATCTTGCTGTTTAGAAGAGCCACCAATAGGAGTAGTTGTTTCAGCCTCTCTCTTTTTTCCCTTTTCTATATTCAGAGGAGTTTGTAAAATAGAAATTTCTGGCTCACTGATATGAGTAGGAGGAATTTGTCCTTGACCTTGTTCTTTAGAAGTCTCTGGTTGCTCTGTCATTATGAATTTTTCAATTATTTGTATATCAAGGGACTTTTATTTTCCTTTAGATTCTACTACTACTGTACTAATCTCTTGCCAATTTTGTTGTAAAGTCCTGGCTGAAGAAGATCCCTGCACCTGTCCAAAATATTCTAGGTCAAGTATATTTTCAAGATCTTTCATTACATTTTCAACATTGACCTGCTCACTATCTTTTTCAACCAATGTCCCTTCTGTCCATTCATCCATATTAGCATATTGTTCTATTTCTGGGATTCTTTGATGGATGTATGGTGACCGTTTATTTTTCATTCTTCTATCACAGATAAAGTTGTTTGGATCATAAGGCACCCTGTAGAAACTCTTTTGTAGTCTGAGATAGTCTTCTAAAATCCTTTCGGCTTCCTTTCCAGCTTCCCTAGAGTTACAAATGAAGGGACCTAATTGGCTCTTGATCCTGAGTTGAGCCTTTTTCTTTGCATTGCAAAAATGAATTATATCTGAATTATTCATCTGCCTGAAATATTCTAATGCAAAGAGTCTCATTGGGACATACTTGGGCGGTTTGAATGGGCATAATTCACATCCATATATCCTGATCTCTGTGTAGTTTTGATATAGGTACCAGTCACCTATCTTGTAATGCTTTGAGAGCTGAAGGATTTTATTGATTTCATTGTTAATTCTAGGAGGAGAGACTCCTGTCAACAAGGTAGTTGCAGGATGAACAAAAAGGTCGAAAAACTCATTATAGGAATAAGGAGAATTAGAGGAATTGTGAGTAATGGCAGACCAAAAGATGACTGACCTAGGATTCCCTTTGGCATCAAGTTTCTTAACATAAAAAGGGAAATTTTCTGACTGAAAGTAAATCATGAGATGATATATGACAGAAGAATACTTAAATACTCTCTCATTCTCAAATCTCATGAACTGATCATGGATTTTATCAGCAATATAAGATGCAAAATCGTACCTGACAGGAGGAGGCTGTCCAGGCGTAAAAATGGATAACAATACTAGGGTTAACTAATCAACATACTCATTAGTATTGAAGCCCATTATGGAGGATATCATGTTTAAAATAAGTCTACCCTCATCAATAAAGAAAGTATAACCATAAGGGGGAGGGTTTTTAGGCTGATGCTTTGGTAACATGAAGGTTTGGCATAGGCGGTTTAACTCTTCATGGGATAACTTAGTAGATTTCTCAAGTAATTCAGCCATGGACAGGGGAGTGAGAGCTTGACCAGGTTGGAATTGTAGCATTTCATTTATGGACTGAGCAGTTATTGGGAAAAGGAAATTTTGACTTGGGGATAAAACTGCTCGTTGGTTGGGATCATAATTTGCGTAGCAATAATGGATTAACTCAGGAAAAATATGGACTAAGGGGAGAAGGTACATAGGAAGATTTGATTCCCAAAGTCCAAAGATGTCAGAACCATTCAAATAATTGTCTCTTCAACGGAAAAATATTCGAAGAGGATTCTCACTGAGAAGAAAGTCCTTAATTTGAAAATCCATATCGGCTAAAGGCAAATAATCCAAGTCCTTGTGAGGGGCATTGATGGGCATGACATTCAGAGCTACAGGAACTTCCATTTCTGGTTCTTGTGGATTCAGAAATGAAATTTTGGGGTTTTTGTGGAAGAGGGGCACAATTACCAGTTTTGGGAATATAATTGTAGTTTTGGGAACAAAAAAGACCAAACTGAACTTATTTTCAGACCTTAGTGCAGAATTAAAACTAAAACAAAGATTTTTTACAGAGTTTAGTGGGGAATTAGAATAAATACTTGTTTACGGGAAATGAAACGTGTTTAAACAGGTGCTGGTTATGACAGAAGAACCCTAAAATACTCGGCTTCAATTCTCTTCAGGAAGGTAACGGTCAGCAAGCGTTAACAATTGGTTTTTGATTTTTTTTGCATGGAAGACTGGCTAGCGCACGGAACAATGAAAATGACATAGACGCAATTTTTTTTATTTACAAAGTCAAAAGGGTGGCGGGTTTTGATTGATGATGTCATCATGTACGATGGTTTCGTCACAGAGGGATAGGAGCGGATCTTTGTTTGGGCCACTCGCGCAGTGGAAATCCAGACCCGAAAAATATTAGGGCGAATTTGATAAGAAATTCGCGTCACAACTCTCCCTCCGTACGCCAGCCCAACTTCAGACTCGAAAAAGATTAGGGCGGAATTCATTTGGTTTTCGCGTCATAAAATTGGTCGATGTCAGCAGGCTATTTTGGAACGCGAATTTGGTTTGAATTATGGTTTATCGCTGTTTGAAGTCCGACGGGCTCGACTTAAGAAAAATTTTGTTTGATCCCATCTTATAAAATTTGTGTTGGTTTTCTTTGATAATACACATATTTATAATAAATCATGGGAATACCACACTAAACATGTGGAAAAGTTATATAAATAATTATTGAGAACAATCATTTTTATGTAAAAATATCCAAATGTGCTTTTGAGAAATAAGAATTCGAGTATTTGGTTCATATTGTTTTAAAGGAAGGAGTGAAGTTGGAGCCTCAAAAGATGCAAGCTATTACAAAATGACCTATTCCTAAGAAAATCAAAGTTCTTAGAAGATTTTTTAGACTTACATGATATTATTGATCATTTTTTAAGAATTATGCATGCATTTCAAGTCCACTCACATATCTCTTGAAGAAAATATCATTTATATGGAATGATGAGGCTACTTTGGCATTCTCTCTTTTAATGGATGCCATGTATTCTACACCAACATCGGTTGCACCTACTTTTGGTAAAACATTCATAGTAGAGTGTGAGGCAATAGGACAAGGAATTTATGTAACATTGACACAATAAGGGATATCATTGGCTTTTAAAAGCAAGGAATTCAAAGAAAATATTTGGTGAAATCTACGTATGAAAAATAAATGGAAGCAATATTACATGCAATAAAAAATGGGGATAGTATATCAATGGGAGGTACTTTAAAGTCAAGATATACCATTATAGCATAAAGTATTTTTTGAAGCTATGGATTTCATTGGAAGATTAACAAAAATGAGGAGAAAAAATGCAAAGTTTAAATTTTGAGATAATCTGCAAAAAGGGTAAGGAAAATTTAGTACATGATGCTCTTTCTAAAATAGAAGAGGCCTCAAATTTATATCCAATTACATTTTCTATTCCTAGGTGGCTAGAAGAAGCTTGCCATAATGGAAAAATGACAATAGTACTAAACAAAAACTAAAATTTATAAATGATGGGATGAACTCTATGGAGCATTGGGAGTGAAAGAGATATACTTTGGTGCAAATGTAGAATATTTTTATGCACGCAAGCATATTTGAATAAAAAAATATTAAAGGAGTCCCATGTCTCTCTGATGGTAGGACGCAGGGTTCCTTAAAACATCTCAAAGGATCAAAAAATATATTTTTGGAAGGAATGAAGAAAGATATTCAAAATTTTGTAAGAGAAGGTCGGGTTTGCATAATAAATAAAAGAGAGATAGTAAAATCTCTAGGGTTACTTCAACCATTCCACATACATATTCAAAGACTAGAAGATATATCAATAGACTTTATTACAGGGTTACTGAAATATAAAGATAAGTATTACATTTTTGTGGTCATTTATATAGACAAATTTTGTAGATTTTTTTTGTAGAGCTCAAAGTACATAAACAACAAGCCAAGTGGCAGAAGTGTCCATGAAAGAAATTCATAGTCTTTATGGTTTTCCTAAAGTAATAGTAACAAGAAACTTTTGGAAATAATTATTTAATATGAGTGGAGAAACACTAGCTGCCATGAGTTCTACAGATCAAACACAATCAAATGGTCAAACAAAAATAGTTAACAAATGTTTTGAAGGTTATCTACACTGTTACTCTTTAGAAAAGAAATCTTAATGGATGAATTGGGTTCCTCAAGGAAGAATGGTAATATGATACTATCATACTACCTATCACACATATACTAAAATTTCCCCATTTAAGGCCCTTTATGGATATCCAACTCCTAGTATCTCATACTTTTTGCAAGATAAGTCCAAAGTATAGGAAACATAGTCACATATGGAAAATACTAAAGAAACTTTGAAAATTATTATGGAAAACCTTCAAATGACATGAAAAATGATAAAACAACAAGGGGAACAACATTGAAGTGAAAGATAATTTGAGGAGGGTAATTGGGTATTTTTAGATTATAGCATTATAAGCAATCTTCATTCAAGAAAAAGAAGAATAAAGAATTAGCTCAAAAATGCAATGTGGAAAAATTCGAAGTCGGGATTAAATAGGCAAGGGTCCAAAAGTTGAAATACTCGATAAAGTTGGGAGCTTTTTGAAAAAGTCGGCAAAACTAAAAAATTACAAAAATATTCATTTTTGGAAAAAATCTTGATTTTTTCAAAAAAAATTAAAAAATTATTAAAGAAACTACCTCACTCAAGATTTTTTTGAAAGATTCGGCAAAAAGGTAGGACTTCGAGGATAAAATCACGACTTTTTCAGGGATGAAAAAGTCGGCAAAAAGTCGGCCAATAAAGTCGGCTCCGGGAAAAATTTGGGATTTTTTCAAAAAGTCGAGACTTTTTGCCGACTTTTTCCACACTGCAAAACTGTTATGGCCCTAAATAATTATTCATAGGATTGCACAAGTTGTATAGAAGTTATATTTTCCTTCTTCTTGCATTCATAAGTTTTTTCATGTATCTTTCCTAAAAAAGGTTTTGGGAAAAAATATGCCAATGTAAATAGAACTTCCAAAATTAGATGAAGAATGAAAGTTGATTCTTGAACCACAAAAAGTTATAGATAAACATTCCGTATCTCTTTGACATATAACCATTATGAAGTACCTAATCAAGTGGAAGAATATTCCTCTAGAAGAAGGTACATGGTAAAATGATCAATTCGTGATGAAATACCCATGGCTAAAGGGTTTGTTTGAAGTTTTGACAAAGGTTTTGTTATATGTTTTATATAACGCACGGCGGAATAGTTTTATTGTTTGTTAAGGTCCCACACAGTGATCAAATTTGAAGGGTAGGTCTGAATTTCAATTAGAAGGGCATATATCTATGTCGCCCTTCCATAATGAAAAGCTTTAAAAAAAAACTTTTCAATTGACCACAATAAATTATTTTTACATTTCATTTTCAGAAAGACAAAACCATCATTCTTTATATTAATAAAAGACTATTACATATACAACAATGAAGAAGGCTCCATCTTTCATTGCTTAAATATCTCATTGGAAATGTCAACATAAGTCTTGAAGACACTATTATAAGAGTTTGGATACATACCACCGAGATATAGGAGATTCTTATGTGTCAGATTGTGTAATGCAATTTTGACTTTGTCTCACAAGGAGCAGCAACATGGAGGTCTGGATTTTTCTTATAGAACTTTTTTATTATTATTTGAAACATTGTTTATAGATATGAATACATAAATGGAATTATGAGCATGGTGGACAATTATTCAAGCTCATGATGCCAAACCATGATGATGTAAGTTTGGAAATTAACATTTTTACATGTTAAAGACAAATAGTCAAAATCACTGACAACTTAGTATGCCATAATTAATAGTCATTCCCTGTTCACTTTTGTTAATAGGTTTATGTCATACGATGATGCAGGGGCATTAGGCACTAGCCAAAAATGTAGGAGGTTTTGTCCACATGTTGTGGCTAGGAGGGTTCAAAAACATTTGAGTTGTAACAACTAGGTGTCAATACCTCAGTTGACTGTATTACTTAGACTAGTTAGAGTAGTAGGAGTCGAACAATTTCAGTTAGTTGAATTATTATAATTAGACCTTTTGATTTCTAGAACGGTCCTCTCAGATAAACCGAAGAGCCATATGTTATGTATATAAATTGTAATTCCTCGGATGAATAAAAGTAGAGAGGGAAGAGGAGAGTAGAGAGGGGATTTCTGCAATAAACCTCTGTGTGTGAACAATTATTTCCAGTTAAATTATTTCCAAGCTTAGTTGCCATTGAATTATCTCTAACTGCTAATTGTGAAGAATTGTTTAACTGTGAGGCAATTGGGTACTGATAATTCCATTCTTTTGTCTTTGAATTCCCGTAAATTGTTGGATAACCCTGTGAACTCACCCCACCCGAAGGCAAGGTTTGTGTAGAGAACTGGGGTCGTGAACACTGTTAAAATATAAAAATCCCACTTAATAAAGAGACAATATTGTTGTGCTTTCGGAACCTGACCCGAGGATTGGACATGAGTAAACAAACAAAAGGATAGCGGAACCAGACTTGCACCCGTGGTCAAGCCCTATACCAAAACCACGAGCGGAATCAAAAAAGCGGGTTGCCCATATCGCACCGCTTTTGCGGAGTAGGCGGTATTTCTTATTCGCGAGCGATTCCATAGGGAATGCGACATGTGGCGAAGTGACCCTCGAAAAACCACCGTTTAACCCATGCCATCGCACGTTAAAGCCCGACGTTGGAAGCCGAGCGAAATTGCCAAGAGTCGTTGATTTGGAGAAGGGCCATCGGACGGTGGTCACACGTTGAACTTTCCCGGAGGTTAACTAAGGTGTGCGGAGGATAGCCAGGTACGATATGAGTGTTTGATTGGTTATTGATATATATAGTTGGGGCCGGAGTATAATGAAATTGTTTAATTAAACGATTGGTGGATAATTAGCATAAGTCTGGAGCGTGATTATTGTAAGTCTGGGTGGTGAAATATAGAGCCGAAAGTTCATTACAAGTTATTTATTTAAAAAGAAATGTGGAGTATAAATACAAAGTGTTGAAAGTTAAACATTGGTTATAAGGCTTGGAGATAATATAAAGTCGGGAATATAAATTAAAGTCCAACCATTGTGGATAGTATTTATTTATCAAATTCTAAAAATTTGATAAATAAACCCGAAGAAAGAAGAAGTCAATTAAGACTCAGGCTAGAGGAAAAGAACGGGGTAAACCAAGGGAAAATGCTGACAGAGTGATTGTAGACACACCAGCTCTCCTTAGGGGTCCAATTTCAGTTTTGTTGTGTCACATGATGATCTCTCTTCTCTGGCATTTACTTGTATTGAAGATCACTATTCTAGGAATAAGGAGTTATTTTCTCAAAAAATAACCCTAGCCAAACATTGACAATGCATCAAGGATATCTTTCTATGCTTCATAAGTACATATGTTCTACTTCTAAATCATGTCTTGGAAGTGGTTGTTTTTCTAGAAATTATTCACCAGTTGGTTTCATACCAAAGTCTTTTTCACATTTTCAACATCCAATACATGAAAAAGATAATGGTTTAAAACAACATAAATATTTGAAATTTTGCAAGAATTGCCTGGCACACTTTGAATATGAATTTTGAAGTCAAGTGCATGATGCTGTATAGGATCAAGTGTCATTTTGAATACCAAATGTTTCACAGGAAACTTCTCAACATGCTACCCTGTAGTAAGGATTAAATGACAATATTGCATCAACTATTTCCATAATAAAAGTGCACCTCGGCCATAAGACTAAACAACTACAAATGTTGTAGATCTAACAATACCACACAATCAAATGTATTCCACAAGGCCAATACTGTATGAAAAATGAAAAGGAGTTTGCAACCAAAAATACCTTAGGCAACTAATTCAATTAGATACACCAAACCATTAGCAAAAAGGAAAACCAACCTACTTGGCCCCAATATTTTCAATTGGGTCCTCTAATTCAACCAATAAAAAGGCCAAAACCATAGCATTGAGATACATTTCATTACACTGTCAATAACAATAAAATTTGACTCGGCCATAACCCTTTCCTTTTATTGTTGTGAAAAGCTTTATGCATTACTCTAATGTGGCTAGTCCATAGGCCAAGTAGACCACTGGGTAACAAATATGTTTCCTTTCACCTTTGAGTTTCAAATTATGCCTACCAAATCTAAGACATTTAAGAGGGGGAACTAATACAACGTTAAAAATAAAACCAGAGCACACATCTACAAATTACCTCCTTAGCTACTGTCACACCATCAGTAACTATTTTCGGAGAACCATGCTTTCTCTCCAAGACAACATTTTTCCCTTCGCCCCAAGGGTGACTCCAACAAGATCAGCAAGTTTTTTCACACCGCCTGCAAGACAAATTGACAATGCTTTCAGTAAGTGTGCAATTGAATTCCAGACCATATGCCAAAACAACCCTCCATGAAAATTAAAATAACACATTAAAATCGAATATAAGTGGACAAGGAAGGATCCACCGCAGTGAAGTTTCACGTGCAGGTGACCTTCCTTTAAACATAATTTTTTCTCTGACCTGCAATTTTTTTGTCACTAAGCCATCCTTGTTGAAGTACAACTCCTTTTCCATAGCTCTTGTATTAACTACCTTCTCTCTATCGCGTAATCTCAGAGTCCCTCTTCTGCTTGAGCGATTAAAGGAAATGGGTGAAAAAACTGAAAGAGAAGACAATTGTTTGCCATAATTATCAAACATTGCACCCAACTTCTTCCCCTTTCCATTGTTACCCAATGAGGTAGATGTGGTAATTGTTGTCATACTGCCCAAAGCAGAGGCCATCTTCTCTTATGCTGAATATAGAATTACAAGATCTTCATATTAGTATGAACCTTAAAAAACATGACTCCCATTGCTAAAACCACTTTTAAGTTGTAACAGGCAAACTAAACAACTATCGCAACTTTTGGCAACTTCTCGAGCATTAAGAGAGAAACAACCAAAGAGAAATACAACCAAAATCCTCATTTTAATGAGACCGGACTATATATTTGCATTAAGATAATAGAAAGAAATCACGACTATATTAAGGCTAGCACAAAACAATCTTTAACCAGTGTCTCTCGCGGCCTTCAGGTTGCCATGCTAGAGGTTGCATATTTTTAATTTAAATTCTTGACCTCTCGTGCCCATCTATGAATGCATCCAATGGGATATCTACATCAAATTCTCCTTTATATCCCCAAAAACAAATTCCCTACTACAAGAGCACAAGTATTGATGGATCACCCCACACCATCCCACCCACTAGAAACGGTGAAAAAGGAAACCCGAGAAAACTTCTGAAATATCTCAAGATGACTATATGGGTGGTTCTTGTGAATCAACCAACCATTCAGAACATGCTCATCAATCCAAACCATGAGTATTATGTGACAATATTCAAGCAGGCACTGAATCGGATTTCTGAAGCTATGTTAGAGAAACCCTAAACTCTCACTGAAAATAGGTGAAATGTGGCACCACTTAGAGATTTACATGTGCCAATTGGTACAAGTGGTAGAAAATTGGCATGCTCAAACAACGAGGTGATGCAGGAATGACATGAGGGAGAAAATATCATAAAATCCCCAAATTTGGAGAACTAAAGCTCATCACCAACCTGAGATTGACAACTTTACATGATGTAACCTATGAAATCGTAAATGGAGAAATCATAGTAACAATAAAGTAACCTATGTAAAAATAAAGTCAGATTCATCCTAGGAGTGGTAATGGGAGAAATCATAGTGAACAACAGGAAACATGCAGAGTTGCTTACAATCAAATAGATGAAAAAACACATACAAAAAACCTAGATAATAATCATGAACAAGCTTAATATTGAATTATGAACTGTAAAGGAACTTACAAGATGTGACATTAAGAAACTGGTCAAGCGCACAAGAAAAAATATCATGGACATGACCCTGGTTGACAAGTTGTATTGCTCATGATGTAAGAGGATTTGTACCTGCACTGCCAAGTCAATCAAAATCCATCATTATCTATACAATAAATACAAGTAATTGATGTAGTATTTTTTACTCTAAGATGCATTCTTATGATAATGTTAGAACATATGTTGAAAATGTCAAAACATACCTGAATAAGCTCCTCTTCTTTTCAAGAACAATTTATTGGAGTCGCATGAACTTGGAACAAGCCTCCCACGATTTGAAAGAGTAGCAACTAAGTCAACAGTGACTTTTTTGTTGCTACACTAGATCGAGGGAGGTTTGCTCCAAGATTAAATCACTCCAATAAATTATTCTCTACTAAACAGGGCCAACCACGTGAAGGTGGAAGCTCTTATGGCCCCTCCCCCCCCCCCTCACATCACTCTCAATTCTCCAATACCCAATCTATATTTCATTTTTTACTTTCATGAGCAAAAAAAAAATATTCAATAACTAATAAAAAAACAATTCAACAAAAAGTACGCAAGGAAACATTGCAATTAATGCTTGACATAAAAATAGTATGATAAATGAGTTTTTTATATAACGCAAAAAAAGTTCCAAGTATGGTAACATTTGTCTTATAATAATACAATATTTTACATTATCGAATTTTCTTTTTCTTCTTCCTATTTTTAAAGATCCTAATTACATCATCAATATCATCATGCTTTGCTCCTGTTTCGTGCCTTTCAACCCACATTGCTGACCTAGTTGCATAGTCACGATGTCTGGTCTCATCCAGTGACGGGGCATCGCCTACAAAAAAAGATAATATTAAATTTTAATGGTCAGTTTTTAAATATCATTGAACTAGTTCGGTATTATTAATATAAAAAATTGCAATGAGATTATTTACCTGGTGCACCAGTTGTCGTCGCTGACCTAGTTGCGTAGTCATGATGTTTGGTCTCATCCAATGATAGGGCATCGCCTACAAAAACAGATAATATTAAATTTTAATTGTCAGTTTTTAAATATCATTGAACTAGTTCGGTAATATTAATAAAAAAAAAATTGCAATGAGATTATTTACCTGGTGCACCAGTTGTCACCGTTGACCTAGTTGCGTAGTCACGATGTCTGGTCTCATCCAGTGACGGGGCATCGCCTACAAAAACAGATAATATTAAATTTTAATTGTCAGTTTTTAAATATCATTGAACTAGTTCGGTAATATTAATAAAAAAAAATTGCAACGAGATTATTTACCTGGTGCACCAGTTGTCGCCGCCGACCTAGTTGCGTTGTCACGATGTCTGGTCTCATCCAGTGACGGGGCATCGCCTACAAAAACAGATAATATTAAATTTTAATTGTCAGTTTTTAAATATAATTGAACTAGTTCGGTAATATTAATAAAAAAAAATGCAATGAGATTATTTACCTGGTGCACCAGTTGTCGCCGCTGACCTAGTTGCGTAGTCACGATGTCTGGTCTCATCCAGTGATGGGGCATCGCCTACAAAAACAGATAATATTAAATTTTAATTGTCAGCTTTTAAATATCATTGAACTAGTTCGGTAATATTAATAAAAAAAATTGCAATGAGATTATTTACCTAGTGCACCAGTTGTCGCCGCTGACCTAGTTGCGTAGTCACGATGTCTGGTCTCATCCAGTGACGGGGCATCGCCTACAAAAACAGATAATATTAAATTTTAATTGTCGGTTTTTAAATATCATTGAACTAGTTCGGTAATATTAATAAAAAAAATTGCAATGAGATTATTTACCTGGTGCACCAGTTGTCGCCGTTGGGACTGTTGCCCTGTCTTCCTCTCTGGTGGTAAGATCCTCAAGGGAAACATTCTCTGTCATTTAAACAAAAAATGTTATAAGGAAAACCATCAAGGTATAATTAGAAAAAATTATAAGTGGAAATTAATTACCGTCACGGCCCTCATTGATAGTAGCATTGTCGGCCTGGTCCCTACTACAATGATCAAGTTGCACGTGAGGATCATCTACATTTGGCTCTAAAACTGGGTTATTTGTGTCGTCGGTAGTGTTGCTCCCTTGATTTAAAAAAAGTTGTTAGACATTAAATTTATGGATGAAAACAAACATATTGAAAGGTTAATGTTTTACCTTATCAGGCATTCTGGATCTTGGGACCTGCCCCAAGCTTATGCGATGTTCAACTACGGCTTGATAGCCGAAATGGAAAGCGATATTTTTATCTTCCTCTGTAGTTTCTGTTCCGAATTCATCACCCTACATTACATATGATTGTGTATTTTTAATCATATTTGATAGGATTACAAAAACGTTGGAAGGCGATACAATTAAGTATAAGATGTTTAGCTACTTAATTACAATTCTTGCGGCCAATTTCAAGTAGCCGCCCTAGCCTAGCTTGTGATGGCCCTTTTTTTCAATCCTAGCTTTTGTTGCCTTTGAGGTGTCAGGAAACCTAGCATCAAAAGATTAAAGTCATATATGACGTAGCACACTTTTATTTTAGACATAGAGAAAATTAAAGCTATTGAATTAAAGTTGTAATTTACCTTGCGGGTCCAGTTGGCATTTTTCCTTCTTTATTTTCCCTTTTCTCTTTTCCGTCATGGATGAGTGCTCTCCACTCACTCTCTGGAACTGTGAGAGGATGCTCATATCTAGGGTTAAATTGCAATTGTGTCCTATAGGTGTCCCTGGTATATTTCAAATATTTGCTGGCTACCCGAGCCACCGCTGTTCTGTCAAATGTGCCGACCCCAAAAAGGGCTTCTAGATAATCTAGAAGTTCTTTTTTCAGGTTGGAACTCTGGGAATTCCACCTTGTGCGTATGGTTGTGCCAAAAATTACCAATGCATGGCTCTCCAGATACCTGTAGAACTCATTGTTTCCTACATAGAAAAAAAGAAGAAGATATTATCATTAATTTAAAAATAAAAATCATGATAAATATTTTTTAGATAAAGTACATGAAATCGTTAAAATATTAAAATTTACCTGGGAGTTGTACATGCTTTATAGGGACACCTTCATCATTCACCAACAACGTGCCATTAATGGTCCCTGTGGAGCTGACACGTGTAGCTCCAGGAAACGTAATAATGTAGTTGGCCATATCAGCCTCATGATTGCCAACATGTTTAGCGGTTGGCTGGGTGTCTGCTTGGGCAGGGTGTGTTTCTTGGCTGGAACCTAAAGGAGTAGAAGGTGTACGAGAGGTTTGTTGGGCAATCTCTTGCCCTTGTGTCCCACTACCACCAACACCAGATTCAACAAGTGCCTGAAAACACTACATACAAAAGAAATTTTTGTTAGTTTAGTCAATGTAAAAATTAAAAATCAAACTATCACAATTCATCTCATGCAGAACAAAAAAAATATCCTTTTGACTTTTTATTATTACCTGATATGTTTCTAGCTTTCTCATAAGTTTTTTTATCCTCTCTTCTATTTCAGGTGTTTGAGACGTGTCTATCAAAGTATTAAATTCTGACCTTGCATCTCGTGCCTTTTTTCGCAACAAGAACACTGGAGATAGGGATGAAGAAAGCTCTTCCTCAAAGAGGGAATCATCAGGCGTACCATGGCTAGGTGTCTGCATACTTGAACAAAATTAATATTATTTCAATTATGTAAATAACTAAAATACCTGAAGATAGAGCAATGCTGGCACTTTACATGTTCTTCTGCTGGCCTCTTTCTGCGATCATCCCGTCTCGGGGTTGTTCCTGCACTGCTCTGATCAGTCTACCACATTGCAATAAAATTATAAATGTAAAAAATTGAAAACAATATCTAACTTGAAAACACAAAATGAAAACTGAAATAATTTCTAATAAGAAACCAAACGACAGAGTTAGAGTTTCAAATATGCCTTGCATTGAATTCAGTCTTGGAAACATGTCATTGCACATTAAGGCACCCAAACAAGAGACGAGTTGACAATGAAGAACTTATTGAATATATTTTTGGAGCAACTTCTAGTAAACTTGTTGTGAAGACCTTGAGGACATTTTTGGAGCAACATTGTTGAAGCTGATGGTATAGCATTGTTGGAGACGACCTTGAAGGGCCTTGAAGTGAAGCTTTTGGAGCAACTATTGAAAAATACTTAGAGCATTTAAGTAAGGCACTTTATATCTTCCATCACCTTTTTCCTTTCAATATCCTTTAAATGATTTTGTTGATATTTAATGTTTGAAATCACGTCATAATTCCTTGATTATATGTGTTTGGGGACTTTCCCTTTGAAATTACCCAAAAATACCCTGGCAATTTTATCTTCAGGATGCATGTCTGACCCTATTGTTCAATATTTTGATTGATAGTAGTAAACATAGAGAGTTAGGGGGCTCTTGACTTGGTTTAGTTGGGCCATTATATCCCTAACATCTACTAGGGAGAACCCCCCTTGAGTTGGAGGAGAGCTAGCCCGAAGTGAAAAGAGGTTGGTGAGGTGACAATGGGGCTATTGAATTACACATGGTATCACACTTTAGCTTTAGGACTTTATCTTGAGAAGTGCAAGATTTTGCTATATCAATTCTAAAATTGTTTACAACACTATTGTTAAGAACTAATAAGAAGTGATGTTGAGGGGTTTTTGGGTATAAGAAACAATACCATTTAAAAACTAGGGTTCTCAGTCCTTGGCATTCCTTTACCTAGGCCTAGGGGCACACTAGAATAATTTCACACTAAACCATGCAAACTTAAAAGTAACTTAACAGATCCATAAAGTAATAATAATCATAATTCCTAATTTCCTATTGTACGATATGATGCAAATTATCCAAACATGAAGCAATGAAGACATGCAATGTCTGAATTTCAAGATTGATGAACCAATACAAGAAGTTAGAAACTACAACTTTGATTCAATACTCTGTGTCCTAACTCCAGGAAGGAATCTAGTTTGTAGTATATAACATGCATCGTGTATTATCAATTCTTAATTGACAACAACTAAAGGTCATCTACCTCATCAATTCCTTCCCATTTTGTGTTTTTATGTTATATTCCTTATAAAAGTGTCAAATTTCTCTCAAAGTAAGAAACCAATGAATAAACTAAAAAATAGTTGAGATATGATTGAGAAATGGTCATTTATTTCTTGAAAGGATCTTCACAATTTCTTTGGTTGTTTTTCATATCAAGAAACAATAAATGACCTAAGAAACTATCATGATGTAATATAAGAAACAACACGGTGCAATGGCCATTTTCAAAGCCAAATGATGTCCATTGAGGACACGACCTTTATTTGGTTCCTGTTTCATAGGAGTTTCGGGTAGAAATGGAACTTTGTTGTGTTAGCGCTCAAATCTACCTCAGGCTGAAATGAAGTAAAATTCAAGGCTACATCAAACCACGCTCAGCCTCGTAGCTAGCCCTACGAGGACAGGAGAGGGCTCTCTCCGTCAATCTCGAGAAAATGAGCAATATGATGCGAGATGACTTACAATAAGAACTGATTTTAGGCTAGTAAAGAGATAGGTATGTTTGATTTTTTGGTTTTTGGGTTTTCGCTGGAGAAATGGGAAAACAGATTTTGGGTCCGGGGATAAGGTCAGACCTTTGCAGATTTCGAGTTGGGGCGAGGTAGGTGAATGTATTGATGCTTTTGATTGGATATATGGACAGATTAGACCGACGAGGAGCTGAAGAGGGCAAAGAAGAACTTGGATCCTCTCCAAACAGCTGAAAACATATAGAACTAATTGAATTCAAAGGCCAAGCACTGTAAACAATGGATTCAACCTTATTCACTCATTCAATTTAGTTCAGAAGCATAATGAAAGGATGGAATACATTAAACATGAAGAAACTTACAGTAAACAAAGAAGAAACACCATCAAGAACAGAACACCACAAGGATCCCAACAAGTGCCGCAAAACCCCTGATCTTTCCTTAGCCAAAATATGAAAATATGTACAATGATATCAAAAGTATCCCAAGAGTCCAACCTCTCCAACCTCTGAAAATGATTGAGAAATTACAATATATAGATCACTCTAACACCTTTCCCCACCTCTAGGGGTCGAATTCCCTCTTCAGGAATCAGTTTCAACCAATTCTAATCATGGAACTACAATCTAGGCAGCTAACAACTTGCCTCTAAAAGAGTGGAAACTGATCCATTACATGATTTTTTACCCTTTTGAGAGCGAATCTTCTAGAATAGATAAAAATAAGCCAAATTTACATGTCAAACATTAATTTACATCATAAAAACCCAAAAATTCCATCCACAAGCAAAACTGGTCCATACTAGGCGAAAATCTGAGCTGGCAGTTGAAAATTCAGCAAAAATTTAAGTGGGTCGCTTTTGAGCCGAGTGGGTCGCGCTTTTTGCAGCCTGAATTTGAGGTACTTCCTGGCATCCACATTGATCTCATGATAGCTCGTTGGAAAGCCCTGGATGTTGACTATCCAACCCAAGTGGAATTTCTGAATTTGGAGCTCATTTGACCCTCCAAAAATTCTTTCTCCCAGAAGTACTTCCTGCTGGTGCAAAAGGTGGCAGCAAGGTGGTTTTCATGGTGTTTTTGAGCTCTTTGACCATCCAGATTTTGACGAAATGCTTAGGTGATTTCTGAGGATGCATAACTAACCATGAAAAATCCAAAAATGCAAAAATTTCCTCCAGCAAGTGTCCCGAAAAAAAGTGAGCATATGAGGGTGAGACCCACTTAACTGAAAAACCTGTTTTTTGACCCAAAAATTTGAAAATGACAAAATTTTCTCCGAATTTGCCCAAATTCGAAGCGGAGGTCCTCCATCATGTGTCCTGCCCAGTCAATGAAGCCTCGGCCAAAATCTGAAGTGGATTAGGCCTTTTCCGCCGTCTTAGTGCTTCGCGCAACCTCCTCTTCAGAATCTTCATTCTCGCTTTGCAGACATGCATGCGAGCCCAATAATGGCCTTTCATGTGACGAAGCATGTATTTGTCTCAATTTTCCTTCACCAACAATTTCTCCAGATGAATGTTCACATGTGTGAGTACAGTATCTCTGTCAGTTGGTGTCATGTCACCGGGTCTCTTTCGATTCCACTGTCTGTCCTCACGGATTTGGCGCAACTCATAAAATGTGAGCTCATCCTCAAGCTGTTTGTTGCGCTGCTCCAAATAGTTAATCACCCACTGAGCCTTCTACAATTGATCTTTCAGCTTGTCATTCTCGGCCCTTTGCTCCTGGATGACTTCCCTCAGTTTCGAGCTAGGAGAGCTCGCATCAACATCAATGACTGTGAAATCTGTGTCCCGGCCTCCTGAGGGGCCCTCATCATGCATGGGCCTCTTGCCCCTGTCCTGTGTCTGTACCTGCGCTGAAGAAGAAGGTGAGACCCCTTCCACATCATGTGGAGATAATACTCGCTCTGCTGATGAAGTCGGCAAGACCCCTTCCACCTCATGTGGAGATAATACTCGTCGTGTCGCTGCAAATAAGGCCCTGTGGCCTCGCTGATATGTCCGAACCAAAGGAGTGCTGATATGCTCAACCCTAGGCATGTCCGGCTGGTGTGAAGGCTCTCCCGCATCATGAACTGTCTCGGGAGGCGGCTGTGGCACTCTGAAAAAGTCTCTAGAAATGAAATCCTCCCAAGTGATGCCCTGCTCTGCCAACTGATGCAACACTATGACTTTGATCAAAGCATAATGGTATATACTCCTGTACTGCTGTACTGGGCTCGTCTTCTTTTGCACAAAAATCACCATCCTCTCTATGTTGCGATATATGAAGTACGGAATATTCATCATACGTACCCTTGTGAAGTGCATCAACAAACGAATATGGTACGCAAAAAGACGAGCATATCTGCCCTCATAACTAAAATACTGAATGATGAGCTTCATCAGCGGTGCATACTCATCCCTCAAGAATCTGAATGGAAAAACTCTGCTCAAGTAACTCATATATCCAGTTTTAATGTATGGCTCATAGTGGAATTTCTCTAAATGTTGACGCTTGTTCCATTCCTCGCCCATGTTTGGTATGCCAGTGGCTTGAGCAATAGTCAAGGGTGACAAAATGAAATCAACCCCGGCAAGATTTACCCGGCCATCCCGTAAATGTAGAACAAACAGACGAGCCAATTCACGATGAAGTCGGGTTTGTGCAATCATCTCACAAAATCGGAAACATGACAAATACCGAAAACAATCCATTGCTAGTGGACATGCCTGCAACCGAGCCAAAGAAGTAGGCTCCTCTCTGCGATGATTACCACCTCTGCTAACTCTATGAGACCCCCGTGGCACATTACCTTCAGTCATGGAATCACTGCCTGAACCTTGCTCATACTCTGACTCTGTCTCTGACATGGCTCTGAACAAGATATTGGCACTATGTATACTGATATAAATGCAGTGAAAACAGAGTTATAATGTGTGTTTCAACACCCAATAAATATCCCCCACTGTCAAAGCACCATTAAGGAAACCAACAATGATACCAGCTCTGTTTTAGGTGGATTGAAATAGAAGCACAGTCTCTGTTTTAATTGCAAGTGAAATTTTACAAATGGTAGCAGGCAGCCTTTAGAATATTGGGTAAACTTGTCAAAGGGAGCAATGCATCATATGACTGTGTTTGTCAATGGGCAGTGAAAACAGAGTTATAAGTGTCAATGGGCAATGAAAATAGAGTTATAAAAACGTGTTATCAATGGGCAATGGGATACAATATATCAATGATCATCATGGAACAAAATTCATGACAGTGGTAAAACGATAATGATGACCACAGTGGTATAATGGATGTGAAAACAATGGGCTTTGAACATACATGCCAAGGTGGATATATCAATGATATAAGGTGGGAGAAAAACTCATAAAACCATCCATATATATTTTAAAACCCTGAGGAAAAAATCAGCCATGTATGTAGGGTTTTACTCTTCCATTCAGATGTTTGAAGTCTTCAAGATACCACCAACACATTAAAAACTACTGAGCAATAGTTTAGAACCTGTTTGAAGGCGGCTGGAGACGATCTAAAACGAAACTGGGCGCTCAACACGATTTTTCTGAACTCTGCTGGCAAGTGGGTCGCTTTTTCCCAAGTGGGTCGCTTTGCCCAAGTGGGTCGCACCCGTTATAATTTACACTGTGAAAAACGCCCAGGTGGGTCGCTTTTGCCAAGTGGGTCTCTTTTTCCCAAGTGGGTCTCACGACCTCCAACTCTGTCAACAATGCTCCAAAATTCGATTTCGGCCTTCAAACTCCAGATTTCGACTTGTATGCTATGGATTTTTGGAAATGAAACTTGTTTGCCCTTTTATACATGATGTAAATATCTTTCACAATCAGATTTGATCCAAATCTATTTGATAACCCATATTACAATGTTTTTGCATCTTCACATTTGGCTTTTTAATACAATCTCTTTTTTGGCTTTTCTGAGTTTTGGAATTGATGATTTTGTTGTTTCTTGCAGGGGTATGGCTCTTTAGCTGAGGAAAAGATCAGAGGTCTACGTTGACACTGCTTCTTGGTGAAATAAACACAATTTATTACAAAAATAATATTGAACAATTTCTAGTTCCAAAACAGAGTTTTGGACTAGAAATGTTTTTTAAATGCTAATGATAATAAAACATGAAATCAAAATTTGCGGAACCATCCTCATCCTGCAGGCTTTATGATTGGTATGAAAATGACTCGAAAACCCTAGACACTAGGACCAAAGACACTTATTGACATTTAATGACCATAAATGAAATGACAATGTTGAGTGATTTTTGAGGAATTTTTTTTTTTTTAAATAGCCCTGCAGGTGTAAGCATGAGGAAACATAAGACAACAGACCCCTTCGTCAGTCAATGGCATGCTCCTAGTGAAATGCAACGAAGTGGAACAAGCGAGACACCTAAGAATGAATATGCAAAAAACGAAATGATCACTGACGGAGGGCTGTAAGGACCGACTCTAACATGTTGTACCATTTCCAGTAGTAAAAAGGAACTTTTTCCATGGGAAATAATTTACCTTTCCTTTTTCAAGATAATCTAAATCACAAAAAATATGAACTATACTGCACACATTCTTGGATAATGTGAAATTGGAAAAGGAATACCCTACACAAGTGATGCACACATGTACATTTCAACACTAATAGATTTTTTTAGCTGAAATGCAATGTTTGTTTTCATTTAAATGTAGGATTTTTAAAGCAGGGAGAAATAATGGCTGCCAAATTAATAAGCGTTTCTTTGGGAAAAATTTAAATCTTGTATTGGGTGATGAAGATAATAGAGGGTATTGAATCTTGATTCTTGACATCTAGATAGAACCCTACAGCCTAACACAATCTAATGGAATTGACCAAAAAAACCCAAATAGAGTCAACCCTACTATAGGAGGAAGGGCCTGCAGTAAGAACTTACCATTTTGCAAGAGCTGAGGGAAAATTCTGTTCTGCAAGAGCTGAGGGCGAATGTAGGGAGAATGTTGTTCTGCAAGAGCTGAGGGTGAATGCACGGCGAATGCTGTTCTACAAGAGCTCAGGGCGAATGTTGAGGGCGAATGCTGAGGGCGAATGCTGGTTTGCAAGAGTGGAGGGTGAATGCGCATGTGATATCAGATGTTAATGTAGCACACATGTACATTTGAACACTAATATATTTTTGTAGTTGAAATGAAATGCTTGATTGTTGGAAATATGATGCAGAGTGTTGTCCTTGATGGCAACCCACTGAATGGAGATGAAGACATGCGACTGTTGACATGTGTTGTCCTTGAAAAGCAACCCACTTGATGAAGATGATGACAACTTACTTGATGAAGTTGTGCTTGAGAGAATATGATCCTGATGAAGAAAATATGGTGTTTCTATAGTGTGTACAGAAGGCAATAAAGAAAGGAATTCAGAATGTGCTCAAAGTATGATGAAAAAGAGTATGTCTCTTGGTATACGCGGATTGGCCTAAGGGAAGTCGTGTATGCACGCGGAAAAGAACGTGCCAAGTCGCGTATGGGCTAAAGCGCTCAAAAAGTGCAAAACTAAGGGTAACCACCATGGTACTGACCCATTGTGTTGGGTAATGATCCGCCTAATTGACCCCGTCCAGGTAGTTTTGGGCTTATGGTATTGTTTTGGTCCATGGTATTGAAAAAGGGGCTCATGGTATTGAAAAAGGATAAACCTATATAAAGAGAAGAAATTCATTGTGCAAATCATGAGTGTGGAGCAAGATGTCTAAGCTGGAATGAATACTTCTCTCTGAAGTATATCTGAATGGAAAGGGTTACACTTGAATGATAGATCTAAATGTATGATGCACCAATGATGAAGAAGGGGATCTAGATCTGAATTACTCTTGTATTTGCTAGATCTGATTATGGAAGGCTTAGATCTGTGATGAGGCGAGCATCTAGGCGAACATCTGTCTGAAGGAAAAGGGTAGATCTGAACTGAATATCTGATCTGATGAAGTATGCAGCTCTGTAATGATTGAAGATCTATACGCTACTTCGCCGCGGAGGAAGCGCGTATATACGCAGCTTCAGCAAAGAGAAAGCGCGTATGCGCAATAAAATATACACTAAGGTATACGCTGGTTTGTGTGGACGAAAGCACGTATATACGCGACATCAGAGAAAGGAAAGCGCGTATGAAAACTAGGGTTTGCTGAAGACTGTGGTATGAAATATCTGATCTATTCTGCTGTGTTTCTGCTATCTGATCTGTGTTGATATGTATCTGTTGGTGACGTATGTTTGTGCTTAAAAGTATGGAAAGGGTCCAGTGTGAAAATATGATGAAACGTAGCCTGCAAGTGGTGTTCTATTGAAGTTGTTGGATCCAGTGTGAAAATTGATGAAACGTGGTCCAAGGTGGTGCTGAGGGTAGTAGCCTTCAGTCAGGGGGTTGTAGCTCCCTTCCAGGTGAGGCTGGTAAACGAGATCAGGGGGTCGTAGCTCCCTTCCAAGAGAGGTTGGTAAACGAGTCAGGGGGTTGGAGCTCCCTTCCAGGAGAGGCTGGTAAACGAGCGCAGGTGGGTGCCTGCGTGCTGGTAGGAGTCTGCGCCAGCACATATGTTGTAAGATGTTTTCTCTATAATAAAATATTGAAGGCTGAGCAACTGCAGCGGTGGTTTTTTCCCGACTTGGGTTTCCACCTAAAAATCCTGGTGTTCATGTGTGATGCTTTGTGTGATGGTTTATTCTGTTCTTACTGCACATGTTTACTGCTTATTGAATATCTGATGAATAAATGAAGGAATGATTTAAGTGAATAATTAATGACATAAATAGATATCTGTGTATACGCGAGTTTCGTAAAGGGTATCCGCGTATATACGCAAGTCTGGTTCAGGAAAGTAGCGTATGCATTTTAGAAGCAGGAAAAAGTGAAAGTTTTGAATATACAGTAAATACTGATTCACCCCCCCCTCTCAGTATTTTTCCCAACAATTGGTATCAGAGCAGGTCCTTCTGCAGAAGCTTGATCGCTTGAAGGAGATCTGTCGCAATGGGAAGTATACATACAAAAGCCTTGCTGAATTTTGGTGCAAAAGTATGGGCTCTCATGAAAGAGTGTGAAAAAGAAAAGGGTACCTGTGTGGATTCTCTAGAAGACAATAATCTTCTTGAAGAAAACATTCAACTCAAAGTAAGCCTAGAAGAAAAGAACATAATCATTGAGACTTTTAAAAATCAGCTTGAAGCAAGAGAAAAACGAATGGAGGATCTAGAATGTGAAGTAGTGAGTCTAAGGAAGGATAATGAGAAATTGAATTCTCTCAATCTCAGATTTGCTAAAAGTTCAGAAACCTTGGATGAGATTATCAAGGTACAACGGTCTCCCTTTATAAAAACAGGTCTTGGATATACTGGGGAATCTTCTCAGACATCAACACCAAATTCTCTAAAAGCAGCCACTGCTGGTTCTCTACATTCAGCCACTCAGCAAGGGAACAAAGGATCTTTACAGGTAAAGCAAGATCACCTCAATTCAAGAAACACTAACAGGGAGATCTTTCAAAATGGCTACAACCAACAGGTAAAGTCTGATAGAAGATTTCATGATCACAGAAATTTCTACTTCAATGGTCAATGTTTCACATGTCACAACTTTGGTCATAAAGCCGTTCAATGTGTTGCATATAAAACCATCATGACCAGAGAAGCAAGAAAGATAAGGATGAATGATGAACCAAAGAAGAACACCTATAACAATTTTTCTCCTCTTCAAAATGAAGTTGAATGTACTTATTGCAATAACTTTGGTCATGAAGAATCTGAATGCAGGAGCAAGGTCCAGCCAAAAGAGCATGTTCCCTCAAGCTCTAAAGTATGGAAAAAGAAAGAATTACCGGCTGAAAATTGTGGGATAGCGTTATTTGCAGAGGGTGAAGAGAATCAATGGTATATTGATAGCGGGTGTTCAAGACACATGACAGGTGACAAAAGCAAACTGCATACTTATAACGCTCTAGAAAAGGAAAAGAAAGTTACTTTTGGAAATGATACTCCTGCTGTTATTAAAGGAAAAGGGTCAGTATTTCTAAAAGAAAAGGTGAAGGCTAAAGATGTCATGTATGTGGATGGATTAAGGCATAACCTATTGAGTGTTAGTCAAATGTGTGATCAAGGAGTAGAAGTGGTCTTCAGTTCCAAAGAATGTGTGGTTCGTGATCTTGATACAAGTAAAATCATTATAAAAGGAAAAAGAAATCCAAGCAACCTGTATGTACTCAACGGCATAGAACAATGTTACTTAAGCAAATCATCAGAAAATTGGCTATGGCATCGAAGACTGGGACATCTAAGTTTCTCTCAAATCAACAAAGCAAGCAAACTTCAAGCTGTTCGTGATCTTCCCAAGATCAATCTTCCAGAAAGTACCATATGCAAATCTTGTCAATTTGGTAAACAGACCAGAGTCCGATTTAATGCCAAAGAAGGTTCATCAAGTAAGCCTCTTGAACTCATCCATACTGACATCTGTGGACCTATGAGGAAAAAGTCATTACGTGGGGAAGAATACTATATCCTATTTATTGATGACTACTCCAGAATGTGTGAGATCGCGTTTATTAAACACAAAGATGAAGCCTTTGAAAAATTTCAGAAGTTCAAAGCACTGGTAGAAAATGAATTGGATACAAAAATCAAGTGTCTTAGATCTGATCGAGGAGGAGAATATTCATCAAATGAATTCTTTGAATTTTGTGAACAACATGGCATTAAAAGACAGTTCTCTGTAGCAGGCACTCCTCAACAAAATGGTGTAGCAGAAAGAATGAATAGAACAATTGTTCAAATGGCCAGAGCTATGCTTACTGACTCTAATGTTCCTAACATGTTTTGGAGTGAGGCATCTCGTGCAGCAGTTAACATTCTCAACAAGGCTCATGTTCGGGTAAACAGTGATAAAACTCCATATGAACTCTGGTATGGCAAATCTCCCACCGTAAAGCATTTTAAAGTTTTTGGAAGTAGATGCTTTATCAAAAATAATGATGAAAAACTTGGCAAGTTTGACCCTAGATCAGATGAAGGGATACTTCTTGGCTACTCATCTTCAAGCAAAGCATTCACATGTTACAATAAGAGGCTTCAAAAGGTTGTTGAATGTATTGATGTTGTGATTGACGAGTCTTTTGCAGCTCCTAAAGAAGAAAAAAAAACAACAGAAGAAGATGATGATGACATATGGCCTTCTACATCAGATAGAAATGATATATACAGTGAATCAAATGAAGAACCTGAAAATGATTTATCTGAAAAGGATCCATCCAGATATGTTCGAAAGAATCATCCTGAATCTCAAATTTTGGGAGACAAGGAATCAGGTGTACGAACAAGGAGAACTCTTGCGGGATCTTCTAGTAATTTGGCACTTCTATCCACAATTTAACCACACAATGTCAATGAAGCTAGCAAATATGAATGTTGGAATAATGCCATGGATGAAGAAATTGAGCAAATTGAAAAAAATGACACTTGGGATTTGGTACCAAGACCTCATGATAAAAATGTCATTGGAACTAAATGGATCTTCAAGAACAAGTTAAATGAGAATGGAGATGTTGTAAGAAACAAAGCTAGACTGGTTTGCAAAGGGTATACTCAACAAGAAGGTATAGAATTTGAAGAAACTTTTGCTCCTGTAGCTAGACTTGAAGCCATAAGAATGTTTCTTGCTTTCTCAAGCCATCAACGAATCAAAGTTTATCAAATGGATGTTAAGTCTGCTTTTCTTAATGGTGATCTAGAAGAAGAAGTATATATAGAACAACCGGAAGGATTCATTTTGGGAAATGATGCAAACCTTGTTTGTAGACTTAAAAAGGCTCTGTATGGACTCAAACAAGCTCCAAGGGCTTGGTATTATCGTCTTGACAAATATCTTCATCAACAAGGATTTTCAAAGGGGTCTGCTGATAGCAACTTATACACAAAAGTTGAAAATGATAAACTATTGATTGTAGTTGTATATGTTTATGATATCATTTTTGGGAGTAACGAAGAATCTATGAGTCAAAAATTTGCTTCTGTCATGCAGCAAGAATTTGAAATGTCTTTACTTGGGGAACTAACATTCTTTCTTGGCTTGCAAGTGCATCAAACTGCAGATGGTATATTCCTATCACAAGCAAAATATCTTAAGCAAATTTTGAAGAAGTATGGCATGGAAGAATGCAAACCTGTAAGTACACCAATGATAACCGGATGCAATCTCAGTTCTCATGATGATTCTCCCACGGTGAATCAACCAGAATACAGATCAATGATATGAAGTCTACTTTATCTCACTGGGACTAGACCAGACATTATGCATGCAGTTGGGATTGTTGGACGATTCCAAGCTAATCCAAAAGAGTCTCACCTTCAGGCTGTCAAAAGGATATTCAAATATCTACAAGGAACTCAAGACTTTGGTCTATGGTATCCAAAGGATGCCGATCTTACTCTTCATGCTTACACTGATGCAGATTGGGCTGGAAGTGTTGATGATCGGAAAAGTACTAGTGGTGGTGCATTTTACATGGGGCCCCGGTTAGTATCTTGGTTCAGCAAGAAGCAAAATTCTATTGCCTTATCAACAGCTGAAGCAGAGTATGTAGCTGCCGCATCTTGTTGCACTCAACTCCTATGGATGATGAAAACCTTGCAAGATTTTCAAATCAAATGTGCAACTCCTATCTCCATTATGTGTGATAATACAAGTGCCATCAATATCTCAAAGAATCCTGTTATGCATTCGAAGACCAAGCACATTCCCATCAAATATCATTTCCTACGTGAACAAGTGCTTGAGCAAAAAGTGAAGTTGGAGTATGTTCCCTCCAAAGAACAAGTTGCCGATATCTTTACCAAACCCCTGCCCAGGGAAGCGTTCGAGTATCTAAGACAGAAGCTGGGAGTGTTCTCTGCCAGTCAAAAGAACAAATCTGCATAAATGATAGAAGATGGCTTCTTGGGACACGGCTGTGCCTCTAAACACAGCCGTATGTACGCGAGTTCCCGCACAAAACCGCGTATGTTTGCTGCCGACAATTTTTGTTGGTTCATTGTCAAAGACAAACAAGAAGCACAAGCTTGCATTCTAATATTTTCAGTATCTCTGGTGGTGTTCCAGTTCTCATAATTCTGTTTCTAATGTTTTGATGAAGATGCCTTGATGATTTTTTGGTGGAAGTTTTCAGGATGCACAAACTAAGGGGGAGCCTTAGCCATTTGGAAAGATTGCTTGGTTGCACAAATTCAGGGGGAGCATTAGTTTTGCTGAGTATAATGCATTGCTGGCATTATGGTGGTTCTGATATATGATATCTCTTGAGATCTTTTTGGTATTAATTATGAAAATTCATATTTGTACTTTGATGAAAAGGTTTGGTTGAGACCCATGTTGTAAAATTGTAATATTCAGTCATGTAAGGACTTATAAATTTGTAAACCCACCTGGTTGGGTAGCTGAGTCAAATTTGTAAACCCACTTGGTTGGGTAGTTGAGTCTCATATGTAAATCCACTTGGATGGATAACTGATGTAAGTATGAGTCTTTGGTGATAGGAAGTTCATAGAGTCATGTACTTCATTGAAAAATATGTTTGAAGACTCAGCCTGAACTCAGGGGAGCTTGGTCACTTCAGCATTTATTAGATCTGCAGAATGTTTCTTCCACATGAGGAAGCGGGGAGAGTGTTGGTTTTTGATCCGCCCTTTGCCCTTGATGTCAAAGGGGGAGAGTGACATGGTGTTTGAATGAAGAAAAGATAATGATGTCAAGTATTTGGGAGAGTGACAGTGACATGGTACCTATCTGTTGTGGTAACCAAACACCATCGTGGTTGCCATCAAGTCCAAAGGGGGAGATTGTTGGAAATATGATGCAGAGTGTTGTCCTTGATGGCAACCCACTGAATGAAGATGAAGACATGCGACTGTTGACATGTGTTGTCCTTGAAAAGCAACCCACTTGATGAAGTTGTGCTTGAGAGAATATGATCCTGATGAAGAAAATATGGTGTTTCTACAGTGTGTACAGAAGGCAATAAAGAAAGGAATTCAGAATGTGCTCAAAGTATGATGAAAAAGAGTATGTCTCTTGGTATACGCGGATTGGCCTAGGGGAAGTCGCGTATGCACGCGGAAAAGAACGTGCCAAGTCGCGTATGGGCTAAAGCGCTCAAAAAGTGCAAAACCAAGGGTAACCACCATGGTATTGACCCATGGTTTTGGGTAATGATCCGCCTAATTGACCCCGTCCAGGTAGTTTTGGGCTCATGGTATTGTTTTGGCCCATGGTATTGAAAAAGGGGCTCATGGTATTGAAAAAGGAAAACCTATATAAGGAGAAGAAATTCATTGTGCAAATCATGAGTGTGGAGCAAGATGTCTGAGCTTGAATGAATACTTCTCTCTGAAGTATATCTGAATGGAAAGGGTTACACTTGAATGATAGATCTGAATGTATGATGCACCAATGATGAAGAAGGGGATCTAGATCTGAATTACTCTTGTATTTGCTAGATACTATTCTGCTGTGTTTCTGCTATCTGATCTGTGTTGATATGTATCTGTTGGTGACGTATGTTTGTGCTTAAAAGTATGGAAAGGGTCCAGTGTGAAAATATGATAAAACGTGGCATGCAAGTGTTGTTCTATTGAAGTTGTTGGATCCAGTGTGAAAATTGATGAAACGTGGTCCAAGGTGGTGCTGAGGGTTGTAGCCTTCAGCCAGGGGGTTGCAGCTCCCTTCCAGGAGAGGCTGGTAAACGAGATCAGGGGGTCGTAGCTCCCTTCCAGGAGAGGCTGGTAAATGAGTCAGGGGGTTGGAGCTCCTCTCAGAGAGGCCGAAACGAGCTAGGTGCTCGCGGGTCAAGTCTGCGCGCGCACATATGTTGTAAGATGTTTTCTCTATAATAAAATATTACACGAGAAAGTAACTGCAGCGGTGGTTTTCTCCCGACTTGGGTTTCCACCTAAAAATCCTGGTGTTCATATGTGATGCTATGTGTGATGGTTTACTCTGCTCTTACTGTTCATGCTTACTGTTTATTAAACATATGATAAATGAATGATGGAATTATTTAAGTGAAGATCTAATAAGATAATTAGATATCCGTGTATACGCGAGTTTCGTAAAGGGTATCCGCGTATATACGCAAGTCTGGTTCAGGAAAGTAGCGTATGCATTTTAGAAGCAGGAAAAAGTGAAAGTTTTGAATATACAGTAAATACTGATTCACCCCCCCCTCTCAGTATTTTTCCCAACATTGATTTCATTTAAATGTAGGGTTTTTAAAGCAGGGAGAAATAATGGCTGCCAAATTAATAAGCGTTTCTTTGGGAAAAATTTAAATCTTGTATTGGGTGATGAAGATAATAGAGGGTATTGAATCTTGACTCTTGAAATCTACAGAGAACCCTACAGCCTAACACAATCCAATGGAATTGACCAAAAAAACCCAAATAGAGTCAACCCTACTATAGGAGGAAGGGCCTGCAGTAAGAACTTACCATTTTGCAAGAGCTGAGGGTGAATGTTGTTCTCCAAGAGCTGAGGGTGAACGTTGAGGGAAAATGTTGTTCTTCAAGAGCTGAGGGCGAATTCTGAGGGCGAATGTTGTTCTGCAACAACGGAGGGCGAATGCGCGCATGATATCAGATGTTAATGTAGCTATTGTGATGGATATGAAACAATAAAATCATTTTTATGTAGTGAGCATATAAGTTTCGTATTTTTATTTAGCGCGCATATAAGTGTCGTTATACTGATGGCGGAAAAGGCGTCGCTATTGCGACGAAGGCCTCCAAACGTCGCAATTGCGACACTTAGACATTGTGTCGCACTTGCGACGTTTGGAGGCTGTCGTCGCAATAGTGACGCTTTGGGCCATAGTGTCGCAATTGCAACGTCTTCCTCCAAATGTCGCAATTGCGACACTTTTCTAAGTGTCGGTATTGCGACACTTTTCTATAAACATTGGTATAGCGACGGTTTCGGGCGGGATGGAAATTTTTTTGGGAAATTTCCGACATTTGGTCAAAAGCGTTGGAACCAAGTGTCGGAATTTCTGCCAAATGTAGTAGTGGAAGATGTGTTTGTGCTACAAGATGAGAGAGAGTAGTCATGCAATCATAAGATGAATCGTGCTAAACTTGTAGACAAGATTGGTGGTGGTTATATTGAGATTGGCATGGCTGCCCTAACATATGAGTATTCCATAATGGATTATGCAAGTAAGAAAATGGAGAGGAAGTTTTTTGAACCATACCTTTAGGCCACGATTTCCATGGTTTTGACATTTTTGTAGCTTCCCCATCTCTTTGATATGCTACTTCCATCCTATATAAGTAAGAACAACTATCTATGAGATACTCCTTTCGGTAATGAGGGAAAAAAAATTCATCAAATTCTTGATTTTTCTAAACCTACAAAACATTCAATTGTGAATTTAGAGAGCTAATAAAATCATATTTAAAATTTTCAAATAAAACATTGATTTCAACTCTTATGTCTCTTGTTCTTGTAGTAAATTTGGAAAAGAAAGAAGAAAATTCTCTAGAATTCTAACCAGCCTTGGAAATTCCTCTTGAATACCTTATGCACAATTCACAAACATCATCATATGATAATTGAAAACCATCACCTTTTCCTATCAGATTTATGAGTTCTAAAAATTCATCTTTGATTCTTTTAAGGAGTGTTTTCAAGATCGATTTTTCCAAATTCTTATGCTTTGATTTTTGAAGGTTATATTGAAATCGCTCTACATAGTCCTCCAAGATTTCATCTTCCCCTTGTATCGTACCGAAAATATCTTCATTGGATTTTCAGTAGTCTTGGTACCTCTTCAATAATATGTTCTTCATGTCCTCCCATGTTTAGATGCAGTTCCCACCTAGGCTCATGAACCATCAGAGAGCTGCTCCTTTTAGAGTAAGAGGAAACAATTTAAACCTTTGATCATTAGTACAATAATCATATCCTCTACAAAGTATTTCAAACTCAAATAATAATGTATCAGGATCTTCATTTTTCAAACCATGAAAATTTGGTAGAGACAATGGGGGAATTATGTGCATTTGTGTCACTCCTCCTAGATCTTTGATAGGGAATTCAAAAGTTGAAATGTGAGCCATTTCTTACCATAATAGAAGATGTTCTTCATATTTTTCTTTAAGGATCCTCCTTCCAATGTTCCTGTCAATTGGTTAGTGAAATGGGTGGTGCTTACATCACCACTCGAGTGGAATTACAAGATTTTTTTCAAAATTTCTACCTCTAAAATACAAATGTTCATTTATAACTTAAATTCCTAGCAATTATGTTGGAAAGAGGACAGGGGAGCAAGCACTTTAATTTCTTGTTACGCACATTCTTACCTTCCATTTTTAATACCCAATTCTTTCCCAGCAACAAATATCAAACATACATCACTCTCTGTGAAATAGCAACACTCTCCCCGACAATGACGCCAAAATTTTGGGTGCTAAAAGGTCCATTTTAAAACTCCTATTTATCCCACATTAATTATCAACTCGGGCAAGTCCTCTTATTTCAAGAGTGTACACAATATGTGCACGCTATAATACCAGAGAGTATTTTTTATTAAAATGTAGTATAGATATTTCAAATACAAGAATAAACAGATGCTTTTAATAAATCCCACTTGCAACTAAAGGAAACTCAATGCACTAAAACTAAATCATTCATTCAGCAAAGTAACAAAAATTATCAATCGAGGATATAGTAGCAATAACTCATTCCTCTTTTAACTGATGTAAACTAATCAAGCATAAATAAGATCCTCAATCTGAGAGCTTTGACAGCAATAACCAATGTTCTTTACAGTTGTTGATCTCACACACAAAACACTAAATAACCAATTTGAAATGGAAATGAATTAAATCAATAATGCTAATGAAAATGATGGAAATGAGATAATTATGCTAACTGTAAGAATACTAAAAGGAAAAACTAAATGATTGCAGAAAGTAAATGAGTAGCAACGCTATATAATAGAAATAGACAACAATGCTTATGTGACTGCAATGAATACCAAAACTAAGTTACTGAAATGAACAACGAAGCTCTGTAATTAGAATGAGAAACACACCAATATACTTGCAGAAAGAAATGATCTTGTTATGAGGAAAAAGAACAGCAATGCAATTCAATTGTAGAAAGTAATCATTAAACAAATCACACTTGCAGAAATCAGAAATAATGCAAACCACAATGTATGGTACAGGAATGGCAAGTAGATCCACCAAGATCTGGGCCCTTAGCCGCCATTGAATACTACCGGATTACTTCAGGAGATGCGAAGGAAATGCAAATTTTTTTATATATTCATTATTGCATAATCATTACAGCAAGTTCGTGCTCTGCTTCGATAGCGAGAGTCGATGATCAAAGTTAAAATTTCAATAGTAATTCTCCCATTCCTCCTATCCTATCCTATCTATCTATAATCTAATAATCCATATAATTCTCTCTCTAATCATCCATCAAGAATCCCCATAATAACCCCCCCTTTCTCTGATATCTGCTTTGATTTAAATACACATAGAGAAAAGATAAGTTACAACAGATATGATTAAAAATTATTCCTATTAAAAAATTGGATTGCTCACAACTAATTGATCAGCAAGATCATATCTGAAATATCCTTTCATCGAACATTTAACAAGAACAGATCGAATTTGGTATTGCAACTGGAAGAATTTGTAAAACGGCTACAACAACGAATCTAGGAAAATCATCCTTAGAGAACCTTCCGTTTCTCTCAATACAGGCTGAATTTGGGCAAACTTTTCTTCCTCAAAGTTAACTCGGTCCGTTATGGACAAAACCCATGTTTCATATTTTCCAGATTCTTCTTCATTTTCCCAATACGTCGAATGAAAAACTGTCACTTCTTATTCCAGCAAATTTCTGAGTTGGCATATTTAATGATGAGCTGGAGATCAACTCTGCAATCTGGAAAATATATTGGAGGCTAAAATGGTGAGTGATGTTACAAAAAATTTATTAATAAACCATAATTGGTAAAATCATGCATAATCATCAATTTATTAAAAATAAAGGAGAAGAAATAATATTTATCCATAAGATCATAAATAATTATAAAATGGAATTATATGATAAATTATGATAAATGACATGATAAATAAGAGTATAAATAGATGAAATAGGTGTTAAAAAGTGATAATAATAATAACATATTAGCGGCCCAGCACTTAACTCTCCCCTATTTTTTTACTTAGTTAGATAAGAGAAAGAGTTTAATGATAACTTGGGAGAATCCCAAGCTTTAGGCGAAGATACTCAAATGCTTCATGAGGTAATGGTTTGGTAAAGATTTCAGCAATGTTTTCCTTTGTGCCAACATATTCAAGCTTGATATTATTTTCGGTGACCTACTCTCTAACGAAATGATGTTTGATCGGAATGTGCTTTATTTTCAAATGCATCATAGGATTCTTGGAGATACTGATGGCACTCGTGTTATCACAAAATATGGGAACAGACTTATCAAACTTGACTTGAATATCTTGAAAAAATTTCTTCATCTAGAGAACTTGACTACAACAAATTGTTGTCATGATATATTCTACTTTTGTTGTGGATAACGATATTGAAGACTGATTCTTACTTAACCATGAAACAAGGCATCCACCTAGATAGAATGTTGCTCCACTAGTACTCTTCTGATCATCAACACTTCCTGCCCAATCTTCATCTATATAAGCTTGGATAACTAGATTATTTCCTTTGGGATACCATAAACCATATTCTATTGTTCCCTTAAGATATCGGAGAATTATTTTGAAGGCAATAATATGAGATTATTTTGGTGCTACTTGGAATCTTGCTACTTGTCCAACTGCTTGAATTATGTCTGGATGAGAAGTTGTCACATATAGAATATTTCCAATCATATATCTATACAACCTCTATTCCACACGCTTTGATGAATCATATAAACTTAACTTGTGTAATATTCCTAAATTAGCATGCAGCTAACTAGAATATTAAAATCTAAATTTTCTTCCTAGTTAGAAGAATAAGAGGGTAGGGAGATCCATAAATCTCCTTAGTAGGAATAAAACCACTCCAAATGTGAATGGAGGGCATCAAAAGAGTTGGATAAAGCTCCCCTATGTGTGAACAAGGGTTGGAGCATGAACACTGGGTCAACTTTGACCAAATCAAGAGCGTTTTCATGAAGAAGTGGCATTCATTAAGGGACAACGCAGTTTTTATTGGAGACTCTTTGCATGGAAGTAGTGACTTAAATGAGTGGGGCCAAGGGTTATGAAGCTCACCACTTATATGAGGAAGAGGATGGAAGCCATAGAAGGCATTTTTTGGATTATTTTTTTTTATATGTTCTGTTTAGACTTGTTTCTCTCTTTATCTTTTTAGCTAAGGTTACAGTGCTATTTAGCACAAGGGTGTTCCCGAGTGGGAATCACACTTATATCCTTGAGAAGCCTCTAAGGAAGAGTATTGCACTATCATTCCACATTTAGGTATTTGGCCAAGCTACAAATTTCTTCTACAACGCAAATTTTGTTTAGATATGTGTTAAGTTGTAGGGTGCAACAAAGGAGGGTTTCTTTGGATCATTTATGAGCTTATATTCAATCAAGGAATCTTTCTTTCCATTGGGAGATTAGTAAATAAGGTCCCTGTGCTTCATATCATACTTTGACATTAGGCCAAGGTAGCATCATCCCCTATAGCACAATTCCATTCCATGACTGCATTATTTTAGTGAGATGTTGCAGGGGTAAGTTTAGTGCTCCATTTGGAGTGTTTTCTTTCCATTGAAGGGATCAACCCTTCATTAAGAGAGTCTATTGGAGGAGTGTTGTTCAGATCTACATAATTTTCAACCACCTCCTCTTTAGGCTTCAGTTTTAGTGATTCTTCAGCCCTAAGGCTTTAGTTTCACCATTTGTATTTTGGTGTATTTCCATAAACGCTTCTTGGGTTATTTAGGAAATGTGTAGGGCAGCATAGATCTCCATTTTTGGTCTTCTATGAGCATGTTGTTTTTAGATCCATTTATTTATAATGTTTAGCTGTAGTATTAGTGATTAAAACTGCATTGTACTTTCTTAAGTGTTTTTTGTAGCAGCTGCAACTTGTTTTTGGGTGTTTCTTGTTGTTGGAGGCTTCTCTAGCCCAGCTTGAGGGGTTGGTTCTCCAACATTTTGTATACATTTTTTTGCTAATATACTTAATACAATGGATATATATTTTGCTTATATGTAATGTGTTAATACTTGCTGCTATTTCTGTTACTGTGAGCTATATTGCTACTTTTCCCATTTGGGAATATTATAGTGGTATCAGAGCATAATCTTGGCTTAGCCTGTGAAGACATTGCATCTATGTTGATAGAAGAAGAGGAAGCTTCTCACATAAAAGAGAAAATTACAGAAAATACAAAGGCAAGTCTCCATTATTTGGAGAAATGGAGGGAAAGAATTTTTCAAAACTTCTTCTCCAAACTATGCATGAGCTTAATAGAGAAATCAAGGGAATGAGGAGGGAAAGACATGAAGATCCCTTGAAAATATTTGCACATGAAGAAATCTCCAGTTCTTCATATTATGGGTGTGAGAATTTAGTCACACAATCAGATCTACAACGCTCTACCATGCCTATTGTTGAGAATGTAGCAAGATGATGGAGCTTAGTGAAATGAAGTTGCCTTCACTAAGTGGGCCCGCAGGCAAATTCTGGCGCAAAGTCTATTTTTAGACATACGGAGCATGATTCAGAGATTCCAGTTGGAGACTCTTGAAGCATGCGACATGTTGGTAAAAATAGATGAGACTCATATTTTTAGGTCCCAGGCTATTTTTAGACTGCCTCTCCTAAAAATATGGAAGTCAAATATTATTTACCCTTAATAATATTTTGACTATAAACAGCAGTTTACTCTCTTGGAGCACTTCAGTTCGAGTCATGGAGATGGCTCATGCAACTGACAGAGGAATCACGTGGTTCCTAGGGTTTGATGGCATCTTGCATGGTTGACTTCAGTTGGACTTCAGTGGCAGAAGTTTTGGAGGAGTTAATGGGACAGATAGTGGAGTTGTGTTCTGTTTGTTTTAGTTGAACTAGTTGGGATTAGTTAACTAGCTAATCAACTAGATATGAGTGGAGTGAATTAAATAATATTTAATTCACTAATTATTAACTCATTAGTCAACTCAAGAACACTTCAATTCACTACAGTGCATGATCAGTTCAGTGGAGACCAGTGGAAGAGGTAGATGAAAGGGTGAGTAAAGCTATCAGTTGGAGGATCGGTTTTGCATGGGATTTGCATTACACTTGGAGGAATTGTCCATGACAATTGCGCAGTCAAGCCAAGGGGATTCGAACCTTGGATCTCTTCATATACAGGCCATGATTGCGCAATAGATGCAAGGCAATTGGCGGGGATTTTTGAACCAGTAACCTGTTCAAAACTAAGCTAGATTGTGTGTGACTTTATGAGAAAGTACTGAGTACTTGTGAGGAGTATTGTACTTGTTTTGTTACATGATTTCTCCATTATAATATACACAATAGTTGCGGGGTTTTCAGCTATAGGCTTTCCCCATACATACTGAGTTAATGTGTGATTGATTTGATGTGAGATCGCTTCTATTATTTCCGCATGTGACAATTAATTGTAGATGAGATTATGTGTTATGCATGCAATTCGAAATTGATGTGTAATCGGGTTAATCTCCATTGAATAAGTGATTTATTCAGCTAATTTCTACATGGTATCAGAGCGAGATTAATTGTCGAGATCTATTACGGTGATTGCAAACTTATTTCCTCGGACATAGTCTGCATACGGGCCAGGAAGCCTCCGGATTCATCTTTCTTCGGAAAGTGAAAGGTCTGGTAAACGCCCCTTGCAGTAAATCTCTGATTTGGAAATAATTTTTTCTCAAGTATAGATCGGAAGCGATAGAGCTTGGAGTTTGGAATTCGAATTTTGCAGTAGCTTTGTTTTCTTGGTGCCGGTGTTGAAAATGTCTTCTTTCAACGGTCTGCGACTCGAATATGCTCTTGAAGGCAGTTCGAATTATGTTGCATGGAAGGATCGCATGGAAGCAGTGTTAGAAGATAATGGTCTGAAGGAGTTCGTAGATACGGATGTCCAAAATCCCACTGATGCAGCTGCGGTCGAAGCATGGCAAAAGAAGATAGCGAAATGTCGAAGGATCCTGTTGGAGGGCGTCAAGGATCATATTGTACCCAGCCTGCATGGAAAGACTACTCCATATTTAATGTGGAAAGCTTTGACGGATCTATTCCAGAGTAAGAGTGACCAAAGGAAGCTGGCGCTCAAAGATAAGCTCAGGAACATCAAGATGGAGAAGGGCGACAGTATCGCCAAATACCTCACGAAGTTCACTCAATGCAGAGATGAGCTGGGAAGTGTGGGGGTTACTGTCGATGAAGAGGACATGGTCGACCTGGCTCTCCTTGGTCTTTCGAAGGCTTGGCACTCATATCAAGATAGTGTCAATGGTCGGGAGAAGTTGCCGGGATGGGATCGCCTTTGGGCGGATCTCATGCAAGAGGAGATAAGGAGGACTACTCGAGATGTATCTTCATCAAAGGGAGCTGATGAAGAAAACTGCGCTTTGGTGTCTAAAGCAAAGAAGGGGAAGGGTAAGAAAACCTCTCATTCTGGTGCTAAGGGCAAGAAGCAGGATATGGTGAAAGTGAAGTGTTTTCACTGCCATGATCACGGACATTATGCTACCAATTGTCCAAAGAAGAAGAAGAACAAGCAAGCAGGAAGATCTGCAGATGGAGAAGCTTTGGCTTCACAGTTCGAGCTTGACTTTTCACTGATTGCATGCTTGGTTTCAAGTGTGATGGGATCGGTGTGGTTCTTGGACAGCGGTGCGTCATTTCATATGACGAGAGATCGGGAGTTGTTCTCAGATCTGGAGGACAAAGATTTGGGTGTGCACATCGAGATCGGCGATGATGGTAGATACAGTGCGACTAGTATCGGTACTATATCCTTTCAGAGGGAGTTTGGTAAACCCTTTGTCTTGAAGGATGTCATGCATGTACCTGGATTGAAGAAGAACCTGATTTCAGTAGCGATGTTGGAGGATAAGGGGTATGATGTGGTCTTCAGCGAAGGAAAAGCCTTCCTGCGCAGTAAGACTACTGGAGAGACCCGGAAGATAGGGGTTCGAACTCGGAACCTTTATCAGTTGCAGGTAGATGACTGCGCAGCTATGGCATGCAAGGCGGGAGAAGTGGTGAGCCGGGATGATGAGGGCGAACTATGGCACAGGAGATTAGGCCATCTTCACCATGGAGCTTTGAAGATTCTGCAGCAGATTTCTACTGGACTTCCTAAGGGCACCCTTGCGCAGTCAGATCAGTGCAAGGGGTGTACTTTAGGGAAGTATGTGAAAGCCACTTTTCACGAGAAGGATAGTCGCGCCACGACGATCCTTGAGAGAGTTCACACAGACGTGTGTGGTCCTTTCTCTGTTGCTTCGACAGCAAAGCACAGGTATTATGTGATCTTTGTCGATGATTTCTCTCGAAAGTGCTGGATCTTCTTCATGCAGAAGAAGAGCGATACATTCGCGAAGTTCTGTGAGTTTAAAGCACTGGTCGAGAAGGATTCGGGGAAGAATGTGATTGCTCTAAGGAGTGATAACGGTGGTGAATTCATCTCGGCTGAATTCAAGGAGTTCTGCAGCGCAGAAGGGATTCGGAGAGAGCTCATCGCACCCCATAACCCACAGCAGAACGGGGTGGTTGAGCGGAAGAATAGAACGATCATGGGTGCTGCACGGGCGATGTTGCATGATCAGGGCCTACCCCTTCACTTGTGGGCCGAGGCATGCAATACAGCAGTGTATGTGCAGAACCGTTGTCCTCACAAGGTTCTTGGCATGAGTACACCAGAGGAGGCTTATTCTGGCAAGAGGCCTGATATTTCCCATTTGCGGATTTTCGGATCTCCTGTCTACATGCATGTGACGAAGGATGCAAGAAGGAAGCCGGATCCAACTGCTGAAGTTGGAATATTTGTGGGGTACACTGATACACCTCATAACTATCGAGTGTATGTGCCAGACAGTTGCAAGACTGTTGTGCGACGGGATATAAAATTTCAGGAGGAGAAAGCCATGCAGTGTTTGCTTGAGAGGGAGCTACACTTGCATGCAGATGAGGAGCTGTTAGTTCCTAAGGAGGAGCTTCCGGATGTGGATCAGCCACAAGAGGAGGTTCAGGAGGTGGAAGAAACCACCCATGCAACGCCAACCATCAGAGGGCGCATGCGCACTACAAAAGCTGAGCGACTGGCTCGGGATGCAGAGAAGGTTGTAGGACCACCTACAGCACAGCGCAGACAGAGACAGTCACCGGATCGGTACACTGGATACATGGCTCTTGTGAGTCAATGTGTTGTGATGGAGCCATCCTATTTTGAGGAAGCTGTGGAGGAACCCACATGGGTTGATGCCATGATCGAAGAATATGATTCGATCATCAGGAACAGTGCATGGGAGATTGTCCCAAGACCGGTTGGGAAATCATTGGTAGGTTCGCGATGGATCTACAAGGTGAAGCAGGCGGCTGACGGGAGTGTGGAGAAGTACAAGGCGAGATTTGTCGCCCGTGGCTTCTCACAGATCGAGGGGATTGACTATGAGGAGACTTTTGCACCTGTCGCAAGGTACTCTTCCATACGTACGATCCTTGCTCTCTCAGCGCAGATGGGGTGGCACATTCATCAGATGGATGTGAAGACTGCGTTCCTCAATGGAGTTATTGAGGAAGAGGTGTACATAGAGCAGCCTGAAGGTTTTGAGATCTTCAGCAGTGAGTCGCCTGTGTGCCGACTCAAGAGAGCACTGTATGGGCTGAAGCAAGCACCTCGTGCTTGGTACACTCGGATAGACAGCTACTTCACCGGGCTTGGATTCTCCAAGAGTGAGGCGGATCCAAACCTGTATCAGATTGTGGTGGAGGGGAAGCTGTTGATCATCGTACTGTATGTAGATGATCTGATTTTGACTGGCGATGAGCAGTTGATACTTTCATGCAAGGAGGATCTTGCACGAGAGTTTGAGATGAAGGACTTGGGCATCCTTCATTATTTCCTGGGATTGGAGATTTGGCAGCGCAACGGAGGACTGTTTGTTTCTCAGGGCAAGTATGCTCGGGAGATTCTGGAGAGGTTCAACATGCAAGGCTGCAAGCCTGTTGACACTCCTCTTCCCGGTGGTTGGAGGAAGGAGGATGCTACTTCAGCGGAGGTAGTGGATGCCACTGTCTATCGACAGTTGGTGGGGTCGCTTATGTATCTGGTCAATACACGACCCGATATATGCTATGCAGTTAACCAGCTTTCGCAAGCTATGGTTAAGCCTACCAAGCTCTTTTGGAAGGAAGGCAAGCATGTATTGCGCTATATTAGAGGCACATCGGGATATGGTCTATGGTACAGATAGGAGGATGGAGCGAAGCTTTCTGGCTTCACTGATGCAGATTGGGCAGGGAGTCCAACGGACCGGAAGAGCACATCTGGAGGAGTTTTCAGCATTGGGTCGACAGCAGTTTCCTGGTACAGCAGGAAGCAGAGATCCGTGGCACTCAGTTCAGCAGAGGTCGAGTACATGGCAGCAAGCTTGGCTGCATGTGAGGCTATTTGGATGAGGAAGATCCTCGCAGGTTTGTTCAGGTTGCATTTGGAGCCTACGGTGATCTACTGTGATAACCAGAGCTGCATCAAGCTCTCGGCTAATCCAGTTTTTCATGATAGGTCCAAACATATCGACATCAGGTACCATCACATCAGAGATTGTGTTCAGCGGAGGATCATGATGCTTTCATATGTTCCCACTGAGGATCAGGATGCCGACATCCTGACGAAGGCGCTCACCAGGAGCAAGTTCGAATTCCACAGAGGCAGGATAGGGGTTGCAGATAATCCATATCTTGCTGAGAGGGAGTGTTGAGAATGCAGCAAGATGATGGAGCTTAGTGAAATGAAGTCGCCTTCACTAAGTGGGCCCGCAGGCAAATTCTGGCGCAAAGTATATTTTTAGACTATGTCTATTTTTAGACATACGGAGCATGATTCAGAGATTCCAGTTGGAGATTCTTGAAGCATGCGACATGTTGGTAAAAATAGATGAGACTCATATTTTTAGGTCCCAGGCTATTTTTAGACTGTCGCTCCTAAAAATATGGAAGTCAAATATTATTTACCCTTAATAATATTTAGACTATAAACAGCAGTTTACTCTCTTGGAGCACTTCAGTTCGAGCTACAGAAGTGGCTCATGCATCTGACATAGGAATCACGTGGTTCCCAAGGGTTTGATGGCATCATGCATGGTTGACTTCAGTTGGACTTCAGTGGCAGAAGTTTGGAGGAGTTAATGAGACAGATAGTGGAGTTGTGTTCTGTTTATTTTACTTGAACTAGTTGAGATTAGTTTAACTAGCTAATCAATTAGTTATGAGTGGAGTGAATTAAATATTATTTAATTCATTAATTAGTAACTCATTATTCAACTCAAGAACACATCGGTTCACTACAGTGCATGATCAGTTCAGTGGAGACCAGTGAAAGAGGTAGATGAAAGGGTGGAGTTAGCTATCAGTGGCGACATCAGTTGTGCATGAGATTTGCACCACACTTGGAGGAATTGTCCATGACAATTGTGCAGTCAAGCCAAGGAGATTCGAACCTTGGATCTCTATATAGACAGGCCATGATTGCGCAATAGAGGCAAGGCAATTAGCAGTGAGTTTTGAACCAGTAACCTGTTCAAAACTGAGCTAGATTGTGTGTGACTTTATGAGAAAGTACCGAGTACTTGTGAGGAGTATTGTACTTGTTTTGTTACATGATTTCTCCATTATAATATACACAATAGCTGCGGGGTTTTCAGCTATAGGCTTTCCCCATACATACTGAGTTAATGTGTGATTGATTTGATGTGAGATCGCTTCTATTATTTCCGCATGTGACAATTAATTGTAGATGAGATTATGTGTTATGCATGCAATTCGAAATTGATGTGTAATCGGGTTAATCTCCATTGAATAAGTGATTTATTCAGCTAATTTCTACACCTATGTTCATAGCAAGAGAGATGGAGGAAGGATATGTACCAAAGGAGGAGACTCTTAGTGACTATCTTCAAGAGTATTAATATCAATCTTAGAGATTCAGAGATCATCTAAACTTCCTAGGGTTTTACAATATCAAGGAGAATAGAAGACCTAGAAATCAAAATATAAGCAAGGGGTGCAAGCAACATGACTTGGGTAGATTATTTCTATAAAATTTTGATGGGTCACCTAAATATACAGCTAGGGCTTCGGTGAAGGAGCTAGACACCTATTTGTAGTAGCACCAAGTTTTAGAAGATGAAGCCATTAGAGTAGCAATGCTATATTGTAATATTCCTAATTAGCCCAAGCTAATAGGAATATTTAAATTTTGTTTTATTTTCCATTTATGAATAAATGCCTAATGGAGGACATGTAAAACTCCTTGGATCAGTGAATAAATCAATGCTCAATGTAAACAAAGCTATATCTAAGCCATTTACATAAAATCCACTTGCAGGTGTGAAAGGGGTTTAAGCTATGAGACTGGGTCAACCTTGACCAAATCTACAACGTTGTCTAGAGACAATGTATCTCATAAAGGGACAACGCAGTTCTAGAAGGAGGACCTCATGTGAAAGGGGTTAAGTGATTCAAGGGGTTTAGGGTTTGGGCAAGCCCTCATCTTATAAAAGGAAGGAGAAGGCTCAAGAGAAGGTTGTTGAATGTATTATGATTTTGGAGAATTATGTCTTCTTAGAAAAATTCTAGTTCTTTGGGTTGTTTAGCAAGAGACTATTGAGGATCTCCTGTTGGGGGTTCTCCATCCTTCCATTGAGTAGCTCTTGGAGGGTTTTGTGCTTCTTCTCCCATATCTAGAATATGGCTAAACTCCATCTCTCTTTGGCAACGTAAATCCAGTGAGGGTTTCATTGTCTAAGTGAGCTTCAGCAAGTGGAACACTAGATCTTTTCAGATCTAGCTTCTATTGGGACCTCTTCTCAGTGAGTGTGTCTTTTAACCTCCTGGAAGAGTGCATCCACAGCTTGTGCTTCAATATCAGATCTTGGCATCAAGACAAAGTGTATATTATCACAAAAACACATTTTCTCTCCCTGATCTACATAATTCTTGAAGAGCAGAGTTGCAGAGGTTTTGGAGTTCTCCTGGAGGAGAGATCTCTAGTGGAAAGGATCCTTCCTTTCACTATGGTGATCCATGGATTGGAAAACCAATCCATGTACCCTTCAGATCTGATTTATTTGCTGATGTATTTACTACAGAAATTTTTGAATACTGCTGCAGAACTGTGACTTAGATCTCAGATCTACTCATTGTTGTTGATCATTTGCCGAGATCCCTAAGGGGAGTGTATTCTAAAGTCCCTTTTGTATACAGATATGAAATAGATCTACCATTTTGTATAAATATCTGTTATAGATCTGAAATTTAATAAAAATAAGCTTCAACCTCCTGAAATTTACGCTGTTAAGCTTTCTTGTCTCAATCCATTGTTGCAACACCTATTTGAGGCTTGTAATCATTGTAAATGCCTGTATTTCTCTTGTATATTGCTTAGGCCATAGCATAGGCATGATTTAATGTTTCTCATATTTTTTTATAATTTTCACCTTCAGAAATTATGCTATCCATTCTTCAGTAAACTTCTGCATACTTTAAGTCATGGGGAATCAGGGTTTTTAAGCGTAGTCGGGATTGGAGGAACTTTTTAATATAGCTAGGATCATTTTTTTGACCTGAAATATGATAGGGAATTCCCTCATGGCCTAAGATAAAATAACCTACTTTCATTTTCCTTATTTTTATGCAAATTGCTGAATACACTAATTTTAGGTCCAAAATCACCACTTTTCCCCATCCTTTGTCAATAGAATTAGTATTACTTATTTCTGATGTATATAAAATTGCTTTTGAGGTGTTTTTAAACACATATCAGGGTTATTATCTCGCTGCTACTCCAGTGTTGTGTTTTATCCTGCTGCAGCCCTTTGTTGGGCAATTTTCTTAAGACAATTAGGTGTGGGAGATCCATTTAACCCACCTAGAATTATTTATTTTGAGCCTCCTCTTGTATTTAGGTCTTAGATACTCTAATATAATGGATCCAAGGGATTTTATTGGTTTCTGAAGCACACATTCCTAAAAAATGCATTTTTCAAGCCTGTTTTGCTGAGCAGTCCAAATTAGGAATATTACAGTGGTATCAAAGCATGATATCTGGCTCAGCCTATGAGATAAAAATATCAGAAGCATCAAGAGGAGAATCAGATATCAATATGGTCAGAATGATGGAAGAATAGATCTCCTTAATTCTCTTTCAAACTATGAAAGGCATTGAAGAAGATCTTGAACAGATGGAGGAATAAAGATGCAAGGGAACTCCTAAAGGGTTTAAAAGAGAAGAAATATGCAGTGAGCTCTAGAAATCAAAGATTAGAAATCCAGAGAAGATGAGATTTGCCTCATCATTTTTCAGATCCATGAAGGACCTCCCAAGGAGGGTGAGCAGATAGAAGAGGAAGGCCCCTGCACTTCCTATTCTCATCAAGGAGACAAAGAAAGAAGTAGGAGAAAGACTCCATATTTTGGAGGAAAGAAGGAGGAGAGGCTCTAAAATATTCTTCCTAGATCTGAAAATAATATCAGTGAATATCTTAAGGAGATCAGGAGGGATATGTATAGAGAATCTCCAAATGAGTTTGAAGATGCATCAAACTCTAGATTTTCACACAGTGAGTGTGAGCATGCAACCACACACTGTGATGTACAACGCAGTTAGAAGCTCAAATTTTCCATGAGGAAGATGGGAGAGAAATAAGAAATGAATAGGATGAAATCTAAGTTATTTCTTGAAAGAAGAAGAGTCTCAAGCCCTAAAACTCAGAAATCAGTTCTGTTTTTTAGAGTATTGCAAGGCCAAGGTGAAGAGAAGAAAGCAGAGTGATAGATTTACTCTATCTACCTTTGAAGGATCACCTACAAGATCAGCCAAAGAATGGGTGGAAGAGCTAGACACCTTCCTGCAACTGCACCAATTACCTGAAGAAGAAGCCATCAGAGTTGCAACACTTCACTTGAAAGGTAAGGCCTATGCTTGGTGGAAATTTGAGTTCCTTCCTTTTAGAAATGTAAATACTTCATATTTCATAAGTTTCACTAAGGCATTAGTGAAAAAGTTTGATAACAGAGTTCATGGGACACCTATGGTGAAGTTAAATGAGAAGACTCAAATAAACAAAAATCATTTTAGAGGCCCATGGAAGAGGCTAAAAACCTACATCATGCCTTGTTAGAGGAAAGATTTCCCTCCCACACCTTTGAACAAAAGAACAGAGAGATCTCTTCTTCAAAGGTGGATCCTATCGATGGGAGGTTACCCAATTTTTTTGCAGAGATAAAGAGCAATAGCGCTGTCAAATCTAGACTTGATCTAGCACCTCAAGCAGAGGAAGGAGGAGATTTTTCTCCAAAAATAGGGATCCTTGAGGCATGGCAAGGAAATCCCCAAGATCTCATGTATGGAGATCAAGGCACATTTCATGATCTACATGTGCCATCAATGAGAAGGTGTAGAACCATGGAGACAAAGGAGGAGATAGGAAAGAGAACTAACCTCATTTCTATTCATTGCAAAAGGTTGATGCACCTAAGAAGGTGATTGGATTATGTAGTGGAAGAATGGAAAGATTTTTCCATTCATATATTCAATCATCTCATGTTGAGGATGTCTCATTGCATGGAGACATTGCACCAAGGATACCAATGGATCAGCAAAGGAGGATGAGTGCTTCACCTATTGAGGCACCAATCATTGATTTCAGAAGAGTGGAGACCTTGAAAGGTCTTGATACAACGCTGAGAGTCTTGGGTAGGATAAAGGAGGAGAGAAGCATTCTCTCAACATCATCCACACCCACTCTCATTTCAGTTTCTGCGCTGTGGCAGGAGAAGCAAGGGAAGGATAGCAACCTTCCCACTTACACATTTGGCATGGGAGTTGTCTATGCACATAACTCTTTGGAAGAGTTAATACAATCACCTCTCTTCTCTATGAGGATGGAAGGGGACTCATCTATGAGTTTCTCCCTTTGCATGGGCAAAACTTATGGTAAGGGCATTCATTATTTTGATTTATCTAATGTATGTATGCATCCCTTAACCATATATGTGTAGGATGTTGCTCCAAGTAGGAACATTCTTTCTTTTAGGATGCATGGTCTGCTTGAGGCCATGATCATTGTTGATGACCACTCCCTAGGAGGACTTGGGGACGAATTTTGTTTGGAGGACATACTCACATTGCCTCATCCATCATTCACTTCCTCCAAACTTATGAGGAGATTGGGGCAGCAAGCAAGTGGTTGAGAGACCACACATTTTTTGATTCTCTGTTGTAGCGGAGAGTCAAGCTGCATTGGTTACACATGAGGGACCATTGTCCTTCACATTTTATACATAGGGTAGCCAACATGATTCTCATTTTGGCTCCTTATGCTGCTATTGTTCCTATTCTCAAGAGAAGCATGTGTGGGAGAGAGACACATTGGCTGGGTCTGTCCCTTGGGGGAGAGAATCCCCATATTTTTTGTAGTGCATGCTCTAAAGGGAGCATGAGAGATGATATGGCTACCACAATCACACATTTTTTTCTCCAGGAGGGAATCCATATGATCTCAAATATGCCTCTCACTAATATTGGAGAGGAGTCTTTCTATGAATTACCAAGCTGGGAGGTGATTCATTTCATGTGGATGATAGCATGGAGACCCCCAAAGAAGGAGGGGAGATTTTGCAACACTCACCTTGTTAGTTTCTTGAGGGCAAGCAACACTTTTGGAGGGGAGGAATGTAATATTCCTAACTAGCCCAAGCTAATAGGAATATTTAAATTTTGTTTTATTTTCCATTTATGAATAAATGACTAATGGAGGACATGTAAAACTCCTTAGATCAGTGAATAAATCAATTCTCAATGTAAAAAAAGCTATATCTGAGCCATTTACATAAAATCCACTTGCACGTGTGAAAGGGGTTTAAGCTATGAGACTGGGTCAACCTTGACCAAATCTACAACGTTGTCTAGATTCAATGTATCTCATAAAGGGACAATGCAGTTCTAGAAGGAGGACCTCATGTGAAAGGGGTTAAGTGATTCAAGGTGGTTTAGGGTTTGGGAAAGCCCTCATCTTATAAAAGGAATGAGAAGGCTCAAGAGAAGGTTGTTGAATGTATTCTGATTTTGGAGAATTATGTCTTCTTAGACAAATTATAGTTCTTTGGACTGTTTAGCAAGAGACTATTCAGGATCTCCTGCTGGGGGTTATCCATCCTTCCATTGAGTAGCTCTTGGAGGGTTTTGTGCTTCTTCTCCACTATCTGGCATATGTCCAAGCTCCATCTCCCTTTGGCAGCATAAATTCAGTGAGGGTTTCATTTTCTAAGTGAGCTGCAGCAAGTGGAACACTATATCTGTTCAGATCTAGCTTCTATTGGGACCTCTTCTCAGTGAATGTGTCTTTTAACCTCCTGGAAGAGTGCATCCACAGATTGTGCTTCAGTATCAGATCTTGGCATCAGGAAAAAGTGTATATTATCATAAAAAATGCATTTTATCTCCCTGATCTACGTAAATCTTGAAGAAAAGAGTTGCAGAGGTTTTGGAGTTCTCCTGGAGGAGAGATCTCTAGTGGAAAGGATCCTTCCTTTCACTGTGGTGATCCATGGATTGGCCAACCAATCCATGTACCCTTCAGATATGATTTATTTTCTGATGTATTTACTGTAGAAATTTCTGAATACTGCTGCAAAACTGTGACTTAGATGTTAGATCTACTCACTGTTGTTGATTATTTGTTGAGATCCCCAAGGGGAGTGTATTCTAAAGTCCCTTTTGTATACAGATCTGCAATAGATCAATAATTTTGTATGCATATCTGTTATATATCTGAAATTTAATAATTATAAGCTTCAGCCTCCTAAAATTTACGCTGTTTGTTGGCAATATGATGCAGAGTGTTGTCCTTGATGGCAACCCACTGAATGAAGATGAAGACATGAGATTGTTGACTTGTGTTGTCCTTGATGGCAATCCACCTGATGAAGTTATTCTTGACCTGATGGACTTGGTAAATGATGTAAATCTGATATGCAATGATGTTTGTTAGCAATATGATGATGAGTGTTGTCCTTGAATGGCAACCCATTTAAGATGATGAAAACTTACTTGATGAAGTTGTGCTTGATAGAATATGTCTTGATGAAATAAATCTGATGTATCTACAGTGAGTACAGAAGGAAATGAAGAAAGGAATTCAGCATGTGCTAAATCAATGGTGAAAAGAGTATGTCTCAAGGCATACGCGGATATGTCTAGGAGAAGTCGCGTATGCACGCGGGAAACAACGTTCCAAGTCGCGTATGGGAAAAAGCGCTCATAAAGTGCAAAACCAGGGGTAACCACCATGGTATTGACCCATTGTATTGGGTAATGATTCGTCTAAATGACCCCGTCCAGGAATACCATCGGAAGTAATGTAGTTTTGGTTCATGGTATTGAAAAAGGGGCTCATGGTATTGAAAAAGGGTAAACCTATATAAAGAGAAGAAATTCATTGTGCAAATCATGAGTGTGGGTGCAAGATGTCTGAGCTTGAATGAATACTTCTCTGTGAAGTATATCTGTATGGAAAGGGTAAAGGCTTGATGATAGATCTGAATCTATGATGAACCAATGAAGAAAATGATGAAGAAGGGGATCTAGATCTGAAATGTATTTGTATCTACTAGATCTGTTTATGGAGTGATTAGATCTGTGATGAGGCGAACATCTGTCCGAAGTAAAGGGTTGAATCTGAACTGAATATCTGATCTGAAGAAGTATGCAGCTCTGTAATGGTTGAAGATCCATACGCTAGTTCGTCGCAGAGGAAGAGCGTATATACGCGGCTTCTCTGAAGAAAAAGCGCGTATGCGCAGTGAAGTTGATGTGCAGATGTATACGCTGGTTTATGTGGACAGAAGTGCGTATATACGTGACATTAGTGAAAGAAAAGCGCGTATGCAAACTAGGGTTTTATGAAGCATGGGGTATGAAATGTCTGATCTGATCTGCTGTGTTTTAGCTATCTGTTGTTGATGTTTGACTGTGCTTAAATGTATGGAGAGGGTCCAGTCTGAAAATATGATGAAACATGGCCTGCAAGTTGTGTTCTATTGAAGTTGTTGGATCCAGTGTGAAAATTGATGAAACGTGGTCCATAGAGGTGTTGAGGGTTGTAGCCTTCAGTCAGGGGGTTGTAGCTCCCTTCCAGGTGAGGCTGGTAAACGAGAGCAGGGGGTCGTAGCTCCCTTCCAGAAGAGGCTGGTAAACGAGTCAGGGGGTTGGAGCTCCCTTCCAGGAGAGGCTGGTAAACGAGCGCAGGTGGGTGCCTGCGTGCTGGTCAAGTCTGCGCCAGCACATATGTTGTAAGATGTTTTTTCTATAATAAAATATTGAAGGCTGAGCAACTGCAGCGGTGGTTTTCTCCCGACTTGGGTTTCCACCTAAAAATCCTGGTGTTCATGTGTGATGCTTTGTGTGATGGTTTATTCTGTTCTTACTGCACATATTTACTGTTTATAGAACATCCAATGAATGAATGATGGAATGATATAAGTGAAGAACTAATGGCATAATTAGATCTTTGTGTATACGCGAGTTTTATGAAGGATATCTGCGTGTATACGCTAGTTGGCTTTAGCAAAGTAGCGTATGGGTTTTAGAGCATGAAAAAGTAAAAAGTTTCAGTTTGCCCTAAATACTGATTCACCCCCCCCTCTCAGTATTTTTCCCAACAATTGGTATCAGAGCAGGTCCTTCTGCAGAAGCTTGATCGCTTGAAGGAGATTCGTCGCAATGGGAAGTCAAGAAGGAGTAATGTCTATAAAGCCACCTCTATTCAATGGAAGCAATCTGATATTCTGGAAGGTACGAACAAAAGCATATCCGCAAAGTCTTGGTGTAGATGTATGGGCAATCGTGGAAGAAGGCTATCAATATCCGGCAAGTATTCCTACTGATGCAGCTGAAAGGAAGAAGTATGAAATCAATGCCAAAGCAGTGAATGTCTTATTAGGAAGCATGTCTGAATCAGAATTTGCTAAAGTGATGCAGCTACATTCAGCAAAATAAATATGGGACAAAATCATTCTAAGCTATGAAGGAGACACAAAGGTAAAAAGTGCAAAACTCCAAAATCTTAGAATTGAATATGAAAATTTGAAGATGCATAGTGATGAAAGTGTTGCCAGTTTCTTTCTTCGTCTAGATGATATTGTAAATCGGATGAGAAATTTGGGTGAAACCATAACCTATACTACTCTGGTGGAAAAAGTCTTAAGATCCTTGACTTCAAAATTTGACTCTAAAGTTTCAGCTATTGAAGAAAGGCAAGATCTGCAAACTCTTACTATTGTTAAATTACATGGTATTCTGACTGCTTTTGAAATGAGACAAGGAGGTCCTTCTCAAATCAAAGAAGCTGCTTTTAAGGTATCTGCAAGAGGAAAAGAAAAGGAATTTGTCAAAGAATCCAACTATATATCCGATGAAGAAGAAGCGAATTTCGTGAGAAAACTCCAACTAGGAACTGGAAGATTCAAAGGTAAGCTTCCCTTCAAATGTTTTGAGTGTGGAAAAGTTGGTCACTATGTTGCTAAATGTCCTTATAAAGAAAAACATGGTAAAGGAAAACAATTTGAAAAGAGGAAGAGTTATTATGCAAATGAAGATGATGATGAAGTGTCCAGTGAAGATGAAGAAGATTCTGACCAAGCTGTACAAGTGCTCATGGCAAAGAAGCAAAAGAAGAAGGTTACTCGAGGAAAGGAAATACCTCAGAAATCATGTATACCAAAAATTGAAGAAGATGAAACAGATTCTGACGAAGCTCTACAAGTGCTCATGGCAAAGAGGAAAAATAAGAAGGCTACTCGAAGCAAGGAGATATCTCAGAAAATTGAAGAAGATGAATTTGATAGTGATTTGGGCCCTTGTAATCTTCTTTGTGCAAGCAATGGTGTAGAAACTGAAAGTAAAGTTGTGGATCTAGAACAAGCTATCAAGATCAAAGTTGAAGAACAACAAAAGGAAATTGATAAGAAATATTCTATCTACAAAGAGATGATCTCTCAAATGAAAGATCAAATAGAAATGTTGAATGGATAGGTGGACAAGTATCAAAGGTTTCATACTTATGCATCCAATCGAATTAAAGAACTAGAAGCAGAAATCAGCGATCTAAATGCAGATCTCGAAAAATCAATCAAGAAGAATGAAGGACTTGAAGCTGCAATCATCTTTCTACAAACAGATCTTGAAGCATCAAATAAGAAGAATGAAGAACCTCTGTCATTTGAAAAGGAAGGCCTTGAAGCAGAAATCATCTCTCTCAAAGAAGATCTGGAAAAATCAAATAAGAAGAATGAAGAGCCGCAAAAAACATGTGAAGAAAACGAAAATTGGTTGAAAGAAGAGATTCTAAATCTGAAGGATCAAGTAGAAGATGGAAGAAGGAAAGAAGAAAGCTTGATGAAGCAATGTCAAGCCTTGGAGGTTGAGGTAAACATTCTCAAAGGTAAATTAGAAGAAAAGGTTAAACTTTTGAGGTTTCAAGATAGTACTAAAATTTTGGACAATATTCTAAGTAACCAAAGGTCTCCTGCTATCAAACTTGGTCTTGGTTTCCATGAAACTGTTAAAGGAGAATCTAGCTCACAAGGAAGTGCTAAAAATTCAGAGGATGTCAATGCAAAACCTGAAGTGTTGAAAGAAACAAAAGGTTAATCAACAATGATGAAATCTCAAAGGAAATCAGTCAATAAAGTTGAATGCTTTAAATGTCATAATTATGGGCATGTTGCAGCAAATTGCAGGAGAAGATCATTTCAGCCTCAATCAAACAGTTCCTACATAGAAAGGTACTCTGGTGTCTTCAAGGGATATTGTTTTTCGTGTAACAAGTATGGACATAAAGCAACTGATTGTAAAAGGAGGAAGATTAGAAATACTCATTATGATTCTTATGCTTATTTCTCTGGACACATGAGATGTTATTCTTGTAACAAGTATGGACATGTAGAAAAGGAATGCAGGATAAACAGATATGAGAAATTGGATAACTTCCAGCACACAAATAAAAAGTTCAAACAAATATCGAAAAAGATGGAAGACCGATAAAAAACGTAGGGAATTCTGACCCTGCTGCAGTCATCCGCTCCTGAAGCTTACTTCTCTGATTGACTGCAGGAATGATGTGGGATACATTATGTGATTTAGTAATGTATCGTCACAGGAGGGAGCAATGTATGATGTCTCTCATGGTTGATTTGATTATTCTGGTTATATGTATTTCTGACAAAGCATCTGATATGAAGAAGACAGGTACAGGAAGTACAAGTTCAGGGTGAGAAGAAGGATTGTGGAAATTTTCTATGCTTCACTTTTCATACGCGGGTTAGATGAACAAAAGTTGCGTATACACGCGAGTTTCATCAGACACAGTCGTGTATGCATTGATGATAAGAGAATTTATATGCTAGCTGAAGATCTGGAGCAGAGGTTCAGGGGGAGCATCAGTCTAACTGTTAATAACTGTATTATTGACTCAATATTAGCTTAGTTTCTCAGTTCTAAATTATGATGATATGATACTTAGTTTCTTATGTTGAAGATTATGGATGAATCCTGATGAAGAGTATTCGTTGCTGAGATGAAAGTCTTATAATTCGGGGATAAGGACAGTTCATGCAAAGATTGTTGCTGATGACTTGCTGATGAACGTATTCAGGTTGCACAAGTTAAGGATGAGCACTGGTTCAGGGGGAGCAACAGGTTGAATGCTAATGATTGCATTGTTGGCACTATGAATGCTTATTATTTGGTTATTGTGATACTCATGCTTAAATAATGATGACTTGGTACATGGTTTATTATGATGAGATTTTGAGCCTTGTTGGCTGAAGAGTATCTTTTGTGCTCACACATGGATGAATTGGAAGTCTCATGATTCAGAGATAAGAATAGAACATGTAGAGTTTGTTACTATGGTTGAGATCTTTTGCCTACATATGTTACTTCATGTTAAATTTTGAAGATCTTGATGATATTGGACCACATGGATGATTGCTTGACACATATTTGAAGATGTTGTTCTGGTATGATAATCTCTCTTGGAAAGATTGTATTGATGCTGCAAAGAATCTGAAGGCTTGGTTCCTAATGTGCTTATGCTACAACCGTTGGATGATGCTTGAAGACACAACTACACTATTCTATCTATCTGTAGCCCAGGGAAGCGTTCGAGTATCTAAGACAGAAGCTGGGAGTGTTCCATGCCAGTCAAAAGAACAAATCTGCATAAATTTAGAAGATGGCATTGGATACGCGGATTTCCTGAAACACAGTCGCGTATATACGCGATTTCATGCACAGAAAACCGCGTATGTCTGATTGCTGACAATTTTCTGTTTGAAGTCAGCTCTCTTCAGCACAGCTACAGTGCTGTTTGGTATCTCTGATACTGTTTGGTATCTCTGGTGGTGTTCCAGTTCTCATAATTCTATGTCTAATGTTTTGATAAAGATGCCTTGATGATTTGTTGGTGAAAGTGTTCAGGATGCACAAACTAAGGGGGAGCCTTAGTCATATGGAAAGGTTGCTTGGATGCACAGATTCAGGGGGAACATTAGCCTTGCTGAGTATAATGCACTGTTGACATTATGTTGATTCTGAAAAATTATCTCTTTCTGGAGGTCTTTCTGGTATTGGTCATGTAAAGTTACAATTGTAGTTTGATGAAAAGGTCATGTTGAGATCCATGATGTAAAATTGTAATATTCAGTCATGTAAGGACTTGTCAAATTTGTAAACCCACTTGGTTGGGTAGCTGAGTCAAATTTTGTAAAACCCACTTGGTTGGGTAGCTGAGTCAAAATGTGTAAACCCACTTGGTTGGGTACTTGAGTCTTATATGTAAATCCACTTGGTTGGATATTTGATGTAAGTATGAGTCTTTGGTGATAGGAAGTTCATAGAGTCATGTACTTCATTGAAACATATGTTTGAAGATTCAGCATGAACTCAGGGGGAGCTTGGTCACTTCAGTATATATCAGATCTCCAGAACGCTTCTTCCACATGCGGAGAAAAGGGGGAGAGTATGTTGGTTTTGATCCACCCTTTGCCCTTGATGTCAAAGGGGGAGAGTGACATGGTGTTTGAATGAAGAGAGAGAATGGTGTCAAAAATGGGGAATGTGACATGGTGTCATTGTATTCTTAATGTACCTATCTGTTGTGGTAACCAAACACCATCGTGGTTGCCATCAAGTCCAAAGGGGGAGATTGTTGGCAATATGATGCAGAGTGTTGTCCTTGATGGCAACCCACTGAATGAAGATGAAGACATGGATTGTTGACTTGTGTTGTCCTTGATGGAAATCCACCTGATGAAGTTATTCTTGACCTGATGGACTTGGTAAATGATGTAAATCTGATATGCAATGATGTTTGTTAGCAATATGATGCTGAGTGTTGTCCTTGAATGGCAACCCACTTAAGATGATGACAACTTACTTGATGAAGTTGTGCTTGATAGAATATGTCTTGATGAACTAAATCTGATGTATCTATAGTGAGTACATAAGGCAATGAAGAAAGGAATTCAGCATGTGCTAAATCAATGGTGAAAAGAGTATGTCTCAAGGCATACGCGGATCTGTCTAGGAGAAGTCGCGTATGCACGCGGGAAACAATGTTCCAAGTCGCGTATGGGAAAAAGCGCTCATAAAGTGAAAAACCAGGGGTAACCACCATGGTATTGACCCATTGTATTGGGTAATGATTCGTCTAAATGACCCCGTCCAGGAATACCATCGGAAGTAATGTAGTTTTGGGCTCATGGTATTCAAAAAAGGGGCTCATGGTATTGAAAAAGGGTAAACCTATATAAAGAGAAGAAATTCATTGTGCAAATCATGAGTGTGGGTGCAAGATGTCTGAGCTTGAATGAAAAATTCTATGTGAAGTATATCTATATGGAAAGGGTAAAGGCTTGATGATAGATCTGAATCTATGATGCACCAATGAAGAAAATGATGAAGAAGGGGATCTAGATCTGAAATGTATTTGTATCTACTAGATCTGTTTATGGAGTGATTAGATCTATGATGAGGCGAACATCTGTCTGAAGTAAAGGGTTGATTCTGAACTAAATATCTGATCTGAAGAAGTATGCAGCTCTGTAATGGTTGAAGATCCATACGCTAGTTCGCCGCAGAGGAAGCACGCATATACGTGGCTTCGCTGAAGGAAAAGCGCGTATGTACAGTGAAGTTTATGTGCAGATGTATACGCAGGTTGATGAGGACGGAAGCGCTTATATACGCGACATCAGTGAAAGAAAAGCGCGTATACAAACTAGGGTTTGCTAATGCATGGGGTATGAAATCTCTGATCTGATCTGCTCTGTTTTAGCTATCTGTTGTTGATGTTTGACTGTGCTTAAATGTATGGAGAGGGTCCAGTCTGAAAATATGATGAAACGTGGCTTGCAAGTTGTGTTCTATTGAAGTTGTTGGATCCAGTGTGAAAATTGATGAAACGTGGTCCAAGGTGGTGCTGAGGGTTGTAGCCTTCAGTCAGGGGGTTGTAGCTCCCTTCCAGGTGAGGCTGGTAAATGAGATCGGGGTGTCGTAGCTCCCTTCCAGGAGAGGCTGGTAAACGAGTCAGGGGGTCGTAGCTCCCTTCCAGGAGAGGCTGGTAAACGAGCGCAGGTGGGTGCCTGCGTGCTGGTCAAGTCTGCGCCAGGACATATGTTGTAAGATGTTTTCTCTATAATAAAATATTGAAGGCTGAGCAACTGCAGCGGTGGTTTTCTCCCGACTTGGGTTTCCACCTAAAAATCCTGGTGTTCATGTGTGATGCTTTGTGTGATGGTTTATTCTTTTCTTACTGCACATGTTTACTGTTTATAGAACATCTAATGAATGAATGATGGAATGATATAAGTGAAGAACTAATGGCATAATTAGATCTCTGTGTATACGCGAGTTTTATGAAGGATATCCGCGTGTATACGCTAGTTGGCTTCAGCAAAGTAGTGTATGGGTTTTAGAGCATGAAAAAGTAAAAAGTTTCAGTTTGCCCTAAATACTGATTCACCCCCCCCCTCTTAGTATTTTTCCCAACACTGTTAAGCTTTCTTGTCTCAATCCATTGTCACAACACCTATTTGAGGCTTTTAATCATTGTAAATGCATGTATTTCTCTTGTATATTTCTTAGGCCATAGCATAGGAATGATTTGATGTTTCTCACACTATTTTATAACTTTCACCTTTAGAAATTACGCTATCCATGCTTCAGTAAACTTCTACATACTTTAAGTCATGGGGAATTAGGGTTTTTAAGCCCAGTCAGTATTGGAGGAACTGTTTAATATAGCTAGGATCATTTTTTTGACCTAAAATTTGATATGGGAGTCCCTCACGACCTAAGCTAAAATAAACTACCACCATTTTCCTTATTTTCACACATATTTCTGAATACACTCATTTTAGGGCCAAAATCACCGCTTTTCCCCATCCTTTGTCAGTAGAATTAGTATTACTTCTTGCTGTTGTATATAAAATTGTTTATGAGGTGTTTTTAAACACATATCAGAGTTATTAGCTTGTTTCTACTCCAGTTTTGTGTTTTATACTACTGCAACCCTTCATTGGGCAATTTTCTGAAGACAAATAGGCGTGGGAGATCTATTTAACCCACCTAGATTGATTTATTTTGAGACTAATATTTTATTTCGGTCTTAGATACTCTTATATAATGGATCCAAGGGCTGGTATTGGTTTCTGAATCACACATTCCTGAAAAATACGTTTTTTAGGCCTGTTTTACTAAGTAGTCCAAATTGGGAATATTACATACATCTTGAAGGTAAGGCTTATGCTTGGTGGTTTTATGAAACTTCTTCTTTTAATCATGTAAATTTATATACTTATGAAAATCTCACTAGGAGGTTAGTGAAAATATTTTATGTAAAACATTCTAAAACTTCCTTGGTTGAGCTAGCCAAGACTAAACAAACAAATCCTTTGCATGAATTGGAAGGATCCATAAACCGAAAGCCATTCTAGGATGCTATTGAAGGGGTTAAAAACTTGCAGAATACCTTGCTAGAGGCAAGATTGTAGTATTCCAAATCTGGAACAGCTCATGAATCATGCACTAAAAACGCATTTTCAGCAACATTTGCAATAAAATACTGAAATGGACCCTTGGATCCCATAAATTAATCAATATGCAACCTAAATCCAATAATAGAGTTGAAACAAATCAAACTAGGTGGGTTAAACAAATCTCCCACACCTAGGATTTCCAAAATGTGTTAAAACCCCAAGACTGCAAAATACAGGAGTTGTTGCATAAAGGAATGCACAGTCTAAGAGAGGGTTTACACTCAGAAAATAGGAGAACAAAATATCTACTCATATATTAATCAAATATTCATTAAGAACTCAAATCTAGTCTCCTTATACAAAATACAAGATAACCCAGCGAGGGTTTCTTGTCAAACACTCTGTATACAAGATGGGATATTTATTAATTTACTGAATCACCACTAAAACACTAAATTACATGTGTGTATAAGGCTGACAGATGTCTAATCTACTGTATATCCCTCAAGGTCTTCCTCCCATGAAAGGATGAACCTTTACATCACAAGGAAACACTGCAACGGAGCCACCGAACCATGCACTGAACACTGTGTTAGCCACCTATAAAATTTGTTATATCAAAAGGTGGCTAAATAATTTTTTGAGTCTTCAAGAAACAAGTTTTATTGGTAAAAATGTTATCTCTTGAAGACTACTAAAGACATTATTCCCTTTGTCCAAATCTTCACTGTTGTTTCCATTTTTAACTCTGAAATTCTGCTGATTTCATAGAGAAAAGACTGCTGCAAAACACCATTCTTCCCTTCCCTCCACCTCAAAAATAACCTTCATTTTTCCCCCTCTTTTCCTCACAGAATTCCTCTATTTTACATTTTTTCCATTTCCCCTTCATAAAATCCACATTACAGAGTTTAAAACTCCTTTTTAAACTCTGCCGAAACCCCCAAATCCATCAGAAAACTCTGAAAAAATCATAAAAATACACTTTTTTATATTGAAGGCTTAAACCCTTTGGGCTAAACTCCAAACCACTTCCCCACCATATGCCTTGGTGCTGGAACCAAGTGCTAAGCCTTTCTGTGCCAATCACATCGAAGAAATCGGAGTGCGCAAGTCCATTTGCTATGTTAAAAGCCTCCGATGCGATTAGCCCTCCGCATATAACTCCCAATCCTATCACCGCTTCATATAACCTAGCAGCCCCGCAATCGGGCGCTTAAACATTGTAATAATTCATCTCCGATGCATATTTCCCTTTGTAAGTTCATAAACCCACTTTTTCCTAAGTTTGGTCTAAACGCGCCAATACAATGTTTCTAAATGATAAAGACCATTGATCTCAAAACCCGATCAACAATCTGCGCGTTATTGAATCGTGAAATTCTAAATGGTTAGATTGAAAAGCCCAAAGGCCCGATCTGAAGTTCCGATGTGATTGGCCCTTATACATATAAGCCCTAGGCCTATCACATTTCATATAAACCAATGGCCCCGCAACCGAGCGCCAGTCTATATATATATATCCCACCCCGAACCATTAAACCTTTGTATTTCATTCATTTTCAGTTTTCATATGTTTTAAAGGGTTTCTGTCGGTTCCATACTTGAGATAATCTCTGTCATTGATCTTAAGCCGATCAAACGGCCCACGCAACATCGCATCGCAATTTTTTATCGAGCGTATGTTATTTCCTCTCCCCGATTGGCGATCTTCTGATCAATCATGAGCCATTGATCTCCTCCTCGCCTTCCTTGATCTAACGGCCCTCATTTTCTTTGATAATTAACCTTTCCTCCGCCTTTGAACCCCTCTGATTCACTCCCCACGCATTGGCACGATACAAGTTATTTCCCCTGCTGATCGCATGCCTCTGATTACATCTGGACCATCCATGTGTCCAGATCGGACGGTCCAGAATGCATCTCCCGACTTTGGTTAAATTTTATACACCCTGCTTCATAATGTTTTTTCAGCAAATCTCAGCCATTGATCTCTGCAAATCAACAACCCTCGTTAACCTATTCTCCACCTTTGTATTATTTCATTTATGCCCCATATTCAATCCTGACCGTTAAAACCTTTACATCCGACGACCTATACTAACCCCGCTAGGCCTCACCCTGTGGGTCTTGTCTCCCTCCAGATCTAATCTCCGCCATCCAAATATTTCATCCTATGGCCCAAATTAAAACCGCCCATCCCACTTCTGCCCGCGCATCTAATCAATTTCGCGCTCACTCTCCACCGTTCGATCTAAGGGCCTGGATCTGACGCTGCACGCGGAGTTTCACGCAAATTTCAGCACAGAGGTTAATTTTTAAAAAATCATGCGATATAAGATGTTTTCTAATGCCATGTGTCAGGCGGGGATGCATATCGCGTTCGAAAAGGCAATACCGCCTAACCGCCTTTTTCTCACGCGAAGACAGTTGTTTTTCCCTCCGAAACCACTTATCCCCTTTTGCACTATATTATATCGCGTTCCTCCTTGACCGTTGATCTCTGCAGATCAATGGTCCCAGATCATTCTTGATTTATATTATCACCCTCCGCCTCTTCCAAAGGGTTTTTAACACGCAATCTCCACCGTTGATCTCGTGGCCCAGTCTCATCCAACAACCCACAATCACCTCGAAACCCCAATTTCCGTTTTTAACCATATTTCCTCCAACAAGGTTTTTCAACCTTATTTCTTTACATTTCTACCATTTCTCTATAAAGTGACCCCTTCACTTGAGTTCCTCCCATATTATTTCAACCATTGATGTCTACAAGATCAACGACCCAGACTTTATCCTCTACACCAATTCATCAACCGCTCTCCTTTTGGCTTCTACGCATGATCTCCACCATTGGATGCTACCGTCCAACGACCACACTCCTCCCCACAACTTCTGAAGCATTCATACCAAATAACGTAGGATTTCATAATAGTTGTGTATATTTTGCAGGTTTTAATGGTTTTTCCATTATATCAAAGGAAAACAAAAGGTCGAGGATGACGATCCCCGCAACTTTGTTCACAAAAGAGAAGCCATCCACTGGGTTTAAACTTCATGTTTTTTCAATGCTTCATGGGCATTGATGCCATATGGACCTTTTATAAACCTGCACATCAACAAGACACAAAAAATTAAAAGAGACAAAGAGTATCAGTGTTGAAGCCTACCACAGCAGAACTAAATATTGAAGATTAACTATATAGTTTAATGGATTACGGCTAAGATTGATTATCAAAATCTAATCCATTAAATTAAACACAATTAAAGATAATCAAAAATTTATCAATCAGAAAGGGCCTCCACCGCCACATCAGAGGCTAATTGATTCCTCTCAGCTACCCAGTGCCACCTGTAGCCTCAAAGCATTCAACGGAGGCCAAATTATGATAAGAAAAGAAGATATTTGCCTCAATGCAGTGGAATAGTTGATTCTGCCAAAGGAACTTAATGCAAAAAATATCAGCAGAGTTATTACTACATGAAACAGAGCCTTAAAGTCAACAAAATCTCCCACCGAGCTGGAATCTTAAATATAAAACAATTAATACAGATAAACATATGTAAACTTCTCCATCGAGCCCATCAAAGGCCGAGAATTCTTAATCTGTATGAATTGAACCTTGGGGATCTTTTATCAGATCCCACCTCCTCATTTCTTCTATAATTACTCTTGTAGAAGATGAGAAAATTTTGGTTTCAGAACTTTGAAATATACTTGAGATTGAAACTTCTACTTGTAAATAGTGTTCACGGGCTCTTGAAGCTCTGCTTGTGATTAAATAAGTTAGGCTGATAAGTGAAGATGATTTTTGAACTGAAACATTGGATTTAAAGCTGTAACTGGTTTGAAGCATCAACACAAGTTGATTTATGGGATCCTGGTCTATGTTGATGGTGATGTTATTTATTATTGTAAATTGTTATTTTATTTTTGTTTTCACTTTGTCCATCTTCTCTGATAAAGAACAACAAGCATAGAGTTAGGATTTACTATTTATCAATACCCTTCTCTGACTGATAAGCTTTATCTAGATGTTTTCTTCCAAATTTTTTTGTTTAGGAATGATTTATTTCAGTTTAAGCAGTTAGGAATGCTGGCGTTCCCTCTTCCTACTGTCTAAGCTAATTGTTCTTCTTGAATGTTATTTTCAGTTTATGTTAAGTAGAGATGAACTAAGGAAGTTATGGTGAGCCCTTCCCTTTAGTTTTATCCCCAAATACTAGCTGAAAGTTTCCCTAAGAGTGTGTTGAAAGAAGGCTAGGTTCAAAGTCCTTACTTGATCTTAGACCATTCTTTGTTATCTTATATGTTTATCTTGAAAGTTTACCAAGTAAAGCAGAGCTAGGGAAGTTTATGGTAAGCCCTGTCCTCTAGTTCCTTCTCCAACAATTGCTTTTAAATTTCCCCCCTGTGTTTAATATGTTTTCTATTGAAAGTGCATCAAAAGCTGGCTAGTTTCGAAGTACTTAACAGATCTTAGATTACTTTTATGTTTTTCTTAAGTGTATGCCAAAAGCTGGCTAGTTTCAAAGTACTTACTAGATCTTAGGCTGCTCTTTGTTCTTCATTTTTTTAATTCCTCTTCTTGTTGTATCATTTCATTCCATAAAATCAACTTTAAAGAGATCCTTAGACATAGATGACTTGCCCCATGGACCCCTCTTTCTCCTTTTTGTTTCAATTAAATCCTATTATGACTTCATAGCCCAATGGACTAAAACCAACATTATATCTATCTTTTTAGCCAAAGCTTGTTCTGATTTCTTGCAACTTCACACCTTTGAAACTCTTTCCATTTAGAACTTTCCACTCAAATAATAATCATGCTCAACCATACAAAACAAACAAAAACCCTCGGACTTCATAACTAGCCTAATATCATTACCCAAAAGCTTTTAAAGATAAATCCATCTTTTCACTTATTGGAGAGATCCATCTCCAGATTCAGGAGGGCTAGATCCTAGAATCCCAATGTGGTTGAAAAAATGTTTCTCCCTGCAGTTGGACTTTGCCAATCTTGCTAATTATAGGGAGCTAACATTTCTGGCGACTCCGCTGGGGACTGAGTGATTTTCATTTCAAGTAATCACAAGATATCAGAAATCCCTTTATTTCAATAACATTTGTTCTGTAGCTGGTTAAGCCATTAGGAATAACATCTCTGGACAATAAACATTGTTTAATGAGTAAAAGAAGCCTCTTCAAGCACTACCAAACCAATGGTAATCATGGTAAAACTTGTTTTATTCAGTGAAAAACCAGGTAAACCCTAGGATTCTCATAAGAGTTTATCTAACCTTGAAGGATCAGCTGGCTTAGCCATAAGAGTAGACTGTCTTTGTCTCTAGATAAGTTTTGAAATAGATCTAGGACACTCTTAACAACCAATAGGACTGAAAAATAACTTAGAAAACCCAAAAATATTTCAGATTGGTATTCAATAAACATGGTGGTGGACCATAAAACCTTTTACCAGCAAAAGAGCTAAAAAATTCGACTTGGTAACTCCACAATCCTAAACAGACCTTAAGACTCCACTGGGAAGAACCGTTATCATTGTAATATCATTCAAACTCAGTTAGAGGACTGCAAGATTAAAATTTGTGTAAAAAAGATTAGTTAACCTCTCAAATATTTTCATATATGGTTAAACTGTCTCTATTTAGTAGGGTCTAAAAAAAACAGCATAGTGGCTCCTAGAAAGATTCATACTAGAGCCCACCTTGACCCTGACCCACCTGAGATAGTTGATAACCCAGAAATTATCCTTAGGAAGTCTCCTAAGATAAAATTTTCAACCGTTTTCAGATCACCCTTGAGAGCTAATTCATTTCTTGAAAATCTTGCAGCTCTACAAAAATCACAAGTAGATCTAAGAAATCCATTTATAACTAGGTCACTTGATGATTTAGATTAGCTAGTTTCAGAGTCTTCACTTTCATCTCCTGAAACAAGTGAACATCCTGGTAGTAGAGAAACAAAACCACCTAATTCACATTTCCTTTCCAATATAGGTGTCTCTCATCCAAGATCAGCTCATCAATCTATTTTTGGTCCATCCACATCTGTTCATCCTACATCCACTGTTCAAACCACTCCACTTCAGCCCACTTTCCCTCTTGCTAATCCACCTCCACCACATATCATGGCAGCATGGTATGCTCCCTTAGTCCTTCCTGTACCATTAGTCAATATTCCACAGGACTATCAGTCCAAAATACCATTATATGATGCCATTAATGCTACGACTGCATCACGACATGTGGATAAGATGAATGACTACTTTGATAGAAATGAAATTGATGATGAATCTGTCAAGCTAAGACTATTTGCTCAGAGTCTAGGGGGAGAAGTAAGAAAATGGTTTAAAGGGTTATCCCCACATAGTATTAATGATCTCTAAGCCTTCCATTAGACATGCTTAAACAAATGGGAAGTAAAGAAGAATCCTCTCCAAATCCTCTCTGATTACAAGAACCTCCATAGAAACACTGGGGAAACTGTACAAGATTATTGTACCAGATTTAACAGTGTGTATATTTCCCTTCCCCCAGATCTAAAACCTCCACATGGCTTAGCGTTAAACAATTTTCCTGAAGGGTTTGACCCTGAGATGGCCTATCAGCTGAGGGAAAGAGACCCTTTAACCGTTGAAGATATGCAAAAAGCGGCTCTCGTTGTGGAAGTTAACTTAATGGAGAAAAGAGCAAGAATGAAAAATGAGAAGAGAGTGTCCTTCAGAGAGGAATATACACCTTCTACCTCTAGCTCAAATATGGAAAGAATGATGGAAGAGATGATGAAGAAAATGAGCATCCTTGAGAGAGCACAAGCAAGTAAAAACCAAACTACTCCTCAAAACAGAAACCAGAACCAAAATTAGAATTTTAGAAGGAACCAACCTCCAAACAGACCTAGGGAAGATGATTAATAGATCGCTCCTCCCTTTCATCAAAACTATGTGAGTGACGTTGAAGAAACAGATGAGAAAACAGAGGAAGATGATTTCAACATGCTGGGAGTAGATAATGATAACTTTGAGGTTCATTATGATAAAAAACAAGGTCTGTACACGCCCTATGATGACAAAAGAGATGATGATGAGAGTTATTATCAAGACATGGAAAATTTCATCATAGAATCTCAATGGGAGTATCACCTTAGAAGTAAAACCAATCAACAAACTCCCAACACCAAAACCTCTAACAAATATTCACAAAGCAGCACTGTAAACAAGCCAAAAGTTGTCAAATATAAAGACAAGATAGTAGTTGGAAATTCTGATAAAGGTAAAGAGAAAGGAACTCAAAACAATGAAAAACAGAGTGTAGACCTTAGCAATACTAACACTTCAGCTAGTACTCCTATTAAAACCATTTTTTCAAATGTAAATAGAGCTAGTCAGAAAACGGATTTTGCTGACAGAGTGGCAGCTAATAGGTTGAGACAAGTAATTCAAAGAATAAAATTCCTTTCAGTTTGGAGCAGGAAATTTCAAAGATGAAAATCTATGTTCCTCTTACTGAGTTAGTTGCCCAAAATGTATATAGGACCAAAATTTTGAAGGCTTTAAACATTGAGGATAATAATGACACAATCAATCTTAATCATGACCAACCAGAGCTTATTTTTGGTCCAAAGATTGAAGGTAAGTATCAAGAGGGACATGTTCCTCCCTTTTATGTAAGTTTAAATGTTCACGACAAGATTTTTCATAATGCTATGCATGACTCAGGGGCCTCTCATAATTTAATGCCAAAAGCGGTGATGGAGAGCCTGGGTCTAGAAATCACCAGACCTTATAAAGAACTTTCCTCCTTTGACTCAAGCAGAGTAAAATGTTTAGGATTGATAAAAGACCTATGTGTTAACTTAGCCCAAATTCCAGCCAAATGTTTGGTTATGGATATAGTTGTGGCTGATCTTCCCCCAAAGTATGGAATGTTATTATCTAGGTATTGGAGGGCTAAGTTACAAGGAAATATGCAGATGGACATCACCTATGCGACCATCCCTGTGTTTAATCAATCCAGAAGACTTTACAGGGAGTCACATATGCAGTACATAGTTACAAGTCAAGACAAACCTAAAAACTATCCTCTGTATTCTGTAAATACAGGCCTCGATTCTTTTATCTTGTTTAATGATGAAACATTCAGTGAACAATTCACTTTAACTGAACTGATGGCCAATAGAGAAGGAGAGGTAAGCACCACAAAAATTTCAAAATAGTTTGCTACATTTGAAAACTTTAGCAAACCAACCATAGATCTTGAACTACAAATCATACGTCCATCGCTCTTTAACCTTGACAGTCAAGAAAACAACCCTCAATGCAGTTGAAAACCTGAGGAGTTAAAACAAATTCAACTAAGTGCTAATATTCAAAAACCATCCAAAAGCACTACAGTCGAAGAGGACAGTAACCAAGATAAACCCGAGACTAGTCCTCTATGGAGTATGAACTTTGATGGGTCCTGCAGTAGAACCAATGCTGGTGCAGGTGTCTGGATTTTCAACACTGAAAAAAACCACACAGAGAGCATTTCCTATAGATTAAAATTCCAGTGTTCAAATAACATAGTGGAATACGAATCCCTAATTTTAGGCTTACATATGTTGAAAAAGTTAGGAGCCAAAAGAATTAAAGTGCATGGGGATTCAGAATTAATCATTAGGCAAGTCAACGGGGAATACAACGTTAATCACCCAAGACTTAGGGCCTATCGAAACAATGTCGTGGATCTTTTGAAAACTTTTGAGGAATCCTAGTTAATTTTTGTCCCAAGAAAAAGAAACATCGTGGCCCACAACTTAGTTTTCGCGGCTAGAACATGCTTAATGCCATACGAGACCAAAGAATGTACAACTCAGATTAAATTCATACCAGCCATTCCTGATAACGAAAAATATTGGCAGGTGTTTGATGGAGACAAACAAATAGAAGACTTCATGCAATTCAGAAATGAATTCGAACTACACAGTTCAAATTCAGATTATGAAACAGACTACAATAGTGAAGAAATTTTTCTTGGTGAAGAAGAACAGTCTCCTGAGGTTGCCAATATAAATATACTGTCTAGCAAACTTGAAATCACAACAGAAATGATTGAAACATTAGAAACAGAGGAGTTAGAAACCCTAAAGTCTAAAGATCACAGTTTTCCCAAGGGTTTGGCCCCTTTAGAAGAGTTGTTTGATTTTAACGATGTGGCCAAGAAGCCAAAACTGGAGCCTATGGAAACTGAAGTGGAAGAATGCAATATAGGCAGTGAACTAAAACCAATGATGATTAAACTGTCCAAAACTTTACCAGCATTTTAAAGAATTTTTTGATGTTTTTGAGTGGAGTTGCGAAGATCTTAAATCCTATGACACTGAAATAATATAGCACAAAATCCCTCTCAAGGAAAACCAAAAACCATTCAAACAGAAGCTGCGCAGAATAAACCCTGTTCAGCTGCCTTTGGTTGAGAAGGAAATAAAGAAAATGTATGAAGCTAGTATTATTGTTCCTATTAGATATTCTGAGTGGGTGTCTAATATGGTGTCAGTTAGGAAGAAAACAAGAGAGATCAGGATTTGTATAGACAGTAGAGACTTAAAAAAAGCTTCATTGAAAGACAACTACCCTTTACCTAAGTTGGATCATATTTTACAAAGGGTGGTAGGGTCTAAAAGAATTTATTTGCGTGATGGCTACTCAGGGTATAATAAAATATTAGTCCACCCTGATGATCAACTAAAGACAACATTTACCACACCTTGGGGCACTTTCATACATGTGAAAATGCCCTTTGGTCTAATGAATGTTGGTGAAACTTTTCAGAGAGCCATGGACATAGCATTCTCGGAAGAACTGGGTTACTTCATCATTATATACCTTGATGATGTTATTTTTTTTTCAAAAATAGATTAAGAGCACTTAGAACATTTAAGAACAATATTCGAGAGATGCATAAAATTTGGGATATCTTTGAACCCTAAGAAAACACTTTTCGTTCTCCAAGAAGGTAAACTTATTGGGCACATTATTTCAGAAGAAGGTATTAAGATAGATCCAAGGAGGATTGAGGCCATATTGCTAATCTCTCATCCTCGAAACATCAACGAATTTAAATATTTCATTGGAAAGATTAATTTCTTGAGAAGGTTCATTTCCAACTTGGTTGAGCTTCTTACGAATATTACAAACATGCTGAAGAAGGAGAAAGGGGTAAAATGGACCTTGGAAGCAAAGAAGTCCTTTGAGCTAGTGAAACAAGCGTTAACCAAAACACCGGTTCTAATCAGTCCTGATTTTTCAAAAGATTTTTATATTTTTCATTTGCATCAGAACATACAATAGTTGTTGTCCTTTTACAGAAAATTCCACAAGGACAAGAGCAGCCTATTGCATTTTTTAGCAAGGCTTTGATAGATGCCGCTCTGAAGTATAACATTATAACATTCATTCCTTCCCTCCACCTCAAAACTAACCTTCATTTTGCCCCCTCTTTTCCTCATAGACTTCCTCTATTTTCCATTTTTTCCATTTCCCCTTCATAAAATCCACATTACAGAGTTTAAAACTCCTTTTTAAACTTTTCCGAGACCCCCAAATCCATCAGAAAACTCTGAAAAAATCATAAAAATACACGTTTTCATATTGAAGGCTTAAGCCCCTTTGGGCTAAAGTCCAAACCACTTCCCCACCATATGCCTTGGTGCTAGAAACAAGCGCTAATCCTTTCTACGCCAATCGCATTAGAGAAATCAGAGTGCGCAAGTCCATTTTCCATGTTAAAAGCCTCTGATGCAATTAGCCCTCCGCATATAACTCCCGATCCTATCACCGCTTCATATAACCCAGCAGCCCCACAATTGGGTGCTTAAACATTGTAATAATTCATCTCTGATGCATATTTCCCTTTGTAAGTTCATAAACCCACTTTTTCCTAAGTTTGGTCTAAACGCGTTAATATAATGTTTCTAAATGATAAAGACCGTTGATCTCAAAACCCGATCAACGATCCGCGTGTTATCGCATCGCAAAATTCTAAATGGTTAGATTGAAAAGCCCAAAGGCCCGATCCGAAGTTTCGATGCGATTGGCCCTTATACATATAAGCCCTGGGCCTATCACATTTCATATAAACCAATGGCCCCAGAACCAGACACCAGTCTATATATATATCCCACCCCAAACCATTAAACCTTTTTATTTCATTCATTTTTTTTATTTTCATATGTTTTAAAGGGTTTCCGCCGATTCCATACTTGAGATTATCTTTGGCGTTGATCTTAAGCTGATCAAACGGCCCGCGCAACATCGCATCACAAGTTTTTATTGGGCGTATGTTATTTCCTCTCCCTGATTGGCGATCTTCCGATAAATCGTGAGCTGTTGATCTCCTCCCCACCTTCCTTGATCTGACGACCCTCATTTGCTCCGATAATTAACCTTTCCTCTGCCTTTAAACCCCTCTGATTCACTCCCCACCGTCGATTTGATCCTCAGATCGATGGCTAGCACTCAATTGCATCGGCTCCATACAAGTTCTTCCCCCCGCCGATCACATGCCTTCGATTGCATCTGGACCATCCACGTGTCTAGATTGGATGGTCCAGAATGCGTCTCCCGACTTTGGTTAAATTTTATGCACCTCGCTTCATAATTTTTTTCGGAAAATCTCAGTCGTTGATCTCTGCATATCAACGACCCTCATTAACCTATTCTATGCCTTTGTATTATTTCGTTTATGCTCCAGATTCAATCCTGACCATTAAAACCTTTACATCTAATGGCTTATATTAACCTCGCCAGGCCTCACCTCTGTGGGTCCTGTCTCCCTCTAGATCTGATCTCCGCCGTCCAAATATTTCATCCTACGGCTCAGATTAAAACTGCCCATCCCACTTCTTCCCATGCATCTAATCAATTTCATGCTCACTCTCCACTGCTCGATCTAACGGCCTAGATCTGACAACGCACGTGGATTTTCGCGCAACTTTCAGCACAGAGGTTAATTTTAAAAAAATCACGCGATATAAGTTGTTTTCTAATGCCACGTGTTGGGTGGGGATGCATATCGCATTCGAAAAGGAAATACTGCCTAACCGACTTTTTCTCACGCGAAAGAAGTTGATTTGCCCTCTGAAACCACTTATCCTCTTTTGCATTATATTATATCGCGTTCCTCGTCGACCGTTGATCTCTGCACATCAACGGTCCCAGATCATTCTCGATTTATATTATCGCCCTCCACCTCTTCCAAAGGGTTTTTAACGCACAATCTCTGACGTTGATCTCATGGCCTGGTCTCATCCGACGGCCCACGATCACCCCGAAACCCCAATTTTTGTTTTTAACCATATTTCCTCCAAAAGGTTTTTTAACGTTATTTCTTTACATTTCCGCCATTTCCCTATAAGTGACCCCTTCACTTGAGTTCCTCTTGAATTATTTCAACCATTGATATTTGCAAGATCAACAGCCCAGACTTAATCCTCTACACCAATTCATCAACCACTCTCCTTTTGACTTCTACGCATGATCTCCACCGTTGGATGTTGCCATCCAACAGCCACGCTCCTCCCCACAACTTCTGAAGCAGTCTTACCAAATAAAGCAAGATTTCATAATAGTTGTGTATATTTTGTAGGTTTTAATGGTTTTTCCATTATATCAAAGAAAAAACAAAGGCCGAGGATGACGATCCTCGCGCCTTTGATCACAAATGAGAAGCCATCCACCAGGTTCAAACTTCGCGTTTTGTCAATGCTTCATGGGCATTGATTCCATATGGACTTTTTATAAACCTGCACATCAACAAGACACACAAAATTAAAAGAGACAAAGAGTATTAGTGTTGAAGACCTACCACAACAGAACTGAAGATTCAAGATTAATTCTATAGTTTAATGGATTACGGCTAAGATCAATTATCAAAAGCCTAATCCATTAAATTAAACACAATTAAAGACAAATCAAACATTTGTCAATCAAAAAGGGCCTCCACCGCCACATCAAAGGCTAATTTATTCCTCTCAGCTACCCAGTGCCACCTGTAGCCTCAAAGCATTCAACATAGGCCGAATTATGATCAGAAAAGAAGATATTTGCCTCAGCGCAACCGAATAGTTAATTCTGCCAAAGGAACTTAATAAAAAAATATCAGCAGAGTTATTACTACATGAAACAGAGCCTTAAAGTCAAAAAAAGCTCCCACCGAGCTTGAATCTTAAATATAAAACAATTAATATAGATAAACATTTGTAAAATTCTCCATCGAGCCCATCAAAGGCCGAGAAGTCTTAATCTGTATTAATTGAACCTTGGGGATATTTTATCAAATCCCACCTCCTCATTTCTTCTATAATTACTCCTGTAGAAGATGAGAAAATGTTGGTTTCAGAACTTTGAAATATACTTGAGCTTGAAACTTCTTCTTTTAAATAGTGTTCACAGGATCTTGAAGCTCTACTTGTGATTAAATAAGTTAGGTTGAGAAGTGAAGATGATTGCTAAACTGAAACATTGGACTTAAAGCTGTAACTGGTTTGAAGCATCAACACAAGCTAATTTATGGGATCCTAGTCTATGTCGACGGTGATGTTATTTCTTATTGTAAATTGTTATTTTATTTATGTTTTCACTTTGTCCATCTTCTCTGATAAAGAACAGCAAGCATAGAGTTAGGATTTACTGTATATCAGTACCCTTCTCTGACTGATAAGCTTTATCTAGATGTTTTCTTCCAAATTGTGTTGTTTAGGAATGATTTATTTCAGTTTAAGCAGTTAGGAATGTTGACGTTCCCTCATCCTACTTTCTAAGCTAATTGTTATTCTTGAATGTTTTTTTTCAGTTTATGTTAAGTAGAGATGAACTAAGGAAGTTATGGTGAGCCCTGTCCTTTAGTTTTATCCCCAAAGACTGGCTGAAAGTTTCCCTAAGAGTGCGTTGAAAGCAGGCTAGGTTCAAAGTCCTTACCTGATCTTAGACCATTCTTTGTTATCTTATGTGTTTATCTTGAAAATTTACCAAGTAAAGCAAAGCTAGAGAAGTTTATGTTAAGCCCTGTCCTCTAGTTCCTTCTCCAACATTTGCTTTTAAATTTCCCCCCTGTGTTTAATATGTTTTCTATTGAAAGTGCATCAAAAGCTGGCTAGTTTCGAAGTACTTACTAGATCTTAGATTACTTTTATGTTTTTATGAAGTGTATGCCAAAAGCTGGCTAGTTTCAAAGTACTTACTAGATCTTAGGTTGCTCTTTGTTCTTCATTTATTTAATTCCTCTTCTTGTTGTATCATTTCATTCCATAAAATCAACTTTAAAGAGATCCTTAGACATAGATGACTTGCCCCATGGACCACTCTTGCTCCTTGTTGTTTCGATTAAATCCTATTATGAATCCATAGCCCAATGGACTAAAACCAGCATTATATCTATCTTTTTAGCCAAAGCTTGTTCTGATTGCTTGCAACTTCATACCTTTTAAACTCTTTCCATTTAGAAATTTCCACTCAAATAATAATCATGCTCAACCATCCAAAACAAAAAAAACTCTCATACTTCATAACTAGCATAATATCATTACCCAAAATATTTTAAAGATAAATCCATCTTTTCACTTATTGGAGAGATCCCTCTCTGGATTCAGGAGGGCTAGATCCTAGAATCCCAAAGTGGTTGAAACAGTGTCTCTCCCTACAGTTGGACTTTGCCAATCTTGCTAATTACAGGGAGCTAACACACTGTTACACCATTTTTTGGTCATCTAACCTATTATCATTAGATGGACCCAAGTACACCATGTAAGACCAATTTTAACCTAAGTAAAATTGCCTTCACTATGTTAAATAACTTAATAAACCACATTTATTAGGTTATTTATGGTCCAAATAGGAAACCCCAAAAGGAAATATTAAACAAACCTATATTTGTTTGATTTTTCTCATGGAATAATTAATTAAACCATAATTTAATTATTATTCCCAATCATGTTTAACCCAAAAACAAAGAAATTAATTAGATAAACCTTTATTTATCTTATTATTTTCTAGGAATAATTATTTAAATCTTATTTAGATAATATTCCTTGTTAAATATGACCAAATCACCCACAAATAATTAAATAAATCATTATTTATTTGATTATCTTCTAACTGCTTCCTTAAAAAAGATAAATAAATCATTTATTTATTTATTTTTGACAAATCAAGGGATTTGACCCAAGTCAAATACCTTTTCCCTCCAACAAATATAATAAAATATTCCATAAAAGGTGGATCTAGATTTGGTTAACATTATTTTAATCATGCACCAAGATCTAGAATGACCCAATATTTTATTATACATAGGAGGGTTTTTCCTATCATTCTTCACCTTTTGTTGCCTATTAGATCACTCTGGATCTATACACTTGGTCACAATTTTCCATCATTTGCTGTGTGAGCTCCCATTGCGCTCTATTCTTTGCATTGGGTTTCCTACACCAACAAGAGAGAGAAATCTTAGATCTGAAGTGCTGAGGACTTCCAAGAACCCATCCCACTGAGGAGAATTGGATACGCCTTCTTGTTTTCCTCCCAGGTGCCCAATTAATACAAAAATTATTTCAAAAATCGTTCTTGTCTTGTCTATTGGTATATGGAGCAAACCCTTGTTTTTACTGCTTAATGTCTTTCCATGCGTAGATCTGGTTTTTTGCAGCTCTTTTCTTGTTCAACTAACCGCAGATATGAAGATATTGGCAACCACTTTTGTTGTTAGGGCTATTAGTTATGCGTAGCTAAAGTGGTCCTTTTTCGTACACTTCGACAAAGGATTCATACTAACAAATGGCGACTCCACACAGGTTTGAAATTACGACCGCTGTCGTTTTTCATATTCCTGCATATCCAGCTACTTCAGACCCTATGGTTTCTTTTCAGCTATTTATTTTTCCTATTTTTATGTTGTTTTTCTCACATAAAACCCTAAAAGATTAAAATTTTTAACTTCCGTGTGTTTCTGGCCCTATTGCGCAGGTAAGCGACATTAGCCGCAACTGAGACGACAACATTTCCGAAAATCTACTGCCGAGACAACCGGAACGGGAGGTCACACTTTTCAGCCCAAAAACTGCGACCTAGACCTCCAGGTCGCACTTTTCAGCCTCTTTTCTGCGACCTACAATGAAAACAAGTCAGAACCTGCGACCTGCCAAATTTTCAGTGGTTTTTCTGCAATTTTTCTAGGTTTTGCTGAAGCTTCTGTTAGGGTTTTCCAGCCTCTGTCTCAGCCCGCTTTGACCTAGTTCTGATCTGTTTTTACTCATCTAAGTGGGAACCTAGCCCCCTAGGGCTTCAGTACCCTCCACTTTTTGTGGAAGAGTTTTAGTTGTTTCAGCCATCTGTTTTTCAGAGTTTCAGCCTTCCCTTTTTCAGATCTGAAACCTCCTCCTCAGATCCCTTTAAATCAGCCTTTCTTCCTTTCAAATCACCTCTTGTTGTTTTGTTTGAACCTCTTTTTAGGACCTCCTCCCTGTCCTTTCCGCTTTTGCTAATTTCCTCCCTTTTTCCAGCCACCTTGCCTCTGTCTCTTGGCTGTGATCTGCACCTATTTTCAGCAGCTTTATCCTTTAGATCCCTGTCCCTCCTGACCTTAGATCTATTGGCCTCTTTTCAGTGTGTTTTGACTAGATCTTTCCCCCTTTTTTAGACTAGTTTTGAGGGACGCGCCTTCTTCGGTTTGATAGATGCAATAGTAGCTGTTAATTTTCTGTTATTTTAGCATTATATACTGTTCTTTGTAGATTTATTTTCAGTTACGCAACACACTTTTTTCTTGCTCTCAAAACAAAAAGGGTTTTAAAAATTAAAATTAACGCACACCACACACTGACCCTAAGTGAATAAGCGCCTAGTTAACACCGCCTGGAAAAGACTCTAAAATCAATTGTCACGGCACATTTTCCGCCCTTGACCTCACTTGATTCTGTCCCTTTCTGCCCTTGTCGGTTTCCTTCTTCCCATCACCATTGCGCCCCCAAGGCACCTTTCCCGGAGACTTCTTGGCCTTCACCCTCAGTTTCCGGTCGATCGACCTGCTCTGTCCCGCCGTCGTCAAGCCAGTCCTCCTCCGAGTCCGCACTCTGACTCCTCTTCTGATTCATTGGGTTCTCCTTCTCCTCCTGGTTCTCCCCCTATCACCTTCACTATGTCTGGTCCAGGGCCTAACGCTAGCGGTGCTCCAGGCCCTAATGCCGGAACTACTACTAGCGGAACCGCCACAGGAACTACCTCGGCCATACCCTTGCTGCCGTACATTGCAGGCCTCAGCCTCCCCGATTTCAATCAGTTGATCAATGACCCTATCCGCCACGATGTTGGTTGGCCCGCTATGCCAACCAAGCTCCCCTCCGACATCCCTAAGTTCGAAGGCCTTGCTGGAGAAGATCCAACCAATCATGTCCGATCTTTCCACATGTGGTGTTCCTCCAATTCCATTACCGATGACTCCATCCGTCTTCGTTTGTTGCAACGCACGCTTACTGGAGAAGCTTCTAAATGGTATGAGGACCAGGCCACCTCTTCCCATACCACCTTTGTGACCATTGCCCAAGCCTTTTTATCTTACTTCCAACTCCCTCTCTGATATGATACTGGTACGGAGCTCTTGACTTCCTTCAAGCAAACATCTTCGACCCGCCTTTCTACCCATGTTCAGGAATGGCGATGAAGACGCAGCTTATGTCGAGCTCCCCCCTTCGAAGATCGGATCTATATGGACTGGTTCCTTCGCTCTCTCTTAGCTCCCATTGGAAAAGATGTCGCCTCCCATTTCCCTCAAACCGAAGAAGCCGCCCTCCAAATAGCCTTGAAATATGACCTGATCTACGCCTAGTCTGGCTATGTTTATACCGTCCTTCCTAAACTCCCCAGGCCCGGTGGCGCTAATGCCCCGGGGGCATCTCAGTCCACCGACGGTATCATGGGAGCCCTTTCCCATCCGTATGCTCAACCTCCTATGGGCTACGGCCTCCCTCATGGAGGGGCTAGCACCTCTAGCACTCTTCCCCCTCCCGGTAGCATGTACCCAGGATACAGCATGCCTCCTCCTTTTACCCAACCTCTTGCTTACCTCAATGTTGCCCAACCTAACCATTACCCTTATCTGTAGCCTGGTGTGCCAGCTCCTCCAGCATATGCGCTTCCACCTCCCTTGCCTCCTCAACCCCAGCAACAACACCTACAGCCCCCTTCAGGGCAAGTATTTCACAGCAGGGTGTGACTAATCCCCCTTCTTCTCAAAGAAGGTGGAGAGGCAATCCAAATCAATCTGCCCCTGGTACTCGTGGACCCAATCCTCAAGGTTTTGGCCCTAACACTGCTAACCAGCAACAGGGCACTCAGCCCAAGCCGGACAGGCCTCTTCGTACCAACAAGCCTTGTTCGTGTTGCGGTGTTTACGGTCATTACACCCACGATTTTCCCCTTTTACCACAGATGCGGCAGATGTGGGAGTCTCAAGCCACATTGCGCGGACAACATGCCTCCCCTCACGCTCCCCCTAATGTGGCCACTACTCAACCAGCTGTGTTTACTGATCCTTTCCCTCCGCAAGGATTCGTGGCTACCCAACCCCCTGATGGGCGGGTCTCCACTCCACCCTCCATTTTTGGTTCCTCCGATTACCAGATCCTCATGATGACCTCTGATCCATCCCTAACCATTGACCTTCACCTTCAAACTCGGTCTCGCCAGTACCCCAAGCCTCCTACTCAGTCTGCCCCCGAGCCTCCTTCTTCAGGTTCTACAGAGCCTCTTTAGACATTCAGTGGCCCCTTACATATCCCTCAACCCAAAGTTGAGGTTCATACCAAGATTCATAAGGGACCCTTACGTCGAAACGCTGCTTCTGATCAAGCTGCTCATTCATATAGCATAGTAGATGATTTGGGGCAATCTCCTGCTGCCATTTCCACACTGGAACTCCTCCAGTCGTGCCCTTCCCAAAAGAAGGCTCTACTATCTGCCGTGGGCGTTGTAGATCCTGCTGATGACCAAATGATTGTTTTCGACGCCACTCAATTGGACCATCCTCCTCTCCCTCCTTCTGTCGCCTTCCAAATCCCAGTCAAAATCTGGAATGCCAACGTTTCCCGGTGTATAATTGATGAGGGGGCATCCACTTGCATGATGTCCACTTCGGTTTGGAAGCAACTCGGATCCCTCGAGTTGGCCCCTTCCACAATCACCCTTCGAGCGTGGGATGGCCATGCCTCCCAGCCCATTGGCCTATTTTTTAATTGTCGATTTCTTCCGGGGTGCATTGGGCGCCCAAGGTGATATATTCTTCAATTCCAGGAGAGGGGCATGTTAAGTCCCTATATTAATAGTTTAGCCCCTTATTATGTTAGTGTAGCCCCCCTTATTTTTATTATTGTACCCTTGTAACCCCCATTTGGTTATTATTGTGCCCTTAAATTATTATTGTTAGGTCGGCTAGGATTACATTGTGGCCCACTAGGATTACATTATGGCCCCATGGACTCCTATATAGAAAGGAGGTTTTGTAAATTGTATCATCCAAGAATTGTTCATTTATGTAATGTATTGGAGGTTGCCCCCTCGAAGTGGCTTATTTCTAAGGCGTTCATATCTCTTTTCTTCTATTTTTGGAGCTGGTTACACAACATTTGGTATTAGAGCTTTGGGATTCTAGGGTTTCGCTGCTCCAAACAGGTCATCGTGGCATTTTCGCTATAAATTTTTTTCTACGAAGTTTCAGAAGCTGAAATTTTTAGGGTGCGAAGAAACAATCCTGAGGAAGCTTGTGTAAAAATTTCAGATTTTGGTGCGCAATAATTTCGGAGATATGATCTGTGGAAGTCAGGTATTTTTTCAGGCTCCTAAACAGGTCATCGTGGCATTTGCGCTATAAAAATTTTTCTACGAAGGTTCAGAATCTGAAATTCATATGGTGTGAAGCTGAAATCCTGAGGAAATTCATCAAAAAATTTCCGATCTTGGTTCGCAATATTTTTGGAGATATGATCTGTGGAAGGTAGTGCTTTTTCAGGCTCCTGAATTTCATCTCAAAGAGGTGATCGTGGGAAAAGTTCAATAACTCTCTCTCTGAATATTGGATTGGAGTGCCGTCAAAATTATTCACAAGTACACGGCTTGTAGTTTCTTTGCTATAAATTTCAGAAACAAAGGACAAAACAGTGACACGTGGCAAGTCGTACAAGTTCGATCTACTGAACCAGTCCAGAATTAGGTCATTGTGGGAGATTGGACACAACTTTGTCTTGGAGAATCAAAATCAGGTCAGACCTGTGGAATTTGAAAGAAGCTTTAGAGGGCTACTAGAGGGCTGAATTTCAGATATTAAATATTTTCAATTACAAAGATAATTCAATTTCAATATCGAGCTCCTCAAAGCAAGTAAAAGGTGTGTATTTTTCCGAATTGCATAAGTCTTATTCAAAGAATCAAGTTGAATTGATTCCAAGGGAATATTGAAGAAATTTTGTCAGTAATGGGTTCTATTATGCCTCCAAAAAATAATTCCATTAATCCCTCAAAAATCTATACTATGACGCATGAAGAGGAAGAGTTTCAGTATGAGATATCAAAATTACGGTACCAAGTGCAACAAGTTTCGATCTTACGAAGAGCAATCGAAGATGAAATAGATGGTTTAAAAGCAAAAATTGAGGCTAAGTTGGATGGTTTGAAGGATAAAATAATAGATAATATGGATGATAAATTAGTGGAAGATCACAGCGAGCATCAACAACAGGTTCTCCAACTCTCAAAGGATAACCCAACTTTGGTGCAGAATCTAATGAAACAACAGGAAGATCAACATCAAATCGAAAGAAGTTATGAAGAAGTCATAGAAACAAGAACTCGACAAGTACGATCAATTTTAGAGTATCTCAGCAAGTGGAAGAACTTTCCTGTAGAATATTTCACATGGGAGGATGAGAATTTTATACAGAAGCATCAAGAAATAATCAAGCGTTGAGGACAACACTTGTTTGAAGGAGAGGGGCGTGTTAAGTCCCTATATTAATAGTTTAGCCCCTTATTATGTTAGTGTAGCCCCCGTTATTTTTATTATTGTACCCTTGTAACCCCCATTTGGTTATTATTGTGCCCTTAAATTATTATTGTTAGGTCGGCTAGGATTACATTGTGGCCCACTAGGATTACATTATGGCCCCATGGACTCCTATATATAGAAAGGAGGTTTTGTGAATTGTATCATCCAAGAATTGTTCATTTATGTAATGTATTGGAGGTTTCCCCCTCGAAGTGGCTTATTTATAAGGCGTTTCTATCTCTTTTCTTCTATTTTTGAAGCTGGTTACACAACACAAACCACCCTTGTGCTTTGTGCGATTTCCATGGCCATTACACCCACCTCTGTCCCTGCCTTGACGAGTATCGTTCCTCCTTGGACATGTACCGCCAATTCAAGGCTACGCATGACAAGATACCTTCTCACTTGTCTGCGAGTCCTACTTTGATAGGACCAGAGGATATTCCTACTCCCATTCACATTCCTCCTCCCACTATCGAACCAACGGAGCCTTCAACCACCATTTTGTACCTATCATCATCCTTGCTAGATAGTTCACCTAACCTTCAACCTGCAGATACTCTCGGTTCCTGCTCAGTCGACCTTGGCTCTGTTGACATTGCGCATCTGAGCCCTTCTCCTCCAGATGACCCGTCACACATCACTACCTCCTCGGGTGACCCTTCTTCCTCCAGTCTTCCCATCTTCTAGTCCGATGAAGACATTATGGAAGCCATGACCAACCCTGACTTTCCATGGGACGATATGCACCATCATGCATACTTCCTCCCACAGTAGTCCCATGACCAATATGCTGTGGAAACCAAAGAATTCATTCCCAATGCAGTCGATTGGTTCAAAAATCCCATCCCTGCACCTGATGCTTTTGAAGAAGGAAACATGGCCAATATCTCTCCTACCATCAAAATTAACATTTCAGTCAAACCAGGAATTGAAGAATATATCACCTTGGGCGCCCAATGCACCCCGGAAGAAATCGAAGCTTACACCAAGCTTTTCAAAGAATTCCACGATATTTTCGCCTGGTCCTATTCTGAAATGCCCGGACTCGATCCCGCCATTGTGGAACACCATATCGACACATGGCCTAATGCCAAACCGGTCCGTCAAAAGTTGAGACCCATTCATCCTTCCAGACGTGATGCTATCAAAGCCGAAATCGATAAGCTCAAGCAGGCTGGTTTCATTTACCCCATTGAATACACCACTTGGGTATCCAACCCAGTTCCCGTTCTCAAGAAACAAGGCACCATCCGTGTCTGCACAGACTTTCGCGACTTGAACAAAGCTTGTCCCAAAGACAACTTCCCCACACCGTTCATTGACCAAATCATTGACAAATGTGCGGGGCATGATGTTCTATCCTTTATGGATGGTTTCTCCGGATACAACCAAATTGTTATCCGTCCTGCTGATCAACTAAAAACCATGTTCATTAGTCCGTGGGGAACTTTTGCTTACCGGGTCATGCCTTTCGGCCTTAAAAATGCTGGCGCCACTTTTCAACGGGCCATGTCTTATTGTTTCCATGAATTGGCTCATATTATACTTGCTTATTTAGACGACCTCACTACATGTTCTAAGCATCGGGCGCAGCACCTACACGATCTGCGTACCATTTTTCTCTGATGTCGCAAGTATAATATCCGCCTTAACCCGTTGAAATGCGTCTTTTGCGTTCCCGTCGGCCTTCTCTTAGGCTTCATCGTGTCTAAGGATGGTATCACTGCTGACCCTTTGAAATTTCAAGCCATTCTTGAAATTCCCATTCCGCGTACCCTATGCTAGCTCCAAAGTCTCCAAGGCAAAGCTAATTTTCTTCGTCGGTTCGTCCCTGACTATGCCACCACCGCACATGGGTTCCTTAGACTCCTCCGATCTACTATCCCATTTGTTTGGGATTCCTATGCTCATGAGTCTTTTGATGCCCTCAAGCAGGCTCTCACATCCGCTCCCTTGATCCGCCCTCCCGACTTTGATCGGGACTTCATCCTGTATATCTCTGCTTCCACCTATTCGGTCGCTGGAGTCCTTATCCAGGAAGATGACAATGGTATCGAGCATGTCATTTACTACGTCAACAAGAACCTTGTAGGGCCTCCTATTTCCTACTCACATGAAGAAAAATTAGCGCTGGCTGTCATGTTCTCAGTACAAAAACTTCGTCATTATATCCTCATGCGCTCCACCAAGGTTGTGACTAATTCCAACCCCATGGCTTTCCTATTGAGTCGTCGTATCCTCACTGGGAAGTACACCCGTTGGGTCGTTATTCTTCAGGAATTCGACCTCGAATTTGTCACACCAAAGAGTAAGAAAGGCTTAGCCCTCGCTGAGCTCATTTCTGAATTACCTACCAGATCGCAAGACCGTCCAGTTAATGATGATTTTCCTGATGAACACCTATTTGCCATCACTTCCGACGACCCGTGGTATGGCGATATTCTTACTTACTTGCGAACCCAAAAGTTCGCCTTCCACCTTGATCGTGAGGCTCGCCGACGTATCCGACACCAGGCTCCCCGAAACCTCCTTATCGGCGACGACCTCTATCGTCGCGGGATTGATACTGTCCTTTGTCTTTGTCTCACACACGCTGAATCTGAACAGGTCCTTAATGCCTGCCATAGCAGCGCTTGTGGTGGACACCTCTCCAGTCTTTCTATTGCCTAGAAAGTCATGCGCGTTGGGTATTTTTGGCCTTCCCTCTTCAGTGATTGCATTGAGGCAGTCAAACACTGTCCCAATTGCCAACATTTCGTCCCTAAGGCGCGAGCTCCCCCAGCTCCCTTCCATCCGGTCGTCTCCACTGGTCCCTTCTGTAAATGGGCCATCGACTTCATGGAGTGTCACCTGCCATCCGCTGGTAACCAAAAATATATCATCATGGCGGTCAACTATTTCACAAAATGGGCCGAGGCCATGCCAACATTTAACAACACGGAAACTACTGTGGCCCTCTTTTTCTTTAACCACGTTATCGCTCGATTCGGGGTTCCGAAACAACTGGTCTCTGACCATGGCAGACATTTTGAAGATGAGATATAGCGCGAGCTATCCTCACTGTTGGGTTTTGAGCACCAATATTCCTCCTCCTATTACCCCCAAGGTAATGGCCAAGTTGAAGCATTCAAAAAAATACTTAAGACTATGCTTCAATGAACGATGAATAAGCACAAAACCAACTGGCATCTCATGCTCTTCCATGCTTTATGGGCCTATCGGACTTCTGTTAAAACCGCCACCGGGTTTACTCCTTTCCACCTCGTTTTTGGAGAGGAGGCAGTCTTACCGATCGAGTGCGAAATTCCTTCCCTGCATCTAGCCGTCGAACTTCTCCCTGACACCCAACCTAGAACAACGACTTATCATGCTTGAGCGCACTTCCGAAGACCGCCGTGTTGCCTTGCAAACCATGGAAGTGGCCAAGAAACGCACCAAAGCTCAGTATGACCGAAAAGTCCAGCCTCGAACTTTTCACGAGGGTGACCTTGTTCTAGTCTATTACCAGGCCCATGATTTCCTTGGTCATGGGAAGTTCGACTCATTATGGCTAGGCCCTTACATCATCAGTAAGGATCTCGGTAAGGGGGCATACCTCTTAGAGGATTTCGAAGGCAATCCCCTTCCTAATCCTCGCAATGCACTCTATCTTAAGAAATATTACCCTTAGTATTTCCCTTCTGAAATGCATGTTTTATTTTCTTTTAGATAGCCAGCATAGTTTTTCGTTTTTGTGATTTGCTACTTCACCCGGACCCATTTTTTCCAAGAAGGGTCACTTCACCTCCCCTTTAAATCGAATCTCCTCACCTACGACACTCGTACTTGGGGCACCACTTCGCCTCCTTACTTGTCCACGTTCGTGTCGATTTTCATCATGAGTTCCCACCTTGTACTCATGTTTTCACGGTCCCCCATTGGGCCTTTACTGTGTGGCAGCACCATCGAGTCGCCCTTGTTTAGAGCATCCAAGTTGAGTCATCATCGCATTCATGGAGTCTATCCCGAGTCTTTTTGTACCCCACTATAGCCCTCCATCCTTCATTGCTTGGTCTCTCTCTTGTGTCGCACATTATGACCTTCAGTCCCACTGTCCCCTATCCCTTATGATATTGCGTCAGTCGCTGCCATGTCATTCATGCCCTTTATACTCTAACAAGGGAAGTTGTCCATTCGCTACTCAGTCCTTTACATTTCACTATCATCATTAGTGTCAGTCTGTCCATCGCTCTACTATTTTCTCTCGTGCCTTGGTTGAGGATCTCTCATTGCCTCACCTATGGCAAACCTCCTTCTATCGAAATCAGCTCATTCATTCCAGAAGCCAGGTCTAGAGAGCGGTGTACCTTGGTTCCAGCTTCCACTCTTGTTCGGTGCCTCAGATCAGGCAAAGGGATCTCTCATTTCCCTTTGACTTGATTGTTTCTCCACTCCATCTCCTTTCAGCATGACCGAGATCCATATACTTGATGGTTCAGTGATACAACAACATCTCTTGATGATTCCCGGGTGTGTGTGACATGTCTCAACCCTCATGAGGGGGTGGCCCTGCAGGTAGCCCTCGACATGCCCGGATGACCTCTTCCTTGCAGCCTTCGATGCAGCTCCAAATATTTGATGATGTTGGCCTTAGCCGCTTGCAGCACCTCTTTGATTTGCATATATCAGTTATATTTTGTCAGCCCTTCCCCATTTACAGGGGGCATTTGGGTTGTATTTGTATCTCATGTACTCAGATATTATTGTATCAGTCCTGGCTGTTATCCCAAGCACAGCATGTATGTGGGATTCCTCATTGTATTTTTATCTGGCTCATGATTATGCCGGCTGTACTTTATGGTTCGGTCCCTTGTTTACTGGACACACTATTCTTTTTTACTTTGTCTCGGCGGGCATAGGTATGCCTCCCCCGCCGCCTTTAGCACAGGTACCCTCTCATAAAAAGAGACTTGTTGCACCTGTAAGTCTCGTCTCCTCAGGGTCTAGTTCTTCAGCACATTAGTCTACCTTACATTTCTCTCTCTGACTTCCCTTTTGATGTATGGTGATTGAGTTCTTACAACGTACTTCGGTCATACGATTTTCTCCTAACACTCGCACGCTGGGGGGCAATCTGTTACACCATTTTTTGGTCATCTAACCTACTATCATTAGATGGACCCAAGTACACCATGTAAGACCAATTTTACCCTAAGTAAAATTTCCTTCACTATGTTAAATAACTTAATAAACCACATTTATTAGGTTATTTATGGTCCAAACAGGAAACCCCAAAAGGAAATATTAAACAAACCTATATTGTTTGATTTTCCTCATGGAATAATTAATTAAACCATAATTTAATTATTATTCCCAGTCATGTTTAACCCAAAAACAAAGAAATTAATTAGATAAACCTTTATTTATCTTATTATTTTCTAGGAATAATTATTTAAATCCTATTTAGATAATATTCCTTGTTAAATATGACCAAATCACCCACAAATAATTAAATAAATCATTATTTATTTGATTATCTTCTAACTGCTTCCTTAAAAAGATAAATAAATCATTTATTTATTTATTTTTGACAAATCAAAGGATTTGACCCAAGTCAAATACCTTTTCCCTCCAACAAATATAATAAAATATTCCATAAAAGGTGGATCTAGATTTGGTTAACATTATTTTAATCATGCACCAAGATCTAGAATGACCCAATATTTTGGTATAAATAGGAGGGTTTTTCCTACCATTCTTCACCTTTTGTTGCCTATTAGATCACTCTGGATCTATACACTTGGTCACATTTTTCCATCATTTGTTGTGTGAGCTCCCATTGAGCTCTATTCTTTGCATTGGGTTTTCTGCACCAACAAGAGAGAGAAATCTTAGATCTGAAGTGCTGAGGACTTCCAAGAACCCATCCCACTGAGGAGAATTGGATATGCCTTCTTTTTTTCCTCCCAGGTGCCCAATTAATACAAAAATTCTTTCAAAAATCGTTCTTGTCTTGTCTATTGGTATATGGAGCAAACCCTTGTTTTTATTGCTTAATGTATTTCCATGCGTAGATCTGGTTTTTTGCAGCTCTTTTCTTGTTCAACTAACGGCAGATCTGAAGATATTGGCAGCCACTTTTGTTGTTAGGGCTATTATTTATGTGTAGCTAAAGTGGTCCTTTTTCGTACACTTTGACAAAGGATTCATACTAACACACACTGCCTCTAGAATAATGCATTCCCTAGCTGGAACAGTGATGGAAATGTATGGGAAATGTGTGGTTTGATACCACAGATCTGAAATCATCTCTGGAGCTCTCCGAACAGATCCCTCAAGTGAAGGAAACCTTCCTCCAATGAGAAACTAGCTCAGAAACCGGGATTCCAATCCCTTCCACTACTGCACCCAACAACACTGCACAATCTCTGGAAAAAACTACATTGATGAAGTAGGCTGAAGCTTGGCATGAAAACCTGATTTTTAATGATGAATAAAAACTCTCCCAAGAGACTCCTCAAGGAAAGAGGTGGGATTCTTACTCGGGAACACCTTGTGCTAAACAGCACTGCTACTCTGCTAAATAGCAAGAGGAAAAAAAGTCTGAGCAGACATGGAAAATAATCTAAGACATCCCCAATAATGATGTCATCCTCTTAATTATATAAAATATGAGTTTTCTTGCCCTTTTACCCACTCAATTAGGTCATCTCTATCCAAAGCTACATCTCCCTCCAAAACTGTGTTATTCCTCCTTGGATTCGTCCTCCTCCACAACTGCATTGTTGACTTAGTCAAAGCAGCTTGATTTTATCCTTGTTCACACATGGAGGTGTTTTATTAAGCTAGAAAGAGTGTCCCCTTTGACACTTGGAGTTTTTTTATTCCTCCTTAGGAGACTTATGGGCTTTCTACCCATTTATTTACCGGTTAGAGCTGCTGCTAACTCTAATGTTCCATTTAGCTTTGAGGCTAAAATTTTGGAACAGTACAGTCCTCCCCTCCAAAATATTTGCTTGTCCTAAAGCAAATGTATAAGGAGAGAAAAATTTCTTCCCTCCTTCTCATGTGGCCTCCTATCAATAGCCTCCATCACTGCATCAAGAGAATCTGTAAATAAACTGTAAACTAATGTTTCCTCCCAAGTGTGCAAAACCAAGTGGTCTACAACAATCAAAGGTGGAAAGTGTGAATGGAAACTTGCTTGTTGTCTCATGGCCTCCACAAAGTAAGAGTGATGATCATCATGGTGAATGAGTGCCTCCCTCACCCGTGATATCATCCAAATGAAGCGAGTCACCCTCCAACATGGTAACTCATGAAAACTCTCCTCCACTTTGTGCTCTGGAAATGTAGGTGGGATGAATAAATCAAATTGATAGGCAAGAGGGCCTATCCCACACTGTCCTCTCAACTGATTATAAGTGTAGAGGGTATGCTAATCTCAGGCTGCAACATGATTTCCCTCTAATGTCAAGAAGAAGATTGAGTCTCCAAGGACCCTTCCTCCAAAGTCATAAGTCATGCTAACCAAAACCATCCCATTCAAGATGAATGCCATATCATCACCACATGGCATCCAAATCAGAAAATGGATAAAGGTTTTGTGCAATTTTGGATGACACATTTGGTCTCTCTGGTGGATACAGCGCAGTCCTTTCAACTGCCAATTCAAAGCATCAAGTGGCAAGCTATTCGTCAAAGGATTTGCATCTATGTATGTTAGCTCATCTATTATAAAGTAGTAAGCTGCAATATATACCAGCTATGTGCAATCAAAGAAATAAAACACTTGCCCAAATTCATGTAGATATGGGTTATCAATATTACAAGTTTGGCCCTAAAGTGACCATGAAACCCATAAATAATCTTGCTCTCATGTGGAGCAATGCACTGTTTACATATGGTGAGAAAGTACAAATACTCAATAGAGTAATCAACAAGGACATAAATGTACTTCTTACCATGCATCATGTGTGAGCTGAAGGTGAGGTACATAAGTGAGTCTCCCCATGAAAATCCCCTCATAAAAATCTACAAGAGGAGAGAGTGCACACTCCCTTTGTAACACTCCATCAATAGAAACATGCTCTCAAGTGACAACATTGTGGGCCTTAGTAACAAGGCTCTGGTAACTCCATGACTTCTCCCTATGACATTCCACATGCCAAAGCCATCCACCATCATGCTTCTATGTGAGAATATCTCCTTCCAACATGGAAGTCTCTCATGATCCTCCAATGCTAAAGGGTAGCCTCCTTGCACCATGAATGTGCCTTTCTTCTTCCTAGAAATCTCATGAAAAGTATGGGAAGAATTTTTCCCATACTCTCCCAAGTGCAACCATAGCAACAAAAACTTTTGTTGCTGCCTCATCTCTTCCTCATACAAGCCACAGAGTAGGATCATGATGGTCAACTTGTATGATGTCCTAGCAAATAGTGCAGCCATGAAGTGCCTCTTCAAGTTCTCCAAGTGGTTCCTCCCACAAGAAGAGAGAAAGTGTGATGTGGAAATCATGATTTGTCAATGGTTCCTCCTGAAGTGTACAAATATATAAAGTGGGGAGAATCATGATCCCAATGGGCAACTTCCCTCTCAAGCCCACTCTCCAAACAAAGCTTTTCATGATCATAAACATGTCAACAACATATGGAAGCAAAGTACAATAAGAGCAAGTTTCCAAATGACAACCGAAGAGTGAATCATAGTTCCACTCATGGAACCAGCACAGTGCATCCTTTGCATGCAAAAACATAAAAAATAACAAGTGCTTTACCAGCCACTTGTTTCCTGCCACATTCATCTCATAAGATGAAAACATGAAGTTACAATATGGTGTCATTGGTGCACACCAAGAAACATGTGGCTTCCCCCACAGACCATCAAAAGGATAGAAAAAATCAATGCTACAAGAATCTGCAAGTACATCATCATACAATATGCAAGAAGAGATGATTCTTCTTTTTATATCATGCTGCTCAAATAAGGAAAAGAAGTACAATACAAAATATGAAATTATACCTCCGCTATCATGTACTTGAGATCTTGAGCTGAAATGGCTCAACTGGAATCTCTCCCTCACCTCTAATGAGTATTGAGGTGGTTGTGACCTCCTCTTCATTACCATCTAGGCTATGCATCTCTCCATATGCTAATATATGTCATGTTGGATGCCCTCCCAAGTGAACTCCTCCATCGAATGAAATATGCATCAAAGTACATAGAAGAGAAGTCCTCATGTGCTGCATGTAGTAGCTTCTCCTTGAAACTAGAAGATCTAGTCAAGAAGATCCTGCCATAGGAATAGATGACCACATCATCCACCATGTATCTATCATCTCCATCCGGGTCATCAAGAATCATGCATGCACCAAGATCCTTGGAGTACTCTACCAAAAGCTGAGATCTCCAATAAGGATTAATCCTCCTAAGAGACAGTGATGGTGATCTTGCATGTGAAGCTCTCCTCCTACTACTACCTACTACTCTAACATCCCTCATGCCAAATTTCTCCTCCCAACTCTTCACCCATACAAAGTCCAAGAGTGGTGAACCCAAAGACAAGATATTTCTCATCAACTGTAGATCTGGGGGCCTCCCTGGTGGAATGCCTCCATGAAGTGAGACATAAATGTCATAAGTAGACTGTACATATGATTGGGCAATATTGGCCCTGCTCTTACTACGCAAATCAGTCTACCTCCTTCTTAAATTGGCTTTCTGAAATAGAGAAGGGTGTGTGCCTCTCATCAAGTGATGTTGCTCTTCCTCCCTACCTCCTCTTTCTAGCTGCAATGCTACACAATAATGCTGCTCACTGATTGTACTTAGACCTCCATGTATGAGATCCTGGGGAAATCCTTGCAAGGATACAAGAATCCCTCCTGTTGGAACATGTGCTCCTCATCCCTCTGCATGAGGCACTAGATGTGCTCTAGATGTGACAATGTTGTTGCCCTCATCTTCCTCAATGTGTATGCGCAACATCTCAACAGTTGGATCCTCCTGTGTAAAGGAGATCCCCATGCCCTCTTGTTAGTATGAATCTTTATTCGAAGTGTATGAAAAAATACCACTTTAGCTATGCATAACTTATATCCCTAACAGCAGAAATGACTGCTAATATCTTCAGATCTGCAATTAGATGATCAAGACAAATGCTGCAAAAATCTAGATCTATGCATTAGAAGACATTAAACAATATAAAAATAATATTTACTCCATAGATCCAATAGACAATACAGGAATATATCCAATGAATAATTTTATTAATGGCACCTAGGAGGAAAACACAGGAGGGTGTTCCCTGTTCTCCTCAATGGGATGGGTTCTTGTGAGACCTTAACACTTTAGATTTAGAACTTCTCTCTCTTGACGGTGTAGAAAACCCAGACAAAAACGGAAAAGTATGGCTATGATTATGGATCAATAGCCAGACCAAGTGTTGAGATCCAGAGTGATCTTTAGGCAACAAAAGGTGATAAATGAATGGGAAAAACCTTCTATTTATAACAAAATATTGAGTTAGTCTAGAGATTGGTGCATAATTAAAATATTATTAACCAAATCTAGATCCAACTTTTATGGAATATTTTATTATATTTGTTGGAGGGAAATGGAATTTGACTTGAGTCAAATCTACTTATTTGTAAATAATAAATAAATAAATGATTTATTTATCATTTTAAGGATGTGATTAAGTAATAATAAATAAATAAATGATTTATTTATTATTTTAAGGATATGGTTGATTAATAATCAAATAAAATGATCCGCATTGAAATTCTTCAACAAACTATTTCAGAGATGACTGAATATTGTCTCCACAAATGACCGCATATCTCTTCTCTTTAATCTACATTAGTAGTTACACTAACTCAAAACATATCCACAATTATCTTCATATAACAATCCACAAAGAATCCACTTCGTTTTTTGCTGCTAGGTTTTCGCTGCTGCCCCTACGTTGCAGCCCCTGCACTGTTGTCCCTGCGGTTGCACCTGCTCTCACAGGGCCCCTGCTTCTGCTGTTCCTGCTACGTCCTGCATCATGTCCTGCTGTGCCTGCTGCCTCCTGCTGCGTCCTGCTGCTCACGTCATGTTCTGCCACGTCCTTCTATTGTGTCCTGTCATCCATTTCCCCCTGCTCCTCCCTTAGGGCCTCTCTTTTCCCCTCGATCGGCCTCACGTGCCGGATCTGTTGGGTTTCGCTCCTCTGCCGTGGGGCCTCTTCCTGCTGGACCTGTCCGGATCTTTCTCACTTCTCTTCAGCTCTGAGATGCTTCGTCTTCTATTTTTGCTTTGTGCAGCTTGGGTGTGTTGCTGCTGATATTTTCTTCATGGCCATGGATACCCAGGGCTCACCCCTCGGTCCTTCACATTCTTCTCCCCATGATGCTGAAGCTGCTTTCTCCTCTTTGTTAGCTTCGCTGCCCAAGAAGAAGAAGTCTGAAGCCACCAAGTTTGTCAAAAAACTTGTTGATGTTCCTGAGGTCATCCTTCCTCCTGATGGCCCAATCCAGGTCGCTTTGTCCCTGGCAGATCGTGCCCTAGTGGGTCAGTTCACGGGCCTTTGGCCCTCACCAAAATCAACGGAAAATTGGGTTGTTAAGAACTGGATCCCGCTGATCAAGAACAAAGTCACTTCATATTTCTTGGGAAGAGGCTACTTCCTGTTTGAGTTCAACTCTAAGGAGGACAAAGACTTGATCTTCAGTCATGGGCCCTCAGGGTCTCTACCTCAATAAATGGACCCCAGACTTCGATCCGACCGTGGATGTCCCGACGACAGTCCCTATCTGGGTTCGGCTTCCAAATCTTCCAGTGCACTGTTGGAACTGGGATTCCCTCAAGCACATAGGTAATACGTTTGGAAAGTTCATTGACAGAGAAAACAACAACAATCAGTATTATTGCGCCCGAATCTGTGTCGAGGTGGACTTAGAAGTGGGGCTCCTGGAGGCTATCAAAATAAAGGTTGGCAGTTGGACGCATGTGCAAGTGCTGGACTATGAGTAGCTCCCTTTCAAATGCCGTAAATGTCACATCTACGGTCATTTTGCAAGAGGGTGTTCAAACAAAGGGGAAGCAGAGAAAGGAAAGGAAGATGGTTGGAATCAAGTTAAGCGATCAAAGACCTCACACAAGAAATCTGGGGCCCCAAATGGCCAAGGCCCCCAGCCTGCCTCCGTCCAAAATGTACCTCAGCCAAAAAGTCAAAAAAATAGGTATGAATTATTAAGCTCTGAAGAAGAGGTTCCTCAGGAAGAGGATAGGCAAGATAAACCCTCAGAAAAAATGGCCTCAGCAGGATCAAGACCTGAAGAAAGTGCCACAGCAAGAAATAAGGATAAGAAAACAGAAGCCTCCGAGGAGGAACATGATTCGGAAGAGTCAGAGGAGGAAGGAGAAATAGGAGATACGCAGATATCGGTCAGAAGATCAGCAAGGGGCCGCAAAACTGCCAGAGAAATGAGAGATCAAGAAACTTACAAAGACAAACTTCAGGGTTGTCAGCCCACTCTGGAGAAACTCCTTGTCAAAAATCCGAAGATAACTAAAAATCAAGTGCAGGGTTCCAAGGGAGCCCATCATCATAAAAATAAATGATGAAGATCGTCTCCTGGAATTGCAGAGGAATGGGGAGTAAAGTGAAAGAAGAAGCAACGAGAAGCCTTATTAGAAGAGAAGCCCCAGATAATTCTTCTGATTTAGGAGATCAAAATGGAGGGCAATGAGTTCCTCCAAACTAGTAAAATTTTTTGGAATGGCAGCAAAGGCCAAGCATTTTCAGCACGGGGAGCCTCTGGGGGGCTGGGCTCTCTCTGGAATCCTCTCAAGTATAGGTTGGTCTCTGAGACACTCAATACCCACTGGCTGTTCTTGAAGCTTCAACCTATGGACTCAAGGGTGTCTTTCTACCTTTTTAATGTCTATGTCCCAGCAAATATAGGGGAGAAAAGGGAGTGTTGGGACTCCGTCATACATCTATTGGAGTCAGAAAACTTGGAAAAAATCATTATTGCGGGTGATCTAAATCTCACTCTACGTTTGGAGGAAAAGCGAGGAGGCATAATCGTAAGGGACCCAGCAAGGGAGTGGGTGGAGGATCTCATGCAGGACTAGGATCTGCTCAATATCCCCTCTGAAAATGGTAAGTATACCTGGTCCAATAAAAGAATAGGCCCCGGTCACATTGCTGCTAGACTTGATAGATGTTTGGTGCAGAGTTCTTTTCTTTTATTGGGTTTAGAATCCAGATTGCATATCCTCCCTTGCAGTGTTTCTGATCATAAGCCTATTATGCTTGAGATGTTGGATCACATGGATCTTGGTCCCATACCTTTCAGATTCAATCCTCTTTGGGTCAAGGATCCTGAGTTCCTGAATGTAGTTCAGGACAGTTGGAAATTGCCAGTGAAGGGTTCACCTTTCTTCATCTGGGAAGAAAAACTTAGAAGACTGAAAGTTGTTCTTAAATCATGGGCCAAATCTCTCCCCTCCTTTGCACAAGAGAGAAAGCAGGCCCAAGACAGAATTTTTCAGCATCATGCTCAAAATCAAGATTTAGAAATCACTAAAGAATTATTAGATAAGGAAGCTGAGCTTCAGCAAACCTTTCATAAAGCCTGCCTTTCGGAGGAAGAGCATTGGAGACAAAATTCTAGGAGTCTTTGGCTTAAAGTAGGAGACAGAAACTCCGCCTTCTTTCATAAACAAGCTCAAGCTAGAAAGAGCTTCAATTCTATTGCAGAAATCAAAGAAGGAATCTCGACTCACAAATACATTGGGAGCATAAAGAGAGCAGCTTTCAACCACTTTAAAAATCTGTACAGAGAAGAGGGGGTGACTGACCCAAACTCAAAATTTTTGGAGGCGGTTCTTCCTAAGAGCTCCCCTCTAATGAATTAGCATCTAGAAGCTAAGATCTCTATAAAAGAAATAAAATATGCTCTCACCGACATCGAGCCCGAAAAAGCCCCAGGCCCGGATGGCTTCACTGCAAGATTCCTTCAAACCTGTTGGCCAATTGTGGAGAAATACCTCTACAAAATGATCTTGAAATCTCAAAATTGCCAGAAAATAGTGGGCAGCACTAATTCTTCCTTCCTTGCCCTCATACCCAAGGAAAAGGGTGCTAAATATTTTAATCGGTTCCGCCCCATCTCTCTTTGAAATATTGGTTATAAAATAATCACAAAGGTGATTGCAAATAGGATAAAAGGCATCCTCCCTGCCATCATTCCGGAGAATCAAGGCGGGTTTGTTCAGGGGAGACAACTTGCTGAAAATTTCATTCTTTTGCAAGAGGAAATCCATTCGAGCCAAATTCGCAAAGAGAAAGCTATGGTAATTAAACTAGACTTGGAAAATTATTTTGATCGTGTCAAACTCAGTTTTATTTGGGAAGTCTTACATAAATTTGGCTTTGGAATGGGCTTTATAAATTGGATCGACACTTGTATTGTCAATCCCTGGATCGCTCCTTTGGTGAACGAGAGAGCAGCTGGCTTTTTCAAAGCTTCTAGAGGGCTTAGGCAGGGCTGCCCCCTCTCTCCGCTTCTCTTTGTCCTCCATGTTTCTGTCCTGAGCTTCTATCTTGACTAGAAATTGGTTGATCAAGACATCCTGGGGCTCAACATAGCCATAGGGGTTAAAAATGTAAATCATACTTTGTTTGCTGATGATACCCTCTTGTTAGGGGTTGCCTCTGTCAGATCAGCCTTAAAGTTCAAGGAGGTTCTGGATGATTACAGCGAAGCTACATGCAGCAGTTTGAACAAAGGTAAATGCAAAGTTTTTTGTTGGAATATCTCTGCCTCCATTCTTTTGGCCATCACCAGAATCCTTGGCTTTTCTTCCTCCCTCAGTTGGACCTATTTTACATATATGGGCCTTCCTATCTTCCGAAAACTTGCTTACAACAGAGATTGGATCCCCCTTCTAGATAAATTCAAGGCTAAAATTCAAGCATGGGGATTCTCATGATTAAACCTTGCCAGCAAAACTATCCTCATCAAATCTGTTCTCAGTAGTCTCCCCATTTTTCAATTCTCTATAACCCTTGCTCCCATTAGCATCATAAAAAAAATGGAAGCCTTCATCCGCAAATTCTTATGGAAAGGTGGCAAACACAATGACAGGAAAATCCCTTTGGTAAGTTGGGAGAAAATCTGTAAGCCTCAGAATGAAGGAGGCCTAAACTTCAAAGACCTCAGCCTCCAAAACATAGCCATGGTAGCCAAGTCTGGAGAATCATTGGTCCACACCCAGGGTGGGCGCAAAGAGCTTTATGGAGGAAGTATTTCATGGGGAAATGGAAAATATGTCTGGAAACCTCACTGCCCACCTCAGGTTCGCAATTGATCAAACTCTGTCTCAAACCAAATCCTTTAATCAGAGATAGAGCGTATTGGATTCCTGGCAATGACAAAAAAATAAGAATATGGGACAACTGCATCATGATGCATCCCCCATTATCGAGCTACAGTTATTTGCAAGCACTGCGACCGTGGCTGGACAGAGCAGGTTGCGTTTCTCTATGGGACATTTCACTGTGGGTTGGCAAAAACTAGCTGTGATGGAGACTCCCGCCTATTCCTCCAGAGCTAATTCAAGAACGCGACCTCCTTCTCTCTCTGCTCAACGGTAAGGCACCTCTGCGCGTTGGTAGGAAGGACGCCCATGGTTGGGGAGCCGCCCTAGGGCTGTATACTGTTGCGCAGGGGTATAAAAGCCTCCAAGATCGTCCACACGTCCTTCCTGACCCTACTATGTGGAAGGGGCTCTGGAATTACAAAACCATACCAAAATTTGACTCATTCTGCTAGCTGTTATGCCACAAAGGAATTTTAACAGAAGACAGATTGAAGAAGAAAGGGTTCCAAGGTCCCTCATGATGCCACTTGTGTTGTGATAGTGAAGAGAATGCCAAACACATTATCTTGGACTCCAAATTCTCAAAATAAATCTGGTAGAACCTCTTGAGCCATTGTAAAACAGAATTCATCTTACCTACTTCTATCCCTGACTTATTTGCAAACTGGTGAAACTTCTATCTAGAAACGCTCCCAAAAAATGAAATTTTTAAAGCCGCTTGGCTTTCCTTGCTAAAATTTATCTGCTGGAAAATCTGGCTGGAGAGAAACAGAAGAGTCTTCAGAGATGAAAGCTTAAATCTGCAGTTCACCATCATCAAAATAAAAATTCTTTGGAAATAAATCCTGGGGGAGCATTTGTCAGACTCGAATCTAAGTCAGCATGACCTAGACTGGGGTACCTCGTTGGATCTCCAATTATCTGGAGAAACAAGGCATCACAAGGATACAAAATAGTGGCAATTCAGAGGGAAGGAGAATGATTTATCTGATTTTCTCATCAGGAAATCTAGATACTCTCTGTTCTTCGACGGGGCAGAGAAAGGCAATCCCAGATTGGCTGGGGCAGGAGGAGTTATAATGAATAAGGAGGGCAGAATTGTGACTAAGCTCGCCTGGGGTTTAGGTCATTCCACCAGCATCCAAGCAGAAGCCTTGGCTCTTCTTCAAGGTCTCAAGCAAGCTAAGGCCTTTGGTATTTCAGAGGTCAATATTATAGGAGATTCTCAGTCCATTATTAAAATTTTATTGGAGGATTCTTCTCCTGCAGATCTTAGATTGGCAAGAGTGATTTCAAGAATTAGAATTCTAGTGAAATATTTTCAGACTGCAAACTTCCTTCATGTATTGAGGGCAAACAATAAGGATGCTGATCTGGAAGCCAACAGGGCGGTGCCACTTCCCGCTGGCTCTCTCTTGAAAGACGGTATTGAGGAGTGGGACTCCATCCCTTAAATTAGAGGTATGTTTTACTGCATTATTTTGAAACAGTTTGTTTGTACATTTAAGATAGGAAAATTAATGGAGATAGATTCTCTAGTCTCGAGTAAAAAACACGGATCTCCAAATTTTGGGGCCTATGATTAGTTAGTCGAAGTAAGTTCAAGGGCTATGCCCGATCTATTGTAACCGGTGAAAGGAATTTTGGCCAATATCTAATATAAATCCATATCTGTTTCTGTAAAAATAATAATAATAATAATAATCAAATAAATAATGATTTATTTAATTATTTAAGGGTGAATTAGTCATATTTAACAAAAAATATTATTTAAATAAGATTTAAACAATTATTCTTTAGTAATAATAAGATAAATAATGATTTGTCTAATTAATTTATTTGTTTTGGGTTAAATATAGCTAGAAATATTAATTAAAACACTGTTTAACTAATTATTTCTTGAGGAAAGTCAAACAAATATATATTTATTTAATATTTCCTTATGGGGTTTCCTGTTTAGACCATAAACACCTTAATAAAGATGATTTACTAAGTTATTTTCATAGTGAAAGCAATTTTACTTGGAGTAAAATTGGTCTTACATGATGTACTTAGGTCCATCTAATGATAATAGGTTAGATGACCAAAAAATGGTGTAACAGATTTCCCCCCAGCATGCGAGCGTTAGGAGCTAATCGTATGACCGAAGTACGTTGTAAGAACTCAATCACTAGACATCGAAGGGGAAGTCAAAGAGATAGAAGCATAAGGTAAACCAAAGTGCTGAAAGAACTAGACCTTGAGGAGGCGACTTGCAGGTGTGACAAGTCCTTTTGATGAGTGAGTACCTGCTATAGCCAGCGGGGGAGGGATACCTATGCCCGCCGAGGAAATAGTACAAACAATAAGGCGCCCGGAAAACCACAGAACACAATAATAAAGTATATGTTTGCCTAAACATGAGCTAGATAAATAACATGATAATGAATCCCACATACATATTGTGCCTAGGATAACATCCAGGACTTTGTACAATAATATATGAGTATATGAGATATAAATACAACCCAGATGCCCCTGAAAACAGGAAAGGGCTCTAAAAATCTGACTAATACATGCAAACAAAAAGGCACTGCAAGCGGCTAAGGCCGACATCATCAAATGTATGAAGCTACATCAAAGGATGTAATGAAGAGGTCATCCGAGTGTGTGGGGGGATACCTGTAGGGCCACCCCCTCATGAAGGTTGATACATCTCACACACACACGAGAATCACCGATGTCAGTTGCTACATCACTGAACCATCGAGTATATGGATCTCAATCATGCTGAAAGGAGATAGAGCTGAAAAAAAAATCAATTCAAAGGGAAATAAGGAGTCCCTTTTCCTGATCCAAGGCACCGAACAAGAGTGGAAGCTGGAACCAAGGTACATCACTCTCTAGACTTGTCTTCTCGAATGAATGAGATGATGTCGACAGAAGGAGGTCCACCATAGGTGAGGCAATAAGGGATCCTCAACTAAGGCACGAGAGAAAATAGTAGAGTGACTGATAGACTGACACCAATGATGATGATGAAATGGGGGGAAATGAGTAGTGAACAGAAAACTTCCCTTGTTAGAGCATAAATGGCATGGATGACCTAGCAGCGACTGACACAATATCATGAGGGATAGGGGACAGTAGGACTGAAGGTCATAATGTGCGACACGAGAGAGGGACCAAGCAATAAATTATGGAGGACTATGGCGAGATGTAAAGGGACTCGGGATAGACTCCACGGAAGTAACGATGACTCCACTCGGATGCTCTAAACAGGGATGACTCGATGATGCTGCCACATATGTAAAGGGTCCAATGGAAACCATAAAAGCATGAGTACAAGATGGTAACTCATGACAAAAATTGACACGAGTGTGGAAAAGTATGGAGGCAACATGGTGGCCCTAGTACGAGTGTTTCAAGTGAAGAACTTCGATTTTGAGGAAGGGTGAATCAATGCTTCTTGGAAAAAATGTGTCCTGGTGAAGTCTTAAATCAAAAAAGCTAATAGATACCCATTTGAGGGCTTGGTGAGATATTTCCAATGGTATATGTGGTTCATCAAATTGAGCTATGTTTTCTTCGTAGTAAGCGAAAGAAGAATCAGGGGTTTTCTTTTAAGAAGGAATTTTCCTTCCAGATTCACTTAGTTGCTGGTGGAGCTATGGTGAATGTTGTGAGGATAGGAGGCCTTAAATCTTGCGACAATTGTAGCAGATAAACTGACCATTGGAATTTGAGATCTATCAGATGTAGGTAAGAGGCCTAATCCTACTCTTTCATTTCAGTGGATTGAAAGTTTAGTTTAGGTACCCAGAGCTCGTGAACAGGCCAATTCGCACTTTTTGGGGTCTGTTCTGCAACCTGGGTAGCAAGGTTTGGGCATAAAAATGCAACTTGTCCCACGAAATAAACTTAATAGTGAGACTTGTCAAAAAAAGGAGTTTTCAGTGTTGTTTTTGGCTGAGATCTAGGATTTTTATGGTTGAGGGGCATAGGTTCCCCCAAGCATGTTGTGGGCATGCAAAAATGTATTCATAAAAAAGGGGAATCTAAACACATTTTGATGATGTGGTGTGCCATTTGTTCTTGGTGTAGTTATGCAGTTTGAGAGAGGAAATAGATAATTTCCAATCTCTTTTGGTACTGCATATATGAATCAAATGGATTTTTTAAGTTTTCGGGTTGGCATACATGGTGTTACTATCCCAAAGAGAGGATTTTGAGATAATGAACTGATGTTCGCCCAAACAACCGATAGGTTGGTCAACCCCACTATCTATGAGACTGGGTTGCTGATGAAATATGAAGGAATGATGAGAGGTATCATTCCTAGAGTGATCTTGAAGTGATATGGGACTCTAGAGGTTCTTCTAAATGTGGAATAATAATGGGACTAGAGTATTCACAACTAGATTCACTAGGAGAGTGGTGGAGAACTGCTTCTCCTGGGCTCTCTAATATGGTTGCCCCCCTTACCCAAACATTGGGTGTCAATGTAATGGACACAAGATGCATGTGATTTGAATGCATGAATTCGATGTAAGGGAGAATATATAAAGTCAGGAGTGGTGGTTACTTCCATAATGTCATCATTGTAATAGAATATGGGGTGACTGATGGAAGAAAGACCGCCTAACATGGCGAAGTGACCTTACTCCTCCTTATGAGAGGAGAGGTTTGCATGCGCATCATCACTAGGGGTGATAGAGGAGGAAGCAGACAAAGGATCTGTCGATATTGAGACTAGGGAGGGTACCAAGGGGAGGTTAGGCAAAACATCAGGGGAGGTTTCATCGAGAACTTCCGACCAAGGACCCGTGATCTCGACATCATAAGGGGAAATGTGAATGGGAGCATATGTGTCTTCTGGTGTTCCCGAAGCAATATGTGAGAATAAGGGAGTGGTTGATTCATTGCACTTAGCCTTGAATTGGCGTAAGGATTCTAAAGAGGAATAATACTCTTCGAGGTGAGGGAAAAAGTGAGTGTAGTGGCCATGGAAATCACACAAAGCTCAAGGGTGATTTGTGCGCAAAGGTTTGAGTTTCAATATTGAATCGGGTATAGTGGCATATACCTCTAGGATGTAAAATTCTGGAAATGTCTTTTTGACCATGGACTTGAGGTGAGGCAACTCCGGACAATTATGGGTGGTGTGGCCGACAACATCACACAAAGCACACTGGGTGGTATGCTATGGAGGCCGAGAAGGGGTAGGGTTTGTCGGGGTGGCCTTGTCCTTTGATGCCCTCTTGTAGTGGGAGAAGTCATAGGGACCGGTTGAACCGGGGTTAAAGCAAGATAAGGTTTAGGCTGACCGGGCGGGGTGGCGGCTGGAGGATCGAGGTACCAGATGGGAATCCCAAGAGTCAGGTTAGGAAGGGAGAGGGTGGCCATAACAGGTACAGTGTACACTCCTGGTGGGGGTGTGAGGAACAATATTTGACCATAGGGGTAATGACCAGGCGAGATGGCTCCAAGATGGTTGAGGCATGGAGGAACCATTCCCAGAGGATAGAGGTGTTCATGAGTACCAACTAAAGATAAAGGGCTAGGAGAAGAAGGTTCAGAAAGCTAATTAGAGGACATCATGAAAATATGGTAATCAAGGGAACCAGATGGAAGAGATTGAGTGGCCACCTATCCTTTAGGTGGTTAGGTAGCCACAAATCCCTATTGAGGGAAAGGATTCGTAAGTACAACCGGCTAACTAGGTGCAGGACTAGGAGGAATGAAAGGGATGGCTTGTTTTCCTCTCAGTGTTGCTTGAGATTCCCATAGCTGTCGCATTTGTGGTATAAGAGGACAATCATGTGTATAATTACCATAAACACCACAACAAGAACAGGGCTTGTTCATACAAAGAGGCCTATCCTACTTGGGCTGAGTAGTGTTAGGAGCATTACCTTGATTAGGTCCAATATTACTAGAGGCAGCTTGATTTTTATTGCCTTTCCTCTTCCTTTTTTAGGTAGGAGGATTAGTCGTGCCTTGCTGTGCGTACACCTGCCCCGAAGGGGGTGGTGGTTGCTACTGCGGGGGTTGAGAAGGCAAGGGAGGAGGAGGTGCTAATGTTGTAGGAGCTGGAGCACCAGGCTGAGGATACGGATAATAAGGAGGTTGGGTAGAAGTGTGGTAAACAGGAGGTTGGGAAAAATGAGGAGGCATGTTGTATCCTAGATACGTGCTACTGGGAGGGGGAAAAGTGCCGGAGGAGCTGGCCTCTCCCTGAGAGAAACCATAGCCCATGGGAGGTTGAGCATACAGATTAAAGAGAGCTCCAACAATACCGTTAGTGGCGTGAGATTCCCCCGATGTGTTGGCACCACCAGGTCTGGGAAGATCAGGTAGGACGGTTTAAACATAACCTGACTAAGTGTAGATCGGGTCATATTTTAATGCAATTTGGAGCGTGACTTCTTCGGTTTGAGTAAATTGTGATGCGACGTATTTTCCAATAAGCGGCAAGAGAGTCCTAAGGAACCAGTCCATGTAGACACGGTCTTCAAAATTAGGGGCTCGACATAGGATCCTTCTTCTCTGCCATTCCTGAACATGTTCGGATAGGCGGGTCGCAGATGATTGACGGAAAGAGGTCAAGAGCTCAGTACTAATGTTATAATGAAGGGGAAGCTGGAAATAAGAAAAAAAATCTTGAGCCAGAGTTGTAAAGGTGGTATGAGAGGAAGGGGCCTGATCAACATACCACTTAGAAGCTTCACCTGTAAGCGTTCATTGGAAAAAACGAAGACGAATAGAGTCATTGGTAATGGAATTAGACGTACACCACATGTGGAAAGATCGAATATGATTTGAAGGATCTTCTCCAGCAAGACCTTCAAACTTTGGGATGTCTGAAGGGAGCTTAGTTGGCATAGAAAGCCACTTAGTGTCATGGTGTATAGGGTCATTTATCAACTGGTTGAAATCGGGGAGGCTGAGGACTTCCATGAAAGGGAGCAAGGGTGTAGCCACGATAGTGTCCGTTGCGGTCTCACTAGTGGTATTCCCGGCGGGAGGGCTGGGGTTACCACCAGTGTTGGGTCCTGCACTAGACATGATGAAGGTGACAAGGGGAGAATCGAAGGTAGAATGGGAAGGAGAACCCAAAGGACCATAAGAAGAGTTGGAGTGTAGACTCAGTTCAGGACTAACTCGAATCCTCTGCGGAGGAGTAAGTCTGCCTATCGGAAACTGAGGATGAAGGCCAAGAAGTCTCCAGGATGAACGCCTTGGTGGCACAATGGTGATGACAAAAACATGGTAGAAGGGGAAAAAGAGACCAACAAGGGCAGGGAGGTGCAGGATCAATTGATTACAATGTCGAAACAAGGGCAAAGAGGTGGAGGATCAATTGATCTCAATGTTTTAGAGTCTTTTCTTGGCGATGTTAACCAAGCCCTTTTTCACTTAGGGTGTGTGTGTAAAGGTGTGTAAATTTTAATTTTTAAACCCATACGTTTGTAGAGAAGAGAAAATTTTTTCTATAGAACTATGAATAGAACTGCAAATGACAGTATATAGGCCTGCAAAATAGAAAATAAACAACTAACAATGCAATAATCTAAACCCAAGGAGGTGGATCTCTCAACAATTAGTCTATAGGTGAGCAAAAAACTAATTTAAACACACGAATAAAGACTAATAGATCTTGGGTCAAGAGGGATAGAGATCTAAAAGACAAAATCTGCTGGAAAGTGGTGCAGAAAACAACAACAAATCAGAGGAATATTGCTGTAAAAAGAGGTGGCGAAAGGCTATCTCCAGGAGGAAGGCGGAGTGCCCCCTAATGGAAAACCCAAAAAAAAATATATGGGAAGATTTGGATGGATAAAAAGCCGATCTGAAGTGGATTTGAAGATGAGGTATCATATCTAAAAAAATGGTTGAAGACTCCGAAATTTCAGACAACCTGCAACAAAAAACACTCTTCCACAAAAAGTGGAGGGTACTGAAGCCCTAGGGGGCTAGGTTCCCACTTAGTTGAGCGAATCAGAACAAGTACAGGTCCAAAACAGGTAGAGACGGACGTCAGAAAACCCTGAACAGAGGCTTAGCAAAACCCAGAAAACTTTCAGAAAAATCCCTGCAGAAAGTCCAGGTCACAGTTTTTGGCCTGTTTTCAACAGAGGTCGCACTTTTTGGGCTGTAAAGTGCGCCCTGGAGGTCCAGGTCACAGGTTGTGGGCTGAAAAGTGCAACCTGCACTTCTAACACTCTCGACAGCAATTTTCAGAAAAATTTGTTGTCTCAGCTGCGACTGATGTCTGTCACCTGCCCAATGGGTCCTAAAAGACGCAGAAATTAGAATTTTTATCATTTTAGGGTTTTATGGATTAAAAAAAACATCAAGAATAAGAAAAATAAGGGGCTGAAGAGAAATCCTAGGGTTTGAAGTAGCTGGATACGGAAGGATCAGAAAAACGATAGCGGTCGTAAAGGTAAACCCGTGTGGAGTCGCCAATTGTTAGTATGAATCTTTATTCGAAGTGTACGAAAAAATACCACTTTAGGTATGCATAAATTATAGCCCTAATAGCAGAAATGACTACTAATATCTTCATATCTGCAATTAGATGATCAAGAAAAATGAAGCAAAAATCTAGATCTATGCATTAGAAGACATTAAACATTTGAAAAATAAGATTTACTCCATAGATCCAATAGACAAGACAAGAATATATCCAATGAATAATTTTATTAATGACACCTGGGAGGAAAAAACAGGAGGGTGTTCCCTGTTCTCCTCAATGGGATGGGTTCTTGTAAGTCCTCAGCACTTCAGATTTATAACTTCTCTCTCTTGATTGTTTAGAAAACCCAGATAAAAATGGAAACGTATGGCTATGATTATGGATCAATAGCCAGACCAAGTGTTGAGATCCAGAGTGATCTTTAGGAAACAAAAGGTGATAAATGAATGGGAAAACCCTTCTATTTATAGCAAAATATTGAGTTAGTCTAGAGATTGGTGCATAATTAAAATATTATTAACCAAATCTAGATCCAACTTTTATGGAATATTTTATTATATTTGTTGGAGGGAAAAGGAAATTGACTTGATTCAAATCTGCTTATTTTTAAATAATAAATAAATAAATGATTTATTTATCATTTTAAGGATGTGATTAAGTAATAATAAATAAATAAATGATTTATTTATTATTTTAAGGATTTTTTTTTTCCACAGAAAAAAACAAACTTTCTATTATAAATAGATAGTTTCAGAACATATGCATAGCATTTCTAACATAGAGCCATTCCCTTTACAAGAGGGAGTGGAAACAGAGCTGCTTAAACACCTGTGCAGATGTTAGCACCTCTAAACCCAAAAAGTACCCATAGCAAACAGCAGTGCATCTCTTTTAGCTCATCATCACCCGGTAAGAGGGATGAGAACAGAAAGAGAGTAAGCACAATAAACCATAGCTGCACTATCAACATAAAGGAGCTGGCAGTAGGAACTATCCCAACCCCATATAAATGAACATCTAGAGAACAAAAAGGGAGGCCAGAACCTCCTTACATAAGGAAAACAGTTCTGGACTCATTATAGTAGCATGTTTCGAGTTTTTATAAGTCCAAAATAATACAGAACGTAAATAAACAGCATAATTACACAAAAGTTGGTTGTTCACAAACATGAACAGTCCCATTAACCACTTCAGCTACTGCCCAGGTCCCCAGAGCGAGTTGAGCACCTTCTTTAGATAAAAGATCTGCTTGCTGGTTTCTTTCCCTGTAGATATGAACAACAGTAATCTCTGAGAAAAACGATTTAAGACGAAGAACCTCCTTAAGAAATGGTAGTAAAATAAAATTTCTGCACTGCTGAGTCCCATTGAACCAGTTTACTACATTTCTAGAGTCACCAAAAATCTGAATCTGTCTGATATGAATAGAAGTAAGCCAACAGAGAAGTAGGTGGAGTGCTTTAAGTTTGGCAAAATTATTAGTCCCTTGCCCAAGGCTGACAGAAGCTCGGAGAGAGTTTTCAGCGGAGAGATAAATGACCAGACCAGCACCACAAAGATCATTGTCACCAGAAGCCCCATCAAAATAAGCCCATGGAACTGACTCATTAATAGACTCAGGCTGAATATTGCGGGAGGAAACTACTGCTGCAGGCGAAGGAATACTATCATAAATTGCAGCTCCCTCTGCTGCCAACCTGGCTAAAGGAAAGGAAGACTCATTGAAAATCATCTTGTTGCGCGCAATCCAGGTTCCCCACGCAATAAGGAGAGGAAAGGCCCTAATTTTATCATCTGAAGCCTCCTGCCACCAAGAATTCCAAGCCTGAGAGAGGTCCTCTCCATGCCATCTCAAGGGGATATTCGTCAGCCGCAAGGATTCGGCCCATAGGCTGGTATTGAAGGGACAAAGGAGGAAGATATGTTGTAGAGTTTCTTCATCGGACTTGCAGAGAGAACACCAGCTCGGCCCCTGCTTTCCTCGCTTTTTCAAAAAGTCCCATGTTGGAACCTTATTATGCAGGATGCACCAGAAAAATAGTCTAGTCTTTGCTGGGCTTTTGAGTTTCCAGAGAGATTTAGACCACCAACTGGGGTCCCCCCAATCTTCTTGCGTCATTAGCCATTTATACCCAAACTTTGGGGAGTAGGATCCAGTCTGTGCATTCACCCAGCGCAGTTTATCAACAGAATCCGAAATTCGAATAGCAGAATGTGAAAGATCAGCAACATAGCTATTCCATTCGCTAATCCATCTATTTTCAAGATGCAGATCCGTGCTTGGCAGCCAGCCTTGCTTTACAAGGGAAGTAGTCCTGGGATCCGCCACCTGATTCAAAAAATAAAATCCTTCTGAATTAATATGATTGACCGACTCCTGGGACAGAGAGAAGTTAGGTGAGCAACCAACCCAAGGATCACATCCCACCCGCACCTGAGATCCATCACCAACCTGCCAAGCCAGACCTTTCTCAATTATCTGAACAGAAACCATGATTGCTTTCCAAACAATTGAGGCATTTTTGGAGGATTTGACTGGAGACTGAACCCAGTCCAAAACAGAGCCTTGACTGATATATTTGCGTTTAATGACCGAAACCCAGAGGGACTCCGTAGAGATCAGCCGCCACACTAATTTGGCAGCCAAGGATTTAGCAAAGGAAAACCGATTTTTTATTCCCCAGCCTCCCCACTCCTTTGGTTTAGAGATTTTGTCCCAAGCCACCCAAGGGCTGATCGTGTCCTGTTTTGACCCAGACCAAAGAAAATTTCTGCACAATTTATCAATGGAAGACAGAATACCTTTAGGTACCCAGGCCAGACTAGCCCAATAAACTGGAATAGCCATCAAAACGAACTTTATTAAGACTAGGAGACCTGCCCTCGATAGCCACCTGAAGCTCCAATGATTTAGTCTTTTTTCAATCTTAGCCAGAAGTCAATTCCAGTCCCGGATTCTGTAGGAGTCTGGTTTTAGCAGGAACCCCAAGTATTTAAAATTGGCCTGCAAAGAGCGAACTTCATAGTTCAGCAGTCTTCGAGTTCTACTGATCTCATCAGCAGACAGACCTGAAGGAGTGATAGTCGACTTAAGAGTGTTTATTTGAAGCCCAGTAGCCTTAAGGAAAAGCTCCAGCAGAGTCTTTAAGGCCCGACAGTCTTCAATGGTCCCATTGAGGAATAACAGAATATCATCAACAAACAGTAAATACGTGATCCAGAGATTAGTGGCCACTTCAATCCCTTTTATTTTGCCCAGTATTTTATCCTTATGAATCAGCAGACTGAGACCTTCGGCTGCCAACAAGAAAAGCAGAGGCGAAAGAGGGCAGCCCTGCCTGAGGCCTCGTTCAGGAGTAAAAAAAGAGGTAGCAACACCATTAATCAGAAGGGAAATTTCTGTAGAAGAAACACAACTCATGATCCATCTAACAAAATCAAACCTGAAACCAAGATGAGTGAGTAAAAGCCTTAAATATAGCCAACTGAATCTATCGTAAGCTTTAGATAAATCCAGTTTAACTATAAGCCCTTTCTTGCCATTCTTTTTTAGGCTATGCAAAGATTCTTGAGCAACACCTACAGCTTCATGGATTTGGCGGCCACTAAGAAACCCAAACTGTTCCGGAGAAAGATGAGAGGAGAGGAAAGGTTTAAGCCTAGAAGCAATAACTTTCGCTATGACTTTATAGACACAGGTGCAAAGAGAGATAGGCTGGAATTCAGCAAAGGAAGAAGGGCGGTCAGACTTGGGTATCAAGGCAAGGAAGGTGGAATTGAAAGGGGAAAATATTTGACCAGTGGCTCTAGATTCTTCTACAACAGCAACCAGATCGTCACCAAGCATCTCAAAAAAATGCAGGAATAATTCAACAGTCCAACCATCCGGCCCTGGACTTTTGTCCTTTTGCATACCTTTAAGAATATCCTCGACCTCCTGTTTGGAGACAGGTGCCATTGTAGCCTCATTATCCTTGTCCTCCACAAACCTAGGAAAAATTTGCGCCACTCTGATCACTTCTGCAATGGACACTTCAGCCGGGGCTTTGAAAAGATCTTTGAAGTAAATGGTACCCAAAGTACACAAGTCCTCGAAGGAGGAGACCACTTCTCCATTCCCTTTAGGCAATTCCCAGATAGTGTTTGCCATCTTCCGACCTTTGGCATAGTTTTGGAAAAACTTGGTATTTTCATCCCCCGCTTGGAGCCATAAAGCCCTGCTTTTTAACCTCCAACTCTCCTCCCTTAGCTGTAGGATTTTTCTTCTGGAGGCCTCCAATTCTAAAATTCTATTCCTTGCATCAATGGAGACATAGCCTCCTCCTTCTGGATCTTCTAAGAGAGCTATTTCAGAGTTGACCTTTATAAGTTCCTCCTCCTCCTTCTTCTTCAAGTTAGCAGCCCACTTCTTAGAAGCTGCTTTCATCCTCTTCAAATTCTTCCAAAAGAAAGCACTCCTAGAAGAATCAGGCCTGACTGGGTCGACCTCCCAAGTTGATGCAAAAAGTTCCTGATACGAATCATCTTTGAGCCAGGCAAGGTTGAAGCGGAAAGGCGCCCCAGGTTTACTTCCTGCACCTTTAATTTCAAGAAGGATGGGGAAATGATCCGAAAAGCCCCCATCACCAATCCAATGACGGTAGTTCGAGAGAGTTTCAACTGGAGGCTCACTTAGAAGAAACCAATCCAACCTCTTCCCCACCCAATCCTGTCCAACCCTTCTGTTCCTCCAAGTAGGTTTCAGTTTCAGAAGAGGCATGTCCACCAAATGAGCAAGAGCAAGGTGGTTGATGAAAAAATCAGATAAAGGGTCAGCTCTAGCCGAGGCACCCCAGGATTTCGCTTCCCCTAGTGAGAAATTGAGGTCACCTCCAATAATTAAGAACGGGTGGCCTACCCAGGAGGAGCGAAAAAAAGAAGACCAGAACCGCTCCCTTTCCACACAAGGCCCATATATATTTAAGGAGAGAAAGGAATGGTTGAGCTCATTGGAGAAAAGTTCCACAGCTAAGACATTCGGAGACCCCCAAGAAGAAAAATACTTTAATTTATAAGGATTGAAACCAGAGACCACACCACCAGATCTCCCCACAGCATCAAGGGCAAAAAAATACCAACCAGGCAACATCTTAGATAAAGCAGAGACGACCTCCTCCCCTTTGCCCAGAGTTTCTTGGAGCAAAAAGATATCCGGTTTATAAGCACACAAAAGCTCTTTGAAGGCTAGCCTTTTGGCCTGGCTAGCTAAGCCCCTGCAGTTAAAGGAGAGGACTATCATGGCTCATCACCAGAGGGTGGCCGCTCTGCTCTAAGCACCCGGGAGAGAGACATCTGTTTACCATCAGCTATATCAACAAAAACTTTCGACTGGGCAAGGGAGAGGTTGGATTTACGACCTCTGGTCTTTTTGGCCCCTATTTCAATAGAGTTAGAGGCGAGGCCACCCACTACAAAGCCCTAACCCCTCTTATCTGCTCGAGATCTGAGATTGTAGGGAACGATAACCGACGGCCGAGGACAAGGGACCGAAGAGACAGCCTGAGTAGAAGAGGAAGGAAGATCAAAGGCGTCGGGAACGGAGACAACAACACTATCCAAAGGAGGCGAGGAAAGATTTAAGGCCAAGAGATCACTCAATAGCTGCCTGGAGGAACCAGGCTCCAAGCAATTAGAAACAGGAAAACCAGAAGATGACTGAGACAAAAAAGAAGGAGATAAAGACATACCCGCCTGAGTCGCCCTGCCAGGATCAGCTTCTGAGAGGGGAGCCAGCGGGTCAGCCATATCCTCGAGAGGCAAAGAGGAAGGACCAGCAGCATCCGTCGGGTTCCGGACCAAGACCTCTTCGAGGGGAGAGGGAACACCCTGAGCAGATAGGCCCTGAACTGCTTCCATAGGGTCCACTTCCTGGACTGAAACAGTCGATTTCTTCGCCCTGTTGTGCCTTCTTTGTCTACGTTTTCGTTGATGACCCAACGGGCAGTCACGAGCCAAATGGATGGTCTTATGGCATCTGTTGCACCTGAAGGGGAGGTGCTCATAGTCTAAGGTCTGCATAAACTCCAAATCCTTATACTGTAGCAACATTATCTCCGCAAGACCTTCACGAGGATTGAGGTTCACCAGAATATGGGCCACACTCTTATCCTTAGTTTGCAGGTAGGATTTATCAGCTTCGAGGTAGGTACCCAGCGTATTGCCTATAGAGATAAAGACTAAATCAGTCCAGAATTGGAGAGGAAGACCAGGCAGCTTCACCCACACAGGAGATTCAGCCATTTTCTCCTTCTGAGCATCAAAAAGAGGGGTCCATCTTCTAAAAAGAACGGGTCTCTTGCCGAAGAACCAGTTCCTTTCCAGAACTTTGTCCACCTGTTCTTTGCTGTCGAAAGTAATGCTGAACCATCCTCGCGCCAAGATGGTTATGTCGACTGGAAGGCCTGGAGATTCCTTCCACATTGAGTGAGCCCACTCTGCAATGTATTCTGACGAATATTTCCTTCCCCTCACTCTTCCTACAATCATAATCTCAGATAAATCCATGACTTTTTCAATACTAATATCCGCTCCAAGCAAGCATTTCAGACATTCTTCCTTCGACTTGAGGAGCTTAGCTTTCTTCCTCTTTGATCCCATAGCTTTCTTGACCTCTTCCTCCTCTGCTATCGACTTTGGTGGAGGAATTTCAGCACGAATGGTCTCCAGAAGGAATTGCCTTAGTGCATCAATAGAATGTGAGGGCTCAAGACCATTGAAAGAGTAATGCTGAGCACCAACCCCTGAAATTGCTTCACGATCCGGCGCAATCCCTTGATTGTCAGAAGCAACAAATTTAGGGATAAATTCCACTGCCTTGCTGGAAGAAACCCTTGACAAGAGGTCATGACCTCGGCCCCCATCCTCAACTGGTTCAGCCCCAACCCCTGCAAAAGGAAACGAGGGCAACAGAGCTCCCACCACACCTTCGAATATTACCTTAGGAATCCCAGTCTCTCCTTCAGGCTCATGAGGCCCTCTCGAAACTGCTTGGAAAGGGGTCCCCCGTAAGACAAGACCTTCAGAGGGTTCAGCGCTTGGAAAAGAGGGGCCCTGCGAGAAAGGTAACCCTCTACACCCTATCCCTTCTTCAAAACCCCCAGAAACAACAAGGGAAAGAGGGTTATCGTGGAAAGCCGAGGGCCACGAAACCTAATTGAAATTGATAGCTGATTTGAAAAGCTCTTCTGAGGTCTGCGGATAGTTGTTGTTATGAATGAGCGGAATACCAGAACTAGAACCACTTCTCGGCGCAAAGAGGTTATTACTAGCATCCCCACAACCAGTCGAAAAACCTTCCCATGTTGCATCAGCTGCAAAAGCGAGCGAAGAACGGTTTGGAAAGTAGAGATCTATATTCTTCTCCGAGACTTCGACCCCCCAACAGGTGAGCAAATCCTTCGGCGACGGCTCTAACTCAACCGAGAAGCTATCAATACCCATTGTAGACAAATAACCGCCTTCTTAAGAACCACTGCAAAACCCCTCAATCCTCGCTTCCCTGCAGTCACCCTAAACACCAAAACCCATTCAACGGAGCCAGAAACGCATCCCTTATTATTTTAAGGATATGGTTGAGTAATAATCAAATAAATAATGATTTATTTAATTATTTAAGGGTGAATTAGTCATATTTAACAAAGAATATTATTCAAATAAGATTTAAACAATTATTCTTTAGAAAATAATAAGACAAATAATGATTTATCTAATTAATTTCTTCGTTTTGGGTTAAATATAACCAGAAATATTAATTAAACGACTGTTTAACTAATTATTTCTTGAGGAAAGTCAAACAAATATATATTTATTTAATATTTCCTTATGGGGTTTCCTATTTAGACCATAAACAATTTAATAAAGGTGATATACTAAGTTATTTTCATAGTGAAAGCAATTTTACTTGGAGTAAAATTGGTCTTACATGATGTACTTGGGTCCATCTAATGATAATAGGTTAGATGACCAAAAAATGGTGTAACACCTCTTGTTCAATAATATGAACTAGAGTTCTTGCTTTCGACAATGTGTAATGCAAGATGTCAACTTCTCCCATGGTTTCCTGAAGTGGGGTTTCCTCTATGACATGCAAGGGTTTGGTTTTCTCAAGTTCTCCTTGCTCATGTGTCTTCGGAATTTTTTCACCAAACCTTCCCTCCAATGTCTCTAAGAATCTTGCATAAGAGGAAGTGTTTGCATTTTTTAAAGAAAAATATTCAAAAATCCACCATGTATGAGCCTTACCTTTGAAATGTAGCGCTGCAACTCTGATGGCTTCATCTTCAAAAATATGGTGCAACTGCAAATAGGAATCTAGCTCCTTCACCAAAGCTCCAACTGAATATGTAGGTGACCAGGAAAAAGTAGATAGAAGAAATCTATCTGCATCCTGCTGCTTGCTCTTCTCCACCTGGATCTTGCAAAACTCCTGGAAATCAATATGATCTCTAAACCTTTCAGTTTGAGATTCATATTCCTGCAACAAATCACTAAGAGTTCTCCTCTTAGATATTCTTCCTCCTCCTATCCATCTCAAGATAGATCTGGGCACTTGACTGCATTTTGCATCATAGTGTGTAGTTGCATGCCCACACTCACCATGTGAAAACCTAAATTCAGCTCTAGATTCAACCTCCTTTGGAGATCCCTTCTCCAATCTCATCTTCTTCAGCTCTCCTTGAAAGCTCTGCATAGATTTTGGAAGAAGCTTTGTAAGCTTGTCTTCATTTATTCCTTCACATACTGAAGCTTTCTAGATTTTTTCCATCTCTCCTTCCTATGATAGCTAGATCTCATAGGCTAAGCTAGAGATCATGCTCTGATACCACTATAATATTCCAAATCTAGAATAGCTCATGAATCATGCACTAAAAATTTATTTCCAACAAAATTTGTAATAAAATATTGAAATGGACCCTTGGATCCCATAAATTAATAAATATACAACCTAAATCCAAGAATAGAGCTTAAAAAAATCAAACTAGGTGGGTTAAACAGATCTCCCACACCTAGGATTGCCAAAATGTGTTAAAACCCCAAGACTTTAAAATACCAGAGTTGTTGCATAAAGGAATGCACAATATAAGAGAGGGTTTACACTCACAAAATAGGAGAACAGTAGATCTACTCATATATTAATCAAATATGTATTAAAACTGAGACCTAGTCTCCTTATACAAAATACAAGATAACCCAACAAGGGTTTCTTGTCAAACACTCTGCATACAAGATGGGATATTCAGTAATTTACTGAATCACCACTAAAAAAATGAACTACATGTGTGTATAAGGCTTAAATATTTCTGATATGTTGTATATCCCTCAGGGGCTTCCTCCCATGAAAGGATGAACCATTCAGTCACAAGGAAACACTACAACGGAGCCACTGAACCATGCACTGAACACTGACTCCAGAGTAACGCATTACCTAGCTGGAAAAATGCTGGGAATGTATGGGACATGTTTGGTCTGATACCACAAATCTAAATCAGCTCTGGAGCTCTCCGAACAGATCCCTCAAGTGAAGAAAACCTTCCTCCAATGAGAAACTAGCTCAGAAACCGAGATTCCAATCCCTTCCACTGCTGCACCCAACAACCCTGCACAATCTTTGGAAAAAACTGTGCTGATGAATTAGGATGAATATTGGCCTAAAAAACTGATGTGGAATGATGAATAGAAACTCTCCCAAGATACTCCTCAAGGAAAGAGGTGGGATTCCCGCTCGGGAACACCCTGTGCTAAACAACAATGCTACTCTGCTAAACAGCAAGAGGAAGCAAAAGTCTGAGAAGACATGGAAAATAATCTAAGACATCCCAAATAATGTTGAAATCCTCTTCCTTATATAAAATATGTTTTTTCTTGCCCTTGGCCCCACTCAATTAGGTCATCTCTATCCAAAGATATATCTCCCTCCAAAACTGCGTTATTCCTCCTTGGATTCCTCCTCCTCCACAACTGCATTGTTGACTTAGTCAAAGCATCTTCATTTTATCCCTGTTCACACATGGAGGTGTTTTATTAAGTTAGAAAGAGTGTCCCCTTTCACACTTGGAGTGTTTTTATTCCTCCTTAGGTGACTTATGGGCTTTCTACCCATTTATTTACCGGTTATAGCTGCGCTAACTCTAATGTTCCATTTAGCTTTGAGGCTAAAATTTTGGAACATTATAGTCCTCCCCTCCAAAATATTTGCTTGTCCTCAAGAAAATGTATAAGGAGAGAAAAATTTCTCCCCTCCTTCTCTTGTGGCCTCCTATCAATAGCCTCCATCACTGCATCAAGAGAATCTATAAATAAACTGTGAACCAATGTTTCCTCCAAAGTGTGCAAAACCAAGTGGTCTACAACAAATAAAGGTGGAAAGCGTGAATGGAAACTTGCTTGCTATATCATGGCATCCACAAATTAGGAGTGATGATAATCATGGTGAATGAGTGCCTCCCTCACCCGTGCTATCATCCAAATGAAGTGAGTCACCCTCCAACATGGTAACTCATGAAAAGTCTCCTCCACATTATTCTCCGGAAATGTAGGTGGGCTGAATAAATGAACCTGATAGGCAAGAGGGCCTATCCCATGCTGTCCTCCTCTCCACTGATGATAAGTGTAGAGGGTATGTTGATCTTGGGCTGCAACATGATTTCCCTCCAATGACAAGAAGAATATTGAGTCTCCAAGGACCCTTCCTCCAAAGTCATAATTCATGCCAACCCAAACCATCCCATTCAAGATGAATGGCACGTCTTCACCACATGGCATCCAAATTAGAAAATGGCTGAAGGTTATGTGCGAGTTTAGATGATACATATCGTCTCTCTGGTGGATGTAGCACAGTCCTTTCAATTGCTGATTCAGAGCATCAAGTGGCAAGCTGTTCTTCAAAGGATTTGTAGCTATGTATGTTAGCTCATCTACTATAAAGTAGTAAGTTGCAATATATACCAACTGTGTGCAATGAAAGTAATACAACACTTGCCCAAAGTCATGTAGATATGGGTTATCAATATTACAATTTTGGCCCTAAAGTGACCATCAAACCCATAAATAATCTTGCTCTCATGTGGAGAAACGCACTATTTACATATGGTGAGAAAGTACAAATACTCAATAGAGTAATCAAAAAGCACATGAATGTACTTCTTACCATGCATCATGTGTGAGATGAAGATGAGGTCCATAAGTGAGTCTCCCCATGAAAATCCCCTCATAAAAATCTGCAAGAGGAGAGGGTGCATACTCCCTTTGGAACACTCCATCAATAGAAACATGCTCTCAAGTGATAGCGTTGTGGGCCTTAGTAACAAGGCACTGGTCACTCCATGACTTCTCCCTATGACATTCCACATGCCAAAGCCATCCACCATCATGCCGCTATGTGAGAAGATATCCTTCCGGCATGGAAGTCTCTCATTATCCTCCAATGCTGAAGGGTAGCCTCCTTGCACCATGAATATGCCTTTCTTCTTCCTAGAAATCACATGAAAAGTATGGGAAGAATTTTTCCCATACTCTTCCAGGTGCAACCATAGCAACAAAAATTTTTGTTACTGCCTCATCTCTTCCTCATACATGCCATAGTGTAGGATCATGATGGTCAACTTGTATGATGTCCTAGCAAACAGTTCAGCCATGAAGTGACTCCTCAAGTTCTCCAAGTGGTTCCTCCCACAAGAAGAGAAAAAGTGTGATGTGGAAATCATGATTTGTCCATGGCTCCTCCTGAAGTGTACAACATATAAAGTGGGGAGAATCATGCTCCCAATGGGCATCTTCCCTCTCAAGCCCACTCTCCAAATAAAGATTCTCATGATCATAAATATGTCAACAACATATGGAAGAAAAGTACAATAAGAACAAGTTTCCAAATGACAACTGGAGAGTAAATCATAGTTCCACTCATGGAATGAGCACAGTCCATCCTTTGCCTACATCAACATAAGAAATAAAAAGTTCTTTACAAGCCACTTTTTTGCTGCCACAATCATCTCATAAGATGAAAACATGAAGTTACAATATGGTTTCAATGGTGCACACCAAGAAACATGTGGCTTCCCCCACAGACCATCAAAAGGATAGACAAAATCAATGCTACAAGTAGCTACAAGTACATCATCATACAATATGCAAGAAGAGATGATTCTTCTTGTTAGATCATGCTGCTCAAATAAGGAAAATAAGTAAAATACAAAATATGAAATTATACCTCCGCTATCATGTACTTGAGATCTTGAGCTGAAATGGCTCAACTGGAATCTTTCCCTCATCTCTAATGAGTAGGGAGGTGGCTGTGACCTACTCTTCATTACCATCTAGGCTATGCATCTCTCCATATTCTAATATATGTCATCCTGGATGCCTCCCAAGTGAAATCCTTCATCAAATGGAAATATGCATCAAAGTGCATAGAAGATAAGTCCTCATGTGTTGCATGTAGTAGCTTCTCCTTGAGACTAGAAGATCTAGTCAAGAAGATCCTGCCATAGGAATAGATGACCACATCATCCACCATCTATATATCATCTCCATCTAGGTCATCAAGAATCATGCATGCACCAAGATCATTGAAGTACTCTACCAAAACCTGGATCTCCAATAAGGATCAATCCTCCTAAGAGACAGCGTTGGTGATCTGGCATGTGAAGCTCTCCTGATGCTGCTGCCTACTACTCTGACATCCCTCATGACAAATTTCTCCTCCCAACTCTTCACCCCTCCAAATTCCAAGAGTGGTGAACCCAAAGACAAGATATCTCTTATAAACTATAGATCTGGGGCCTCCCTGGTGGAATGCCTCCATGAAATGAGACATCAATGTCAGAAGTAGACTGTACATATGATCAAGAAATATTTCCCCTACTCTTACTACGCAAATCAGTCTTCCTCCTTCTTACATTGGCTCTCTGAAATAGATAAGGGTGTGTGCCTGTCATCAAGTGATGTTGCTCTTCCTCCCTACCTCCTCTTTCCAACTGCAATGATGCACAATCATGTTGCTCACTGATTGTGCTTGGACATTCATGTATGAGATCCTGGGGAACTCCTTGCAAGGATACAAGAAACCCTCCTATTGGAGCATGTGATCCTCCTCCCTTTTCATGAGGCACTGAATGTGCTCTAGATGTGACAGCGTTGTTGCCCTCATCTTCCTCAATGTGTATGAGCAACATCTCAACAGTTGGATCCTCCTGTGAAAAGGAGATCCCCATGCCCTCTTGTTCAATAATATGAACTAGAGGTCTTGCTTTTGGCAATGTGTAATGCAAGATGTCAGCTTCTCCCATGGTTTCCTGAAGTGGGGTTTCTTCTATGACATGCAAGGGTTTGGTTTTCTCAAGTTCTCCTTGCTCATGTGTCTTCGGAAGTTTTTCACCAAACCTTCCCTCCAATGTCTATATGAATCTTGCATAAGAGGAAGTGTTTGCATTTTTTAAAGAAAAATATTCAGAAATCCACCATGCATGAGCCTTACCTTTGAAATGCAGCACTACAACTCTGATGGCTTCATCTTCAGAAATATGGTGCAGCTGCAAATAGGAATCTAGCTCCTTCACCCAAGCTCCAGCTGAACATGTAGGTGACCCGACAAAAGTAGATAGAGGAAATATATCTACATCCTGTTGCTTGATATTCTCCACCTAGATCTTGCAAAACTCCTAGAAATCAGTATGATCTCTAAACCTTTCAGTTTGAGATTCATATTCCTACAATAAATCACTAAGAGTTCTCCTCTTTGGTATTCTTCCTCCTCCTATCCATCTCAAGATAGATCTGGGCACTTGACTACACTGTGCATCATGGTGTGTAGTTTCATGCCCACACTCACCATGTGCAAAATAGATTCATCTCTAGATTCAACCTCCTTTGGAGATCCCTTCTCCAATATCATCTTCTTCAGCTCTCCTTGAAAGCTCTACATAGATTTTGGAAGAAGCTTTGTAAGTTTGTCTTCCTTTATTTCTTCACATACTGAAGCTTTCTGGTTTCTGTCCATCTCTCCTTCCTATGATAGCTGGATCTCACAGGCTGAGCTAGAGATCATGCTTTGATACCACTGTAATATTCCAAATCTGGAACCTCTCATGAATCATGCACTAAAAACAAATTTCCAACAAAATTTGCAATAAAGTACTGAAATGGACCCTTGGATCCCATAAATTAATCAATATACAACCTAAAAACAAGAATAGAGCTGAAACAAATCAAACTAGGTGGGTTAAACAGATCTCCCACACCTAGGATTGCCAAAAAGTGTTAAACCCCAAGACTGCAAAATATTAGAGTTGTTGCATAAAGGACCGTGCAGTATAAGAGAGGATTTACACTCAGAAAATAGGAGAATAATATATCTACTCATAAATTAATCAAATATGCATTAAAACTACGACCTAGTCTCCTTATACAAAATGCAAGATAACCTGGCAAGGGTTTCTTGTCAAACACTCTGCATACAAGATGGGATATTCAGTAATTTACTGGATCACCACTACAACACTAAATTACATGTGTTTAGAAAGCTTAAATATTTCTGATCTGATATAGATCCCTCAAGGGCTTCCTCCCATGAAAGGATGAACCTTTCAATCACAAGGAAACACTGCAACGGAGCCGCCGAACCATGCATTGAACACTGCCTCCAAAATAACGCATTCGCTAGCTGGAAAAATGCGGGGAATGTATGGGAAATGTGTGGTATGATACCACAGATATGAAATCAGCCTTGGAGATCTCCGAACATATCCCTCAAGTGAAGGAAAGCTTCCTCCAATGAGAAACTAGCTCAGAAACCGAGATTCCAATCCCTTCCACTACTGCACCCAGCAACCCTGCACAATCTCCGGAAAAAATTGCGCTAATGAAGTAGGATGAAGCTTGTCCTGAAAAAATGATGTGGAATGATGAATACAAAATCTCCCAAGAGACTCCTCAAGGAAAGAGGTGGGATTCCCGCTCGGGAACACCCTGTGCTAAACAACACTGCTACTCTACTAAACAGTAAGAGGAAGCAAAAGTCTGAGAAGACATGAAAAATAATATAAGACATCCCCAATAATGCTGCCATCCTCTTCATTATATAAAATATGAGTTTTCTTTCCCTTGGCCCCACTCAATTAGGTCATCTCTATCCAAAGATACATCTCCCTCCAAAACTGCATTATTCCTCCTTAGATTCCTCCTCCTCCACAACTGCGTTGTTGACTTAGTCAAAGAAGCTTGATTTTATCCTTGTTCATAGATGGAGGTGTTTTATTAAGCTATAAAGAGTGCCCCCTTTCACACTTGGAGTGTTTTTATTCCTCCTTAGGAGACTTATGGTCTTTCTATCCATTTATTTACCGGTTAGAGCTGCTGCTAACTCTATTGTTCCATTTAGCTTTGAGGCTAAAAGTTTTGAGCATTACAAAGATCCCCACTTCAGGAAGAGCTCTCTTCTCAAAATAAATACATGGAGATCTCTTTTTCAAAATAGGATCAAAACAAAGAGCCTCTTAATAATGATGAGGTAACCTCCATTCATGATGAAGGGGAAGAGTAGGCTGGAGGTAATAATAGTGTCACATCAGGAGAAGATCTAGTACCTCATGGAGAGGAATATGGATCAATTTCTCCAATGAGAGGATTTCTTGTATCATTGCAAGAATTTCCAACGGATCTCATATGTGGAGATCAAGGCGTAATCCATGAGCAACATGTGCCATTTTTAATATCACAAAATGGGAATGGAGTAATACATAAACACAATACTGGAGTAGCAGTGAGAAATAAAATGTGTGTGGAACACTTTAGCCAACAAATGATTGTTACATCAGCAAAATATGATCCACTATGTCATCCCAAAGTGCGGAAATGCAACAATATGGGCCATAAAAATGTTAATTCCATATAATTTCATTATAACAGGAAGAAATAACACTTGTATCCCTTAGCTTATATATTATGGGACTCACATCCAGAAGGGGATCAGAAAAAATTCCCTTTTGATGTGTTAAACAAATCTCCCGGTCCCGATATGGCTTAAAAATGCCCAAATCCCATGACTTGATCTATGAAGAGTTTTATGAAGTGTGCACAGCATAATTTTATGAGGGTTTCTGATACAATATGATAAAAATAATATAACTGGAGTTCATTACATCAATACATGGAGAAAAATGGATATCTAGCTCCTTTTACACATTATAAAGATAATTCGGCAAGGGATTCATGCAAGAACAAGTACAAAATGTTAGATTTGCATATCTGGATCTGAAATGATGCAGTATAACTAAAAATGTTCATATATATAGCTGAATAATACAAGAAATGAAGGAAAATCCTTCTTACAAGCTTCTCGGGAGAAGGGCTAGCCCTTTCCCTAAGAAACAAGCTCAAGATTGAGGGGCTTGACCCTCACACTACAAAACTGCAAGAAATGATGCAATTCCTAAAAGGGACTGTGCTATAGCTGAAGGGAGTGCTTTGGCCAAGTGCCAAGATATGGAAATATACTTCTGAACCTTCCTTAATGATCTCCCAAAGGAATGGAGGCTCCCTCCTTTGAAAAATGAGTGTAGGAAGTGGTGTTGTGAACCCCCACTACAACACCCTGCAACACAACATTATACTGCTACAAAAATAATGATGTAGCTAAAGGAGGATGCTTGGCCTTAAGCCTAGATGTGGAGAAATTTATTACAACTCCTTCAAGAGGCCTCTCAAGAAAGGATAAGGAATTCCTAAACAAGAATGCCTTGTGCTAAGCAGCCCAAAAATCTCAACTAAACAATTGGAGAAAGCAGAATAGTCATGTAGACCAAAATCCAATCTTCAATTCATAAGATGTCTTGCTATGGCTTCCTTGCCCTCCTTTTAAACATGTGTGATCCTTCTTACCTTGGGTCCCACTCATTAGGGTTTCCTTCACCAAGAAATCTTCCTCCCACTTGCATTGTGTTGTCTCTAGGGATGATCTCTTCCTCTCATTCCAGCACTGTTGACTTGGTCAAACTTGAACTTGTCCACATGCATTTGTCCCTGTTCACACATGAGAGTGTAAAATATAGCTAGCATTATGATGCGTTTTCACATTATCAGGGATTTTATTCTTATTTCTGAAATGTATGGGCCTCCTTACCCATTTATTCTTCTCATAAGTGAAATCAGTAAAATTTAGTATTCCAATTAGTTGCATGCTAATTTTGGAATATTACACCATTATTGATAGATTGTGAGACCTTGCAGATGAAAGGAGAAGGTAGGGAGGATGGTTAGCATCATATTATTAGGAGCACACACCCCTATATATTTCAGAAGGTTGATGCACAAAAGGGGCAGATTGATTTGCACAGTGAGAGTGGGGACAAATTAGTCCACTCATATATGAAGTCTACTATTGACGTTGATGTCTCATTACATGGAGGCACTCCACCTAGGAGACCACCAGACCAGGAGATGATGAGAGAGGCATCACATATGGTTGCACCAATCATAGATTCCAGAAGGGTGAGAACCTTGGGAGGACTTGACACAGCATAGAGAGTCTAGGGTAGGCTCAAGGAGGAGGGAGATATTCTTCCAATATCAGTAATACCCACTCTCACCAAACATCTTGCACTAAGAGAAGATGTTTCAGAGATGGATGGCACCATCATGGTGAAAAAATACAACTCCATTTCTTTTAAAATCAGAAGATACTTCCACATTGGGAGGAATCTTCCGTATTTGGTAGAGTTTGGTGGCCACTCATGCTTACATTGGCAAAACTCATAAATTTTTTGATGGGTGATAGATTTTAATGGAAGGATAGCCTCCAAAAACTTCAACCTTCACTAAAGCATGAGTTGTTGTAGGAAATATTGCAGCATCCCGTTGTATGACTTTGGCATGGGAGATGTCAAATAAGAGAGCAGCAACATGACAGGTGCTTCACATGATAGATCAATAATGTTTTCCTTATTGAGTATTGACCCTTATTAGAGATCCTAGATGTTAGTGGAATACTCCAAGGATCTCTTTTCATGCATAGTTCTTAATGGCCAGTTATCTAATGGGAGATATGCAGTGAGAGATGGGGTCATATATTTTTAGAGTAGGATCTTCTTAACTAGAGCTTCTAAGCTCAAGAAGAAACTACTAGATGCAGCATATAAGGGTTTTCTCTCCAAAATCACTAGTTTTATAAGAGCATATCGTACTATCCTAGAGGGATTCATTTGGGAAGGATTCAAAGAGGAGATGCACCACCATATGATGAGATGCATGGATTGTTTGGAGGATGAGGAGATACATAACTCTTTGGTAAATTTATCACAACCACTTCTTATCTCATTGGGAGTGAGAGGAGACCCATCTATGAGCCACCTTACTAGCTTGAACCAAGTACATGGTAAATATTTCAATTCTGTACATCATAATTCATTTAATATGTATTTGCATTTCCTTACCATTCATGTGTAGGGAATTGCTCCAAGATGGGGCACTCTTTATTCTAGACTTCATGGTCTACTTGAGACCATAAGTAGTGTTGATGATGGCCACTCCCTAGCAGATCTTGAGGAGATGATATCTGATGCAAGGTATGTTCAATTTTCGTTATACATCATACACCTTCTCCAAGCATGTGAGAAGATTGGGGCAGAAAAAAAGTGGTTGGGAAACCACTCATCATGCCATATTCTGATGCAGTTAGGAGTAAAACTACGCTAGTTTCACTTGAGGGGCAATTTTCCTTCTCCATTACTACACATGGAAGCCAGCATGACTTTGATTATGATCCCATATGTTCATGATGTTCTTATTATTGTTGGGAACATGATTGGAGGGGTGACATATTGGTTGGATGTGCCCATGGGGAATGAAACTTCCCACACTTCTTCATGCCTCAGGAGGAGCATGGGACATTATATGGCTGCTACAATATATCACTTGTTTCTTTATTAAGTGAGCCATATTATTGAATTGAGTCTTTGGGAGGAGCCTCTCATGAGCATGTGGAAGGATTTTTTCTATGAATTACCATTGTGGAGGGTGATTCATTTTATATGGATGATAGCTTGGAGATTGGAGCTTCACATGGGAATGAAGTTTCCCTACATTTTTCAAATCTATCCTTGCAGTTTCTTGAGGACAAACAACATTTGGGAGGGGAGGATTGTAATACTCCTAAATTAGCATGCAGCTAATTGGAATATTAAAATATAATTTTTCTTCTTAGTTAGAAGAATAAGAGGGTTGGGAGACCCATAAATATCCTTAGTAGGAATAAAACCACTTCAAATGTGAATGGAGGGCATCAAAAGTGCTCGATAAATCCCCCCTATGTGTGAACAAGGGCTGGAGCATGAATACTGGGTTAACTTTGACCAAATCACCAATGTTGTCATGGAGAAGTGGCATTCATTGAGGAACAACGTAGTTTTGGTTGGAGACTCTTTGCATGGAAGTAGTGACTTAAATGAGTGGGGCCAAGGGTGATGAAGCTCACCACTTATATAAGGAAGAGTATGGTAGCCATGGAAGGCATGCTTTTGGATTATTACTTTGTATATGGTTTGTTTAGACTTGTTTCGCTCTTTAGTTGTTTTTCTAAGTTTGCAGTGTTGTTTAGCACAAGGGTGTTCCCTAGTGGGAATCCCACCTCTATACTTGGGAAGCCTCTAAGGAAGAGTATTGCACTATCATTCCATATTTTGGCATTTGGCAAAGCTACAGCTTTCTTCTACAATGTAGATTCTATTTAGATATGTGTTGATTTGCAAGGTGCAATAGAGTAGGGTTTCTTTGGATCATTTCTGAGCTTGTATTTAGTGGAGGAAGCTTTCTTTCCATTGGTATATCACTAATGAAGGTCCCTGTGCTTCATATCACATTTTGGCATCATTCCAAGGCATCATCATCCCATACAGCGCAGTTCCAGTCCATGACTGTGTTATTTTAGTGAGTTGTTGCAGGGTAAGTTCAGTGCTCCATTTGGAGTGTTTGCTTTCCATTGAAGGGATCAGACCTTCATTTAGAGAGTCTATTGGAGTGCCATTCAGATCTACATAAGTCTTAGACACCTCCTCTTTAGGCTTTATTTTTAGTGATTATTCATCCCTAGGGCTTTAGTTTCACCATTTGTATTTGGTGTATTTCCAGAAACCCTTCCTGGGTTATCTAGGAAATGTTTATGGGAGCATAGATCTCCATTTTTGGCCTTGTATGAGCATGATATTTTCAGATTCATTTATTTATAATGTTTAGCTACAATGTTAGTGATTAAAAATATGTTGCACTTACTTAAGTGTTTTTTGTAGTAGCTGCAACTTCTGTTTGGGTGTTTCTTGTTGTTGGAGGCTTCTCTAGCCCAGCTTGAGGGGTTGGTTCTCCAAGATTTTGTATACATTTTTTGCTGATATAATTAATACAATGGATCTATTTTTGGCTCATATGTAATATGTTAATACTTTTTTCTATTTCCATTATTATGAGCTATATTTTTTCTTTTCTCATTTGGGAATATTACAACTTGCAACATGTTACCATTGGGGTAAGGCCAGGCTTCTAATATTCCATCTTGAATTTCTTGAGAATTTCCTTGATGTACTTGGTTTGATATATAAATATTACTTTATCCTGTTGAGATATATGAAGCCCTAAAAAGTATCTCATTTCGCCAAGTAGAGACATTTCAAACTCACTTTGCATATTCATGGAATTTTTTTTACTTAATCTATCATCATTTCTTCCAAAAGTTATATCATCTACATGTTCCTCGATAATTGTTAGGTTATCTTGATCCACTTTCACATAGAGATTGTTGTTGGTGCTTCCTTTCTTTAATCCTTGTTGATGTATATATCCATCAATATGATCATACCAAGCTCTAGGAGCTTGCTTGAGACCATATAGTGCCTTATTTAATATGCATACATAGTCTTCCTTTTCAGAGAGTAAAAAACCTTTAGGTTGTTCAATGTAAACTTCTTGTTCCAACTCACCATTTAGAAAGGCTGACTTAACATCCATTTGGTAGACCTTGAATTTTCTGAAACATGCATAAGCAAGAAACATTCTGATAGCTTCCACCCTGGCAATGGGAGAAAATGTCGTCCTTCAACTTGTGCATATCCTTTGCAGATTAATCTTGTATTATTCCTGGTAACCTATCCATCCTCGTTCAATTTTTTTCTGAAGACCAATTTAGTTCCAGTAAAATTTTTATCCTTTTCTCATGGAGCCAATTCCCAAGTATCATTCTTCTCAATTTGATCCACTTTTTCATTCATAGCTGCTACCCAGTGTTCATCTTGACTAGCTTCCTCAAAATTGCTAGGCTCAAAAGTTTCTTAAAAAACAAGGTGGGCTTTTTGTGATGAACGAAGTTGTCGACTTCCTCTGGTTCCAATTACTTAATTTATGTTTCCGATGATTTGATTTGATGAATGATTATTTTGACACCATGCTCTTAAATATTTTGGATAATTTTCTTATACTTGGTGGTGATCATTTCTTGTTTCCTCTTGGTTAACTGTTGTTTCCTTATTTGATTGGTCTTGTTCTGGTGCTTCTTCTTCATCCTTCACCAATCCTCCCTCATATCCCTCAAATTTTATTGAAGGGACAATCTCATCATAATCCTTTGTAACAAAATATTCATCAAACGTAACATTTATGCTTTCCACTATTTGTTTTCGCCTCACATTGTAGTATCTATAAGCCTTCCTTTTGCGTGAATAACCAACAATAATAACTTCATCGACAGAGGAATCAAACTTGCCCAAATTTTCATCTTCTCTTTTGATATAGCATTTTCTTCCAAATATTTTGAAGCATTTGACATTACCTAGTCTTCCCTTCCATAATTCATATGGAGTCATGTTACAATTTTTCTGTATCAAAGTTATGTTTATAATGAATACAATTGTATTGATTGCTTGAACCCATAATTTATCATGTAGTTTTGAGTCATTTAACATTGTTCTGCCCATTTCCTGTATGGTTCTATTTTTTCTTTCAGCAAATCCATTTTGTTGCAGTGTTCTAGTTTTTGATAATTTCCTTTTTATTCCAATTTCATCATAGTATTGCTGAAATACCTTAGAAGTGAATTCTTCGCCATTATCTGATCTCATACATGTGATCTTCAAATCAGTTTCATTTTTTACCAATTCCTTTTATACTCTAAAACATTTGAATGCCTCAGTATTTTTCTTTAAGAAGCTGACAAGTGTCATTCTGGTGTAATCATCTATCATTAGCATAAAATATAATTATCCATCTAAACCTTTTGTTCTCATAGGACCACATACATCAGTATGTACTAATTCCAATGGACCTGATGCAAAGTGTTCTTTTTTCTTGAACTCAACTTTTGTCTGCTTGCTGTGTCGACAAGATTCACATATCATATTGGTGGGTTTTGAAATTTTAGGAATTTCTCTTACTAATTCCTTCTTTCGATCTTGACCAAATTGTCGAAATTTATATGTCCCATTTGTTTGTGCCATAGCCAACTTTCATATTCTTTCACCAAAAAGCACCCTTTAGGTATCTCATCCAAAATATATGTCATTTGGAGCTTTTATTTTTGTAGCCACAATTTTAATGAACTTTCATTTCCTAATTTCACATTTCTTAGAGTTAAATAGAATCGTGTGTCCTTGATCACACATTTGTCCAACACTGAGAAGATTTTGGTTCATATTTTCAACCAACAACACATATTTCGCTAATGCATTCTTGCTTTCAAGTGTGACTATACCTACTCCTATGAAGTTTGAAGACCCATAATTTCCAAAATACACTGTTCGATCCTTATTTTCCTTCAAGGATATGAACTTATTCCTATCTCCAGTCATATGAGTTGAGAAACCACTATCAACATACCAAACGCTTTTATTGCTTTGAGCCTTAAGAGCGATAGCACATTTTTAGTCTTATTTTTCCATATTTATTCATTTTTATTCTACAAGAATTCCTTTGAGGAACTTCCAAGTGTGAAATATTTAGCTTGGTGTCCATAATTTTTACATTTGTGATATTCAAAATCATCTCTCAAATGATAAAATATGTTAATATTCTACTGAGTTCTGGAATATCAATTTCTGAAAGATCTCCCGAAACTGTATTTATTCCAAACATATGTGCGAAATTCTATAGCTTTATGTCCAAACCTTCCACATGAATAATAATGACCATAGAAGATAGGTTGATACCTAGGAGGAAATCTTCTTCGAGGAATTGTCTTCCATGGTTCTTCCTGCAAGTCTTGATCTCTCGAGTTGGCTGGAAGGTATACCTGTTTCTTAGACTTTGCAGATCCATCTTCTTTTGTTGTCATAGAATGATTTGGATCCTTTACAGATTTTTCTTTGTAACCAAGACTAGTCTTGTCACTATTTGATCGTTGATTGTTGATGATTTCTTCCAATGCCTTGGAGGTGTTGGTGTAGTTTTGAAGAGTTTTTCCATTTTTTACTTGCTTTCGAAGATAAACTATTTCAACTTCCAATGCTTCTCTTTCCTTGTTTTTTTCCTTTAATTCTTTCCTGAGCGATTCTTTAGCTTATTTGTATTCTTCAACCTTGATTTTAAGATTTAGGACATGTTCTCATATATCTTTAATTTGACTTCAAGAGTGTTGACATGCTTCTTCTCGACCTTGAGCTCTTTTATAAACTTGATCACTTCGTTTTGAAATTCAACCTCAGTCATCTAATCTTCTTCCTCTCCTTCTTTGTCAGATGCTTCTTTCTTATTATGTTGGTCATAAACAATACTCTTCCATTGATTTCTTCTTTGTTATCATTGTCTTCATTAGATGAGGAGCTATCTTGTTTGGAGAAGAAACTCTTCTTAAACCATTTCTTCTTGCCTTGCTTTTTGAACTTCCTTAGACCTTTCTTTCCTTTCGTAACAACCTCATTTTTGTGAGGAAACTTGGCTATAAAATGCCCAACCTCACCACAATCGAAACATATCAATGGAAGTTTACCTTTTAATTTCCTCGTACCTATACTCATTTTTGCGTGAAGTAGGAAAAGTATTTATCTTAAAATTCTTCTTCATCTTCTTCCTTTTCTTCTTCCTTACAACTACAAGTTTTTGATTTCAAAGTATGCTTGTCCTTACTAGTTTTCTTGGATGTGGTGAATGCTTTTTCTAGGTGAGATACAGTCGTCCTCTTCTTTAATCCTCATTTCATATGTTGTAAGCAATCCATGTAATTTATCTTTGCTGAGATTGGCTAGATTCGAAATTTATTCCATGACAACTACCTTTGGGTTGAATCTTGCCGGAAAGGTTCTAAGGATCTTTCAGACAATGATATTTATATCAACAGGTTCTCCCAAACCTTCCAATGAATTTTTTATTTCATCAAAATGTTGTAAGTATGCATCAATATTTTCATCTTCCTTCGTTTTGAGTTGCTCAATTTTTTTCCTATAAATTTGAAGCTTTGCTTCTTTCACGTTTGAGTCACTTGCATATATATTCTCAAGCTTGTCCCATACTTCTTTGGCAGTTTTTCAACTCAGTACCTTAATATAGATAGATTTGATAAGCCCATTGATAACGAGATCTTTAGCCTTTGCATCATATAGCATATTTTTATTTCCTTGTTCATCTTAGGTCGTTGTAAATAATTTCTCAATGATTTCCCATACTTCATATCCTTGCACCAAAAAATTAACCTGCATTCTTCCACTCCAAAGTGTGTAGTTATTTCCATTGAAAAAAGGAACTCTATTCTTAGTATACTCCATGACCTCCTTCTAGTTGTTAGACTATTATTGAAGGAACTAATCTCTGATACCAATTGTTGGAAAGACTGAGAGGGGAGGGTGAATCAATATTTCTTATCAATTAGCACTTTTAAATATTTTCATAGCATTAGTTAATCTTCAATTATTCTTGATTTCTATCTAGTAAAAATAGTAAACAATAGAACACAATAGGCACACGAATGTTAGGTGGAAAACCCCCTCTGGATAAAAAACCACCAAATGTTTTTCTAATAAATTCTTTAATATTCAGCCCCAACTAAAATGAAAGGTACAACTTCCTAGAATTATAGAAAAGCATTCTTCTCTAAATAACACTGGAAGGATTCCCCAATGCCATAGTTTCCTCAGTATTCAACTGAAAGGATGCCCCGACATCCTAGACTAACCAACCATCCTGAAGTGTTCACAGGCTCCAACCTATAGGTGAATTCATGCACCAACATAGCACCTCCCTGCCACCCTATAATGATCAGAAATAGGACAAGAGTGTGGAATCCCATACCAAGGAAAATTATCCACGATACAATATTATTCACAATGATTTTCTTGACTAGACCAATAAACCAATCACACTATGACCTACAACCCAACCATAACATTATCCAACAATGACACTTATACCTCCCAATAGTGCATCTCCAAATCTAGGCAGATTGACTCTTTCACAATAATGACTCTTTTACAATTTTACAATGATGATTTTTACAATATTGACTTTTGAAATGGCCTAATACTTGACTTGACATTGCTTCTTTGAACACTAGTAGCTGCTGAGGTATTGTCATTCTTGCTTCAAGTAATGTTACTTTGGCGTTGTGTTGTCCTTCTAGTATGTGTCTGAGTTGTCATATTGTGTCCTCCTTCCTACACATTCATTAATGAACAAGACTCAAAAAATATACAAACCAAATACTTGCACTATCCTGCAAACCATGTGTCATAGAAATATTCAAAATTAAAATGTAAATATGTTCAACATTTATGGACAAAACCCAATCAAACATACATACAATATACTTGCATTTCCCTACAAAAACACATGTCAAATATGATATTCAAATTAAAATTCAAACACTAATTATACATACCTTGTTGTAGCAAACTTACCCTTGACTATTGATATCTTTTACTTACTACAGTGATCCTTGAATGCATATTTTTTCTTTCCTTCTAGAAGCTCGATATTGAATCTATTGTATCTATGTAATTTCATATCTCCAAGGTCTGAAATTGTGTCTTGTGGTAGCCCCTTGAGTACTATTTCCAACCCCGTAGGTATGACCAATATTGGATTCTTCAAGAAATAGTTACGCCCAATCTCCTACAATGTCCTAATTATAGACTGGTTTAGTAGATCGAACTTGTATGAAGTGCCACATGTCACTGTTTCAACCTTTGTTCTCGAAAACAATACCCAACAAACTAAAGACCATCATATTTCAGTCACTACTTATGAAATTTGAATCCAATTCTCATATAGACAATTATGACGATTTTCCCAAGGTCACATGTTTGACATGAAATTCAGGAGCCTACAAAAACCCTAAATTCCTCATATCATATATCCAAAAATATAGCAAACCAATATCTGAAATTCATACATGTGCTTCATTAGGCTTTTGGATCAAATGGTTTTTTTTAGCATCTTAAGCTTCACAGGAAAATGCCACGATGACCTGTTTTAAGTAGTGACATCCTTATGTGAGGAGGATATGAGGGTCACAATTTAGATAAATGCTTAGGTTGAGAATGTCTTCAACAAGTGAACATTGTAGGGATTTTAGGAGCTTAAAAAATTATTAACTATTTACTATTCGATGACCACAACCAATGATTAGTGTCATGCCACAACCCCATCGGGCTTTAGCCCACTAATTGGGGTTACTAATTTCAAACATGAATATATTTCAAACCATGAATAATTATGTGGCATGCCATATATCAACGGAAACATCTCGACATGTAGAAACCATCCAAAATGTCCTTTACTCGTAATAGAGTAAGTTGTCAAGTAAAATTTCCCATGCAATATCGGGGTAGCCCCTGGTGCTTCTTGGGTTGACATCAATGACAACCACTGATCAACACAAGACCACACTCAGTATGGTAATTTCAGCTTTCCATAGTTGGAAACCACTCTAATTTGTTACAAATCATTATTCTCTTTTTCAACCTTATTTTTATTAATCCCATGCAACACTTTGTCATCTACTCAGCTACAACAACCAAAATTAATCTCATCTCTCAACTCTTATTTAATCAACATTCAATAACTCATAGATTTCATCATTTTTGTAGCATAATGCACACATTTTTCTCTACTCTTGTCCCTCTTCTTATACACAAGAACATATGAACTTTATCACAAAAAATTACACACACTATTGGAATATCTCTATAGTCACCTCACACACACAAAGCTATCCACTTAGCTCTATCAACAATGTTGCAATCCCACCTTGATTGCACTACAAAAATCCTCTACTTCGTTCAAATCTTACTGAGGGATCCATGCAATATCTCTTGTCATTCACGCTCAATGCCTATGGTCCTTCAACATGGTTCACTCTGTGCCTCACTCCGCCCAAGTGTGCACTCCTATAAGGCTCTCCATTTTACTATTCTATCCAAATACTCAACCACTAAAACTATATTAAAATTGAAAATGGGCTCATTTGGTTTTTCCATGATGAGAATTAATTCTCAGTCCACTTACATAATCATGGATTTGTTCCATTGAATTTTTCCTATACCAACAACATGGTACTCCAACTCTTAGGATGTACTTTGGCATGGAATTTCTAAGCTTGGTCTAATCTCCATTACTCCTGGGTCCATATTCTCATTTATCTCTTCGTAGTTAGAGGAGCACTCATGTTTGACTATGCCAAACTCCATTAATATGCTGCAAGTCATGGTCCTTATTTCCTTGATCCAACATTCTCTGAGTAGTTCATGGTCCTCGTTTCCTTGTACCCCTATTTTTCTATCTATGCCATTTACTCTAGGTTTTCTAGTATGTTATTCAAGGCTCATGTCATATTACCTTTTGCAGTAAGCCTGCAAAACATTGCATCTATCACAAAGGATCTTGGGCATATAACACATAGAAAAATTGCATAAACATGACCTAGGCGCACCTTCAAATGTAGGTCAGGAGATTAGAGCATTGTTGGTTGGCCTAATTCACCTATTATGTATTTGTGTTTTCCTCTAACTTCTCGACTAGACCCAGAGGCCTAAAAATTGTTTAACAATGAAAAACGCCACAAAATTGACTCTTGGGCACACCTTTCAAAGTTAGCCGATAGGTCATGAGTTGGCCCACTTTAGTTATTATGCAAATGTGTATTACTCGACCCCAAAATTCCTATAGGATTGACTAGCCCAAACGTTCACTTTTCTTGTAGGCCTGACTTGGGTCCCTTTTCATTGTTTTGGACCCATTCTATTCATTTAACGTTAAACACCAAATACATGGGAAAAACTTCACAAAAAAACCCCTTGGAATAGAATTCTAGGTCCGGCCACATCATAAGCTTATGTCATGCTGAAATCAGCTAGGCCACGTGGCATCTTCTACATGGTGACACATGTTGCCTAGACTTGGCCCATTAGGCCACCCAAAAATTTTGAATATGTTTTCCACGTGTCCTTCGTACTACCACATCATCTACCACATTGCTACAAAAACATCACCATGAGCCAATCACACTCTGCTAATTTTTTACCTACACTGAGTCCCACATAGGTCTAGGATCATGGGTTAAGACCTTTAGTTGGTCCCGACTAGGCCCACCTTTAGACTTGGTTTACTACTGACAAGTCACGAGCTTGACTTGGTAGTTGATGCTACATAGGTTGGGGGTCTAGGGTCAAGGATTTTTTCTCCTGCAAAGCTTCATTATACACCCCAACCTTACTCCAAAACTGATTAAGTCAAAAAATTCTGTCACAAATAAATTTCACGCAAAACACGAAGTCTATGTGGAATCTTGAGCCATGGAACCATGTTTGTTGACCTTTTGATCTACAAAATTTTACCAAAAATATCTCTCAATCTAAGAGGCCATTTATGGACTTCAATATACTATTGGAAATCTCTTTCCAGGAATAATTAAACTATGCCATCTCCAAAAGCATATGATCTAAAATAAGCCATAATATCCTCCAAAGCCTAAGACTCTCTGACCATAATAGCTATAAGAATTTATAGCTACTTTTCATATCCTTCTACTATGATGGTTCTCTACTAGAGAATGTAGTAACCATGGGACTCCCCCTGTGCTTGATACATCAAGCACATAAATGATAGTCCAATTGCCATCACATCTAGCCTAGTGGACATAAACACCATGCCAGCACATTTCCTGCCACCAACATCCATGCTAGTCTCGTTGACATCCACTACAAGAAAAAAGCACATTGGTGAGAGGTGAAAATGGTCACCATAAGCTTATTCGTGAGGGTCAAAAGAGCCTTCGTCACCAAAAAATGAACGTCACCAAAGGTGGCATCACCGAAAGTATAGGTGTTGTGGTGACATTCAAGGTCCATCACCAATAATGATTTATAGTGATGGATAGTGACCGTCACCATTTCATATGAGCAATGGTGATGGACAATAGTCCCCGTCACCAAAAAACTGAGCATCACCAAAGGTGGCGTCGCCAAAAATATGTGTTGTGGTGACATTCAAGGTCCGTCACCAATAATGATTTGTAGTGACAGATAGTGACCGTCACCATTTCATATGAGCAATGGTGACGGAAAATAGCCTCTGTCACCAAACAACTAAGCATCACCAAAGGTGGTGTCGCTGAAAGTATGTGTTGTGGTGACATTCAAGGTTCATCACAAATATTGATTATAATGATGGATAGTGGTCATCACCATTTCATATGAACGGCAATGATTTTTTGTGATGGACCTTTCATGGCCATCACTATTGGTGCATATATATGGTGACGTTCATTGACCGTCACCATAAACTCATTGGTGACATCAAGGTCCATCATGAATAATGACTATAATGAAAAACAGTGACCCTCACCATTTCATATCAACAAAAACGATTTATAGTGACAGACCTTTAATGGTTGTCACTATTGATGCGTATATATGGTGGCATTCGTTGACAGTCACCATTCATATTTTGGTGAGGGTCGAAAAATGTCACCATAAGCTCATTGGTGATGGTCAAAAAAGCATCCATCACCAAAAACTGATCTTCGTCATTCCCTATGAATATCAGGGCACGATGGAATCAAACCACCAACCTCCTGCTTTACAAGTAGGTGCTCTTCCATTGAGCTACCACCCTTTAAAGAATTAGCCTTAAACTAGCAATTTCCCCTAAAAGCGCAAAGATACACCAAAGGAATAAGACCTAGGAAAAATGAAAGAATTCAGTGTCCTTGCTCCTATTTTTATTCTACAACACTCTACAAAGTATGATCTTGATATATGACGTATTTGTGCCAAGTGGTTCTAATTTAATTGTAAATGTTATATTCAGATAAAATAAATGAATAACTAAGAGGCCTTATGGGCTAATTTTTAATCCTTACACCAAAATATCTTAATATTCAAGTCTATGGAAAAACTCGTTCAAAGTTAAAACTGAAGTAGATTTTAAATGGAAAGCCTAAAACCAGTTAAGTAGTTTACAAGTTAAAATTTTGGATATAACTTCTGTTCAATTTATATGAAAAGTTATGCCATAACCTTGAAACTAGTTTCTTAGCTAAAAGACTTTCTTAAGTCAAAAATGACAAAAAAAGATAGTCATGGCAAGAAAAATTCTCTTTTTGTTTCTAATGAGGGTGCATGTAACTTGATAAAGGTTGTATGAGTATCAAACCATAAACAGTTTCACTAAGACATGGAAATGACAAAGTCTTGTTAAGCAATAGAATTTTAGTTGAATATATGAAAATCATCGAGCTAAATGATATAATTAAACTAAAAGTAACTATAAAAAATGAAATTGCCATCATATACCATCTAGTTTGGTTAGTTCTTCAAAAAGGGAAAGTGCAATTGCATGATCCAGCTCCTCATCTTGATTCTGTAATGGACCATCCTGAACAAAAATGTCCACATACAACAATCAATGTTATCATATTGGTAAGACTTTTGATATAATCTATCAAAGCATGTACTATGTAGGAGAATAACTGGAAAGCACAAATAGAAATTTGAATCACAACATAACAATATAAAAGAACATGCAACAGGAAAGGAACAACTCCACAGTTTGAGAAATATGAACAATCCATGAACTTGTTCTTATATATTGATATAGATAACGAAATAGCAATCAAGATTTATAAAATTCAAGTATCACACAACAAATATGCACAAGTGCATGATCGACTATAATAACAACTCACTCGTTCCTCTATCTATATGAGAGGTAAAGGGGCTTTACAATAACAAGTGGACCTAGTCATCTACAAGAAAACTTGAAAGACACATTTAGGTCCACCCATGTGAAGCACTCTACTCTATGTGACATGTGTCAGCATCAAAGGTGATAGTGATTAACAAGCAAGCCCTCCATGGCATGAGCACTACTCCCCAAGGCCAACAATCCACCAAAGGTCCTAAGCTCCAATGCATCTCCTAAGTCATGTGTCTCCTTAAGGACAATGCATGTCTAAGGTAATGTGTCACTTTAAGGACTCCCACACCTACATATCCACTCCCTCAACCCAAGAGTTCACATGTCAAGGGATTTTGTGTGCTCATGTTGATTTTGGGATGTTTTTGTCATGGTGAAATACCCAACTCTACTCCAAGCACACAAACTCCCTTCATGCATCAACAACATGAAGTCACCAAGCTCCATACTAATCCAACACTTCGAGGAAGAATGTCTTTCAAACAACCAAGAAAGGTCTAGTAGCAAATGGTAAACCACCTCCAATGTCCAAGTCCATTAATGTAAAATTCATGCTATTATTATTTCAAGAATATTTATATTTTATCCAACATGATGACCCACTATGTGCACTATTTGTAGGGAATCTTCTGGATTTTGCTGCTGCAACGTGTTGATCCACTATGTGCATTAGTCAACAACTCCATTTAGTCAAGGAACTCTTCTAAAGTTATTTCCAAGCTTCATTTCTCTTTCCTATCATCAAGCAAATTGGAGCAACTAGAAAGAATTCCATTAACTGTTGTCCATCCAGTTTTTTCCTAAACAAGTGCCTATTGCTTAAAGAAAGTTGGAAACTATCATGAAACATGACTATAGCGACATAGTTTCAGTAGCTATAATATGACAATTTTATTGAAAACGTTGTTAGATTTTTTCATAAAAGAGCACCTAGTCCCAAAAAACAGAAAATGTTCATGGAGAATGGCTTGTTTCACTATCGTTGAGCTTTACTGTAAGCGCTAACAAGTTCTTGAGCCAATAAAGTCCCTGGAGAAAAAAAATGATGGTTTCTCTCTAAAACATATGCAGATAAAGATACAAGATTCGAGTGGAGGACTTAAGTAGTTTCATGACTACCGCTCGACTTGTAACTGTTTGGTTTTTTGGTCTGCTTTATTTTTTATATTTCATATCTAGTTCCAGAATTTTTGGATTTCAAATTTCAGTTATAATCGCAGAATTCTAGGTTGGCTCACATCATTGGTATTAGAACATCAATTAATAGGAGATTCATATCATATTTTTTGCTACAGTTCAAATTAGTTACTTATGTTCATCAATTTGTTTATCTTTCAAAGAATCCTTGTAAGGAAGATAGAGCAAAGCACAACTTAGATATATTGTCACCAACATATACATCAACTCAGATATATTGTCACCGAGAGAGAGAGAGAGTAGCACTGCTCTTACATCCCTAACCCAAGCTTGAAAGGAATATGCACAAGTGCATGATCGAATATAATAACAACTCACTCCTTCCTCTTTTTATATGAGAGGTAAAGGGGCTTTAGTGGACCTAGTCAAAAAGAAGCAAACTTGCAAGACACAAGTAGGTCCACCCATGTGAAGAACTATACTTTACGTTACATGCGTCAGTGTCAAAGGTGACAGTGATTAATAAGCAAACCCTCCATGGCATGATCACTACTCCCAAAGGTCCAACAATCTACAAAAGGTCCTAAGCTCCAATGCATCTCCTAGGTCATGTGTCTCCTTAAGGACAATGCATATCCAAGGTAATGTGTCACCTTAAAGACTCACACACCTACATATCCACTCCCTTAATGCAAGAGTTCACATATCAAGGGATTTTGTGTGCTCATGTTGATTTTGTGTGCCCCAATTTCCGATGGCCACTTCATCGCTATTACGACACATAGGCGTCGCAAGAGTGACAGTTTGAGGCTGGGCAAAACATGGTTATCCATTATGTCGCAATTCCGACAATTTAATAAAGTGTCAAAAGAGCAACACTTTTTCCGATGTTTCCAAACAAATGTCTCTCTTTCGACGTTTTCCAAACCATCGCTCTTCCGACGTTTTCCAATTCGTCGCTCTTCCGACGTTCTCCAAAGCATCGGTCTTCCAACGTTCTCCAAAGCATCGGTTTTCCGACGTTCGTCGCAATTCCGACGTTATCTCTTCCGACGTCTAAAGCGTCGGTCTTCCGACATTTATCATTTTTCCACACGATTGTCGCAATTATGATGTTTCTTCTTTTGTCGTTTAAGGCGTCGCACTTCCGACGTTTATGAGACATCACTATTCTAATGAAACAGTAAAAATATTTAAAAAAAGAGACGTCACTCTTCCGACATTGAAAGCGTTAGTCTTCCGATGCTTAGGAAACATCGCTCTTCCGACACTTAGGAAACGTCGCTCTTCCGACGAAACAATAAAAAAATATTTTAAAAATTAATCATCGCTCTTTCGAAATTTAGAGTGTCAGTCTTCTGATGCTTATGAAACGTCAGTCTTTCAACGCAAGGCTAAAAATATTTTAAAAAAAAATTAAACGTGTATCTATATATTTCAGTAATAAGGTTTTATTGCAAATTTGTACTTCGTTAAAGCAGTAACCTGCCAACAGATCTTTGAATGAAAGGCCGTAAAGATTTAACAACAACTACAAGTTGGCCGTCTCATGGTTTTGAAGATTTCATAACTGAGAGAACTTATTATAAAGTCACATAATAAAATAAAATGTTATCAAATTATTTTAACCAAATTTTTTTACAAGACAATTGAAACTTGAAATTGAAAATAAAATTCAACTGCACCTCATATTGAACTTTCACTTTCAATGAAATAGGTAGAAAAAAGAAAAATTCTTCAATAAAATGAAAATGCTAATGAATTCTTATAACCTAAGGTTTTTACTACACAAATAAAACTTGCAGTGGCAAATAAAATTCAATATCACCTCATATTTAACTTTTAATGAAATGAGTAGTAGAAAAGAAAAATTATGAGGCCATGACCAGGAAATCCCAAATAAGTGTATCATGTGTCAGATTCAACAAATTTATAACATAATTTATAATATACAAGAAAATATAGTCTAATTGTAAAAAATTTCATCTCTTAGTTTCGTGTGCTTCCTCACTATGGGAGCTTAATGTTTGCGTGAAAGAATCCATTGTAATGTCATCTCTTCGATTCTATATTTGAATTAGACTTTCAAAATTTTCGGGTTAAAGAAAAATGATTTCAAAATTGGTAAAGGTTTTGAAGATTTCATAACTGAGAGAACTTATTATAAAGTCACATAATAATAATAATAATAAATGAGGCGTGACAGTACTCATATAATGTGCCACTAATTATTGAATATGTGTGCCACTCATCTGACCCTTATCTTCCCTTATATTTTTTCAATTCTCTTCCGTTTGATTCCAAAATGTTGATGCTCCTGTGACAGTCTTCCATGCCTTTAATATATGGATCATATTGCTATAGATGAAGCCCTTTTCAAAGAGTGATAAGATAAGACTCTCATGCAAGATAGGTGGCCTAAAATTGATCAGGTTTCTTAGGGCTATTGAGGCGATAGGTGATACTATGTTACTTATGAAAGTATGAAACGACGTAGGTGATACTACGTTACTTACAACACACAATCTCACGTAATGGCAGAGAACTAATCCAACAAATTTTCATTAAGCTCTCTGGTCTCTCTCCCGGGAGACAAAACCATTGCCAAAATATACCCTCAACCTCCTGTTTTTGGATGTTGATTCTTTTTAAAGCCACTAACTAATGCAGATTTTGTGCATATCGATATTTTTGGAAGCACACTCCTAAATGGGTTGAAGATCTTCAAAATTAGAGCAATTTCAAGCATAAATTGTAAATAAAAAATCAAAAGGAGAGAGCCATCATGACATCAAATTTACCCTTCTTAGTTTTCTGCATATGATAAAATTTTTCTCAATGGCCATCTTAGTTTTCTGCATATGATAAAATTTTGCTCATTCACAATTCAACGTAAATATTCTCCACATTACAACCTCATTACTGTATTTTTGAGTATTTCTGAGTTTTTAATATATTTGGCACAGGTTGTATTAGGGCTATGTCCAATCCTTAATTCCTCACAAATACAGATCCATAAAAATTAGACGTGACAGTACTCATTTTTGCAAGCTCGGAACATAGTTTCCCCTCTTTCATATTTGTCTATAGCGACATTTATGATCCACATTCTCTTGACATGGCTGGCAGTAGACAAGGTGGGATGGAATCTGGGGAAAATAATGTGCAGAGAGAAGAAAAGGTACACAAATTTCCTCAAAGCTAATTATTTACGGTATGCACACAATAAGAAAGTCATGAAATTTTTTTTTTTTTTAAATTGGAAAGTAAAAATCATGGCCATGCCAGATATGAGTGCTAAAACCCTGGAACTATCAATTATTGCAAACCAGGTAAAAATAAAAATAGTCTCGATAGCTCATACCATAACAAGGCTTTATTGGTAGAAAGAAAACTTTAACAACACATACTGCAGCTAATCCCTAAACCTTGATGCATATGACTACAACAATATGTTAACAGTCTAACTCGTGAAACCCTAAAAACTAGAGCAAATAGAACATGGGTCTTCAAAAGTTTAATCGATCTTCTTTGATTCGAGATATAATCAGTAGATTTCAATGGCAAAGAAAGAATCTATAAATTATCGTATCAACATGTTGAAAAATAGAACTAAAATACAAAAGCAACAACAAATAAAGTGAAAAATTCACAGGTTGACCTGTGATGGAGCCGATTACTGCTGGAATTCCTTCTGTGTTGTGGAGCAAGCGGACGGCTTCACAATCTATGGACTCAAACTTCAAACTTTGTAACCTCAAGTGCCTTCCTTTTTTCTTATTGTTAATCGGACACCCTTGCGCTAGAAACACAAAGGCGAGATCTCATCAGCACAAACGGGATCCACAGGAGGTCAGTGGGGCAAATCCCACCATAAAGAAATGAAGACGGGGAAAGGGGATCAGATTCACTGCAAGTTTTTTCAGATCTGAGTTCAACTGACCAGGAAACTTAGACAACAGGTAACTCCACTCATGGTTGCAGAGATCAGGTGGTTCAAGTCACCAAAGCTAGGTGTGGTGAGCTTAAGAGTCCCGAAGCAAATGAGCCGCATTGTCAAGCACCATAAATTTGTAGCTCTTAGCCTTCCATGCATTTCTTTTGCAGATCCATAGCTCTTAGCCTTCCTTCTGCACTCTTTCTTTCTACACACACTGATAAGTTGGTTCATTTGGTTCAGTGGTTTCAGGGCCGCATCCTCCCTCCTTCTCTGGACAAACCATGCAACCCTCAAAACCCGCGACAGTATGGCCGCATCCTCCCTCTTTCCATAGACAAACCATGCAACCCTCAAAACCGGCGAGAGTATGGCTACATCCTCCCTCCTTCGCTGGACAAACCGGATGGAAACCGGAGGGAAATTAAAAGTTTTGGTATTTGAAAATTTTTAACATTGTCAAATGAAATACGCGTAATACTTGCCAAAACAAAACCTTTGATGCGTTTCACATCCGAGCCAATGGTGACTTGAAAAAATGGTTTTATATGAGAGTTTATACATGCACTAAGCCAAAAAGACCTTATACATTTTCGAAGAGAAGGAAAAATGAGATTTATACAATAAAATAAGTTTGTGATTGTCGTAGAACATAATAAAGTTTATTAGATTTTTTTTTTGGATTATTATAATTATCAATTTCATCATAAAATTTATGACCATTCAAATTTCATTAAATAAAATGTGTGAGACTATTTTTGGGGTTAATAAGGGGTTTTGGATAAATAAGTGTATTTTTCAATATAAATAATTATTAATGAGGTTAGATTTAAGACATTTATTTAAATTATTAATTATATAAAATTGTTGAATTTTTATTTCATAAACTAGAGATTTTGTTTGATTTTTTAATCTAATTATGTAATATTAAAGATGAATTATGGTAACTTAAAAATAAGCTTTATGTGGTTAAAAGGGAAGTTGTAATGTTATGGTATGAATTATTATTTTCAATGAATTTTTTTGGTTTAGTAAGGATAAATCATCTATGGACATTTTCCATGATTTTTAAGATGGAGTCAATATAGGAAAGGTGATACTTAAAGGGCTCCCACATGCTTTAGAAATTTTATATCTATTGGTTTATAAACATTAGAGGTGGAAAAATATCCTAAGCTCTAGAGCTAAGTTTGTTCCAACTTAGCTATATCTTGAACAACAAATTGTTGTTGACATTAAGGATATGATAGAAATTTGGTGGGTTGTAGGGTAGTCTTGTCATGAAATAAATGTAATGTAGTTACTAGGTAGGTAGGGGGAACCATTTTGGTGGAACTTGGCCATAAATGGGACATCTATCCATGCATATTTTTTTAAGAACAAATATACCTAGTGGATTATCATTGTATGGGAATCACTTTAGGATCTAGGCTACTGTGCACATAGTAACTAAAGGGATATTAGTGAAACCCACAAAAGTATTATAGGTGCTTTTATATAAATAGGTTTTCTTGTGTTCTCATTGGTTAGTTATGGGAAAATGACAATAAAGTAAGAAAATTTATCAGTGCTTTTATAGAAATAGGTGTTCTTGTGCTCTCATTTCTTAGGTATGGGAAAATGACAATAAAGTAAGAGAAGGATTTGACTACTGGACAATTAGAGGAATGATTCCACACAAAACCAAGTGTGGTGCTGCAACACTTTCTAGGCTAAGGGATTTTTGAAGGGTTTCCCCCACCATATGACCGGAAGAAGGGAATGGTCATTCCAGATGCTCTAAAAGTGTTGAGGCTTCAGCCAGGTCACAAGTATTGTCTGCTAGGAAGGCTTTCCAAAGAAGTTGGCTGGCATCACTATGACACTATTACGGAATTAGAAGGGGAGAGAAAGGCAAAGGCTTAGGTATCATATGAGAGAAGGAAGAAATTGGAAAAATTGAGATCAAAAGCAGTGGAGTTAGCCAAAAAGAAGCTTGCCCCAAAGATGGAGCTCTTAGCTTCAATAAAGTATTAAATAAGTTGCATGTTGTGCTCAATGAAGAAATTAATTTTTAAAATGACAAGAAAATATTTCTGAAGATGAGATTTTTGACTAGAAAGATATAACAGCACAAAAATAATTACACTGTTGATACAATAATAATATAATCCACAAACGACCTTCTCAGATTCACGATTTGAGTATACAGTGAATTAGACAGAAGTAATAACCTGATAAGTAGCAACGAAATGAACGACTTGGGGTATGTTCATCAAGCCCTTGAAGAAGCAATAACACAATAATGCGCCCTAAACCCTGTATTGCGATTTTCTTCATCATGAAACCCTTGAAGCAGCAAATACTCGTATAGATAATGAGCTTCAAGATAAAAATCCCATAGACATGAAGAGTGTCATACGCCTTGTTCAAAAATTAGTAAATGAAACTGTGGATTTAAAAAATAACTCTAGAGAAGATACCTCTATTTAAATAACTTACAAACCATATTGCAGAAAACAATTGCTTCTTCAAAGCTAATTCTTTGAATTTGGAGGGCTTAGGGGATTGGGGGTTAGGGGTTAGGGGATTTAGGTGAATTTAGGGGTTAGGGGTCGAATAATGAGTTAGTAGTTAAGAGATTAGGTATTGGGGGCTTAGGGGTCTCGACCTGAACGCGTTTGGGCAAGTGCACTCAACCGAAACGACCTGACCTGAACGATTTTGGGCAGGCACCCTCAAATGAAATGACACGGCGCGCCCAACTGAATGAAGGAACAAGGGATAAAATGAAAAGTGGGTCACACGAACGTGCACAAGGCACCCATTCGGTCACAACTTGGCAAAATTGATATGGACACCCTCAAACAAAACGACCCAACCTGAACGTGTTTGGGCGGGCACCCTCACATGGTGCGACACGGTGCGCAAGACCGAACGAAGGCACAAGAGAAAAAATGGAAAATAGGCTGCACGAACGTGCGAAAGGCACCCGTGCGATCACAACTTAGTAAATTTGATATGGCCACCCTCAAACGAAATGACCCGACCCAACCCGAACGTGTTTGGGCAGGCACCCTCACAATATGGCATGCCCGACTGAACAAAGGCACAAGGGAGAAAAAAGAAAACAGACCGCATGAATGTGCACTAGGAACCCATGCGGTCACAACTTAGCAAATTTGATACAACTGCCCTCAAATGAAACTACCTGACCTAAATGCATTTGGGTGGGCGCCCTCACACAGCGCGCCTGAACGAATGAAGGCACAAGGGGGCAAACGGAAAATGAGCCACACGAACGTGCACAAGGCACCCATGCGGTCACAACTTATAAAATTTGATATGGCCGCCCTCAAGCAAAATGATCTAACCCAAACCGAACACGTTTGGGCGGGCACCCTCACATGGCGCGCCCGACCGAACGAAGGCACAAGGGAGAAAATGGAAAACGAGCCTCACGAACGTGAACAAGGTACCCTTGTAGTCACAACTAAGTAAATTTGATACGGTCGCCCTCAAACGAAACGACACAACCTGAACGCGTTTGGGCGGGCGCCCTCACACGACACACACGACCGAACGAAGGCACAAGGGAGAAACCGGAAAATGGGCCGGACGAACATGCACAGGGCACCCATGCGGTCACAATACTCCTGAAGGTACATGCAGTATTAGGAACTACATTGATGCAGTGACAGATTTGGTGGATATTTCATACGTGAAGCCTTGGTGAATGTTTATCCTACTGAAGTAGACTTATATAATGTTGGGTCGGGAAAGGGTATGTAATCTATAACTATAGTTTTTGCATATAGGGTGGTGACTAAGCTTGAAATTCGAAGATGAGAAATTCAACACCCACTGGAAAAAAATCCAGCTTGACTTCTTGAGATTTACAAAAATCCATTTACAACTTGGAGGGGAAATATTCCCAACTTCTTACTGTATAGGAGGAAACTGAGCCAAGAAAAGACAAGATAATTCCCCATGTTTTCGCTTTGAATGAGATAAGCGAGACAAATTTCACGACACCGAGCAAGAGACACATAAGATTGAAAGAATTCTTAGCATCAATGGAGTTTACAAAGGTGTGGAGAGCCCACCAACTAGCAGAAGGGTTGTCTTGACTCTCAAGAGCACACCCTTGAACTGATACTTTCTGCCTTATCATATTAACACCAACCATGAATTTCAACTTTAGACTAGTGAAATCCCATGCCGAGGGATCAAATCAACCACGAAATTCATTAACTATGCCCACCCTATGTCCATCAATGAACTTGGTACAAAGTAAAAAGAGGGATCAATTAAGGGTTTTCCAACTTCATAAGACTCCACATGTGAGGGGTAAATGGGCGCATGGCCAACACCCCCACAAACCACCACCTCAACCTTAATGATGAGATCCTGACGCAAAATGTTATGCGTGATGCGAATATGTGCATATATAGGAGGCGACAGGGGGGGCATAGAAAGGAGGTCGGCTTTGGAAATCTTCAAAAAATAATTCTCATGGGGCATATATCCAACTAGAAAAACAAGAGAGAGGGACAATTATATTGAGTGGAATTATTCATGGAATATCTTTCAAACCTGACATGTCATTGATCTCATACTAACCCGCTTAATTCAAGAAGGAAGGCTTGATTCGTTTGTGTATCCACTTTGTTTTGGCTTTTTAAAATGTGGAAATAAGCCTTTTGAAGGAATGATTTTAAGGTATTATTGATTTTTCTAAGGAGGAGGGATAAAAAAAATTTCTTCAAGAGAAAACCTTTTTGAAGGTGTTGAATAATGATAAGGGAATACCCCAAGATCACTAACCTAGAGACATCTCGATCATTAGCCAATTGGAGACCTAGAAGAAGCCCATACATTTATGTGAGATTGTTAATTCTTTGGACTAGCCCCCATAAGTACTTTATTTTTCATATTCCATCAGGATTTAGGAGAATCTCTCCCCCTCCCCCTCTCACCACCCCAACTATTTAACTTTTATATTTTATTGAGCTATTATGCTTCTATTATAACTCTTTATAAATGTATAAATTTATATAATTTAAATTTATGTGGTATAAAAAAAAACTTAACATATTAGAATCGTGAAGATAAAGATAAAAAAATAGAAACTAAAAATATTATACAAAAAAAAGTGGTGTTCTATGTAAATTAACAACATAACTTCCAACATGATCCTCATAAAACTAACTAAACCCATATTCGTCTACTGTCAAGTTTGATATTTCAATAATTGTTTAGATGATTTTCATGAATTATTAGAGTTTTTTTTTAGCTGGTTTAAATTTAACTTGAGATTTCCCTAGGCGCCCTCACACGACCCGACTTGACCCACCCCAACCCGCCCAAACACATTTCCTTGGGCGCCCTCACACGACCCGACCCGAGCCACCCCGACCTACCCGAACACATTTCCTTGGGCGCCCTCACACGGCACGACCCAACCTGACCCGCCCGAATGCATTTCCTTAGGTTCCCTCACACGACTCGACCCAAACATGTTTGGGTGGGTGCCCTCAACCGAAACGACCCGACCTGAATGCGTTTGGGTAGGCGCCCTCAACCAAAACAACCCTACCCAAATGGGTTTGGGCGTCGGGCGCCCTCAAACGAAACGACCCTACCCGAAGGGGTTTGGGCGGGTACCCTCAAACAAAATGACACGACGGGCTACCGAACGAAGGCACAACAGATAAAACGAGAAATGAGCCACACGGATGTGCATAAGGCACCTGTGTGTGATGTTTGGATGGGTGCTAATTTGTAGGGTTTTCCATTTTTATAATTTTCTTTGTTGTGCTTTCCACCATCCTACCTAGTTGCTTTCCTTTTGCCCTAGCATTTTAACTTTTTCAATGTCTATCTCTCTATTGTTTCTTGCCCCATTTGAAATTTCATCCTTATTTGGTAGGTGTTTTCTTCAATATAGTGTGAAAATTTTTCCATCAAACAGCTTCTGTGGCATTTGTCTACGAAAATAGCTTTTAAGGCCCATTCATCAGGGTATTTGATGAAATGAAATGATTATCGATGATCACCAACTAATGGTACCTGCAAATATTTACTCTAACAATTCTATAGTTTTCCTGTGCCAACAATTATACAACATTTTAACCTCATGAACTAGTCTCCTTTGTTCTCTTAGCTAATGCTATAAGCACTTATTGTTGTTTTCAAAGCTTTTACTCTCTAGTCCCATTGAGCTATTTCAGTTATTTGTGGACATTGATATATTTTCATTTCATTTCTTCAATTTTTCTAACTGTTATGCATTACCTTTGGCCAGTGCCTTCTTTCTTACCTATGTTTTTTCTGCATAAGCATTCCAGCCAGCCATAATAGCAGGGGCAATAGGAGTCACGCAGTCCAGCCAGAGCCTAGCAGGGGCAGCGCAGAGGCAGCAGGAGCCACGCGGGGCTGATGTGGGCCCAGTCAGGGCAGCGCAGGGGCAGTGTACGCCCTTTAGGTGTGACGCAGACCCTTACTGAGTAGCACAGAGGCCGACGCAGGCCAGTTAGGCTGATGTAGAGGGATTCATAGTGTATTACTGTCGTTTTTATTTCTCTATTGGGTGAACCAGTTTTGGTGCCCAGGATTCTTGTACTTAGATTCTGCATAATAATGAAAACCCTCCAGAGCTAGCTACACTAGTTTTCCTACATTAGCTTTTTTTCCGGGGACAGTTTTCCAGAAAATATGTGTGTCACTTTGTCTATGAGCATGTTATTTAATATTTGATCTATATGTGTAGGTTGCTAGTTGTATTTACTATTTACTTCGCTAATTTATTGAATATTTTAGAAATTAACTTGTAACTTAGTTCAAGTAGGAGAATTAAATCAATATACTGTAGTAGGGTTTCTTAGATTAATAATTTTTCACATTCCCTAGGTCTAGCCCCATTAGGTCACCTAGGGCAACAATTTCCCAAGAATCTATCTAGAGGAAAGCTTCTATCTCCTATAGGTAGCTGCATTGTTAGGTGCCCTCACTCTCCTCAAAACTTGGGCCAATTCCAATTGTGGAATCTCTAGATACCTCAAGCCCTAGCTCTAGGATGAATTTTTGCCTAGGTGTTCCCAAGGATAGAACCTAGTAGGATCAATTTGATCTATCGAAGTAAAAACTCTTGTCTGATCCTTTACCCTCACCTTTTCCAGGATAGGAACATCACTGGTTGCTAAATTCCATCCCTAAACCTGGGCTGGGTCTACTTGGCCCCATGTGGTCCCATTTGGTGTCAAAGGCCTTTCATCAAGGAACATTTGGGAATCCAAGTTCCCAAAGGATTTTAGGGATTGAGAACTTCCTTCATAAGTATTTTTCTTCTCCCTCAACCCTTCAATTCCCCTCCTCCCTCCCTATGAGATAAATTCGTTTGCTTAAAAGGAAAGCAAGTCCCACTCTTTATTTTATCTTAGGGAAAGGATTTCAAGGGTCACTTCCCACCTATTCATTGACCTTTACTCTACAAGTGACTTCCTAAACTACTGAGACTCCACCCATTGGTGAAATTCCATGAAGATCAAGGAGCCTTAGCTGTTGTGACATTGGGCTAAGCCTCCATCGTTTCCCTTGTCCTAGCAGTTGCCCTCTTAGGAACCCCTTTTAGGTCCACTACTAGTTTGAGTGGTAACAAGTTGTTCACAATTCCATTTTTCAACAAATCTTTGGTATGCCCACTTTTGCCATACTATAGCTCCAATATGAGAATTCCAGGGCTATGGAGGCTTCCCTTCTTCTCACTGAATCAATCCTCTACAATATAGTGAACTAGGGATAGTTGGTTTGCCCACTTGACTGTTACTTTAGTCCTTTAGAGTTTCCACATCCTCAGGCCCTATACACTTTCCCTTCTACCAATTTTGTTTTCCTTCACTAGAACAAGAGTTAGGGCTAGTCTTCTTTGACAGTAACCTAAAAAATCTCCAACTATACTTGGACTACCATCAATCTGCCCAACCACAGTCAATTATTTTTACTAATCTAGGGCCCACAATATTGTCTTCATCTAGGGCTCTTCAAATATTCCACCAAGCATAAACCAACCATTAAGGTATGCACCATTCTTTTGAACCCTCACATGATGATCTTGCTCTTGGAGGATGATCATGACCTCCCTTTAGCAACCCTTACTCGACCCTCATACTTGACCTAATTTAGGACTACATCTCTCTTCACCCCCTTGATGTGCCAAATAGTGGGAATACATGTCAAACATGCTAAGATGTGCCAAGTGATAAGGCATGCCAAGATGTGCAAGGGTGTGTCAATGCATGTCAGGGATTGTCAAGACAACAGAAGGGAGAAAAAATTTAAAATACAAGGAAATGAACACATAAGAGGGTTAATAAGTCATCAATTTACCTTTTCCAAGAGGGGCATGCTAGGCACACCAACACTGGGTGGCAATAGGTTCCAAGTGAAAAGTCTTAGTGCATTCTACGTACCAAGTATTCCTTTGTTTCTTCTCATCTACTTTCCAACAATTGATCGTCACAAATAAATTTAATATTAAACCATGCCAAATCATACCAAGGCATCTCAACGTATTCCACACATGCTAAGGCTTTCCAAGCGCCAACACGTGCCAAGTTCCAATATGTGTTAGGGACTAGTGTTATGCATGTTATGAAGTGGATGGGAATGTTGAAGAGTGCTAAGGTGTGCTAGAGAGTGATAATGCACGTTGATGTGTGTTAAGGATTACTAGGAAAAAAACATTAAGGGAGCACTAGGTAAAAATTCATGGAAGCTAATGAATATGAGGAACGTGTGCCAGAAACTAGTGTTAATAAGTTTTAGTTGTCATGCCAAGGAGGGAGTGACAAGGTATGCTAAGTATTTTTAAGGCATGCTAGGGAATATCAAGGCATGTCAAGAATTCCCAAAGTGTGCTTGGGAATTCTAGGGTGTGATAATTATATCACGTGCCAATTAATAGTGCCAAGATATGCCAATACATGCTAGGTGCTAAGGATATTGTGGTGCAGGGTGCCATGGTATGTCAATATGTGTCAAGGCAACAAAAGGAAGAACCAATATTAAGAGGGTTAATAAGTTAGGACTTTATCTTTTTGAAAAGGGGCATGCTAGGCACACTAATAATAGGTCCCAATACATGCCAAGTGGCATTGTGTACCAAGTGCTAATGTATGTTAATGCATTCAACCAAGGTGTTCCAGGGCATGCAGCTAGGGACTATATGCAGCATGCCAACACATGCTATGAGAGCTCCATGTTGTGTTAGCGCATGCCACCATGTGCTTGGGCATCAGTGCCATCACAATATGTTCTAGGTACAAAGATGTTCCAAGACATGCTGGGTGCTAAGAAATGTTAGTGTGTGCCAAAGCATTAATTTAAGGTGTGCCCATATTGTTGAGGATTGTTAGGTCTTTCTCATTAATAGAATTGTCAAAGCTTGATTATGTATTAAATAATATATTTCCTACACATAATAGTGTAACTTTATCTAAAGGGAATTTGCTAGATAATAAATTTAATAGATGAATCATGTGTTGACTCATACGAAATCTCTATTCGACTAGTCATTACTTGAGGGAAATGATACACACTAATTACTTCTAAAAAAATTGATTGACCCGAACCACTATGGCCCTGGAGATATTATAAAAAATACTCCACAATAATTGTATTAAATCGTTATCTTTTGATAAAAAATATATTAACAAGCACATAGCGTCATCAAAAACTCATTGGAATGATCAATGATGACAGGCATTTTTTGACCATCACCAAAAGTAACAAAAAGAGCATTGGTGACGGTCATTAAAAGTTCGTCACTAGAACTGTCACCAAAGAGAGAATTAGTGATGGGCCTTTAACGACCCTCACCAAAAGTGTCATTGAAAATGTCTTTGGTGATGGACCATAAAGGACCATCACTATTTACACTTACAGTGACAATTTTTTAATGATCACTGATGACGGACATTTTTTGACCGTCACCAAAAGTAACAAAAAGAGCATTGGTGAGGGTCATTAAAATTTCATCACTAGAAGTGTCACCAAAGAGAGAATTAGTGATGGGCCTTTAATGACCATCACCAAAAGTGTCATAGAAAATGTCTTTGGTGATAGACCATAAAGGACCATCACTATATACACTTACAGTGATAGTTTTTTAAGGACCGTCACCATATGTGACATTGGTGGCGGACCTTAAAGGTCCGTCACAAGCATGACCCTAACCAATGTGTTTTTTTCTTGTAGTGATCAATTCCAACACACTTTTTTTCACTAGCAATTGGGAAATTCTAATCTCTAAAACACACACATAACAATAAAATTTATGCTTCTGAGACACTTCACTTCCGACGATTTTTTGAAAATAACACTTCTGACGCATCGCTTTCAAAAAATGTCCCCACTTTTTCCAACATAGTTCAATACATTAGAGACTAGGTTTGGGGTTGCCTAATATGTAACCACGTAATATCAATAGAGAAATTAATAATGTCAAAATTTACATGCACTTTAAAAGTAGCTCAAAGTTATGAAAAATTGGTTTCCTTACGTACCTATGGATAGGTATCTAGAAATTTGCACACAACACAGAAAAGTTGTGTGTTTTTTAGCCCCGCCATTTATATTATTTTATTCTATGACTTTCTCTCTCTCACATCATTAAGTAGAACATTACAAATTTCAAAAGAATATCATGAGTGTGAATTGTATTTTGGAAATTAAAAGAATGTCTAACAGATAAAGCTCTCTCTCAATCTCCCACATTACACTAAGAATAATTTTTTACCTAAAAATTGGTACCCAACATCCATTGTAGTCATTGGTGAACATTCTTAAGTTTCCCTGCATGTTTCACCTAGATCATCTCTCAAAGTGGGACTTATGAAATTTGACTTATACAACAAGATGCCCCTAAGCTCAAGGTATTTAGAATCTTAATACCTCAAAAACATAAGAACTTAATAAGCCTTCTTCACTAAATCCAAGCCATGTGAGATGAGAACCAAGGCTTAAATCTTAAGCCAACCAAAGAGAGGGAAAGTAATTTAAGAAATGTCATACATAGTAATGTTGAGCACCTGGATATAAAGCTATAGTGTTAACAAATTTAAGATGCAAATTGATGTAGAAAATGTATATATATATATATATATATATATAAGTAAAAAACACACCAAACAAATTGATTTTACAATTTCTAGATAATAGCTCTACCTCATTTCCAATAAAAAGAGGATTTCAAACATGTGATACAACAAGAAGGAGATTTTCATGTCATGTTTTAGTGTGCTACAATACCTTCCAAGGAAAGAAAAAATTTATGTGAAAATTCACAATATATAAATTATATATAATATACCCTACCAATTATCAAAGTGATAAGCACCTCACAGCTGCAAGAAATAGAAGGAAAGTAAATTCTAGGTCAAGTTGAGTTGTAGCATGATCCTACATGAGGAATGAGGATAGAATCTGTCATTTAGAACATGTTTTGTAATGAACCAAAGGTTTGAATATGGGTCAATGATGTCTTATTTCAATTCAAATCAATTGGAATAATTTTCCTTCTATGACTTGTTGCTATATTGCATATGCTTTGATCATCAACCTACATATCTTGATGTAATGCATGCTCCTGGAGTTCTTAAACAAGAGGATGTTGCATTGATGAGCATCATTTAGATTAAAAATAATTATTATTTGATGACCTAGAGATGATATCGCTTCATGGAGTAGTGGCCTCATTGAGGATAATATTGATCTCTGGTACTTAACATCCTGTTAGTGTCATTATTTTCATCCTTCCATCAGTGATCAAAATTAAGTCTTTCATGTCATGTTAGGGGTCCCATTCCAAAAAATAAATAAATTCCACTAGGTCATTCAAAAATTTGGTCACTTGGTGCAGATTTTAATCAAGGTTCACTATTTTCAAAAAATGTCATCTCATCACTTGCTGGCTCACTTTATCACTATGAAGAGTGTCCATTATTCATGAAACTTTATCACCTTTTTAGTCATATCATCATGAAGTCCATTCAGTTCATGTGTCCATTAGGTCTTAGGGTTTTCAAGGTACATTAAAACATCATTTTCATTGCATAAAGGACCAACAAGTAAGAGAGTGACCAATAAATTCACTTTACCATGTAAAGATGACTTCAAATATGTAATTTTATGTTATCTCTATATGTAATAAGTTCATGGTTCCAATAGCTGCTAACTCAGAGTTTCATATGCCAAAAAGCATCAATTTTCCAAATTCCTAGTGTTCTCAAAGTCCATCAAATGATAAATTTCCAAATAATAAAGTCAAAGTGAAAGGTATAGTTTCAAAAGTTTAAGTTGAAAGCGAGAAGGAAAAGTGGGTCCCGAAGCTCAAAAGATCCAATCCATCAAGCATAAATCCCATCCAATGATATGAAAGGACTATATTAGTTTTGTTGTGCTAAGTGTCTTTTCAGTTTATAAACATGTGCATATATGTTTGTTTATTTTGCTTGAGTATTGAGGATTTTAACCATTAATTATATATGATTTTAGGGAATTAGAAGTATGAAATAAGAGAAAATAACACTGAAAAATAGTGTAAAACAGAGAAATAAAACACCACATAACATTTACATAGCAGGCATGATGAAGCAGTTCACCCCTCCTGAGCAACATCTGTTGGTCCAGCTCCCAAAGGCATCTCCATCTTTCATTATGCTAAAAAAAAATTCAAATACATGTAGTTGCATGCCTCTAATGGATGTTTTCTCTACATCAATGGCTCCAGAATGCTCCAATTAGTCTATAATAACTCTTCATTCACTTCGAATGGGTGAAAATTGAGCCTCCAACTCATTTTCCCAGTAACAGTTAGAAAAGCTCCATTGATTGTGGAGAACTCCACTTAACTGGAGTTAGTTTAGCCAAAACCGCACAAAAATAGGGCGCGCTCTAAAAACTCTGCTAGTGACTTAACTGAAAATTAAATTTTAAGGGTAGGGGGTGGCCACATGCCAACCCCCAAAACCCGGGGTTACCATTTGGTGGAGTGGAACTCCGCTTATACTGTGGGTAATAGCATTGAAACCGAAGTTAGAAGAGGAGTTTAGACCTAACCGTGCAGAGATATTAATTTTAACTACAGCATGTGATATGGTTGAATGGAGGATATTTCGGTTAACAATAAGCAATCAGGTTAAGTTTTATGTCATAGTTGCATTGCAATGTGAGCACTCTTCCACAGGACCGTTGGTGGGTTGGGACCGCTGGTGGTCCCAACCCCAGAAACCGTATGTTTTACACTTTAAATATAACCGATGCACCATAGAAGTTAAGTAACATCTTATAGCCCAGTTTGTGGAGACCTATGTGTGCATGCTGGAGGTCGTGGGGTCGAACCATGCGGACCTCTACCAAAATTTTACACTTACACCTTGGGGACACATGGCGGCCTCAGGGTTGGCCATGTGTCACCCTATAATTGGTCCACTAAAAAACAATGTACAATCCATAAACGAATAGGACAGTGCCACTTTTCATTCACTAACTAGCTCTAAGGAAACTAATATTCCTTAGAATATTCCTTTTTTTGACTATGCATCCTCCATGCTGACTGGGCATCCCAGTCAACCTTGTCGCAAAATTTAGCTATTTGGGAATTCGACCAGAATACGATATCTCCCTCATACGACATCATTTTTTTGAACCATTCATGGAACTTGAATCAGGAAGACGAGATCTACACAACCATCCTAGTTTCAACCCAATCCTATAACTTTCAATTTTGAGCAAAATTTATGAACTCCTGATCACTCCTCCCCATTGGGAAGCTTTTGGACCCAAAAAGACTTGATTACCTATTTAGTAGATGAGGGTAAAACTCCCTCACCTTTCCAACATTCATCCAATTTTCCTTTCCTAGCTTACTTCCTTTGAGCCCAACTCGAAGGTAGTCAACACTTCCCCTCTATAATGTTCCAAAAATTGCACCTAGCAATTTTGGAATATTAGATTTTGCCACTTTCACCTAGGAGAGGAATAAAAGGTTAAGGAGGCCCATGAACAATAAAATTATGAATAAATTCCACCTTAGTAAGGAAGGAGGTCACCTCAGGGGCTGGTTTTACACTTCCAAGTGTGAACAAGGACAAATTGGATGGGGACATAGTCAAGTGTGACTAAGTCAACATGCATTCTTGAGGAGGAAGAAATCACTCAAAGAAACTAGCTCAATGTGAACAAGTATCAGCCTAGACACACATATGAGAACCAGATTGAAGATCCTTTGGTGTGAACAAAGGCATTGCAGGTGGATTGGTTACAGTTGACCAAGTCAACAACGTTGTCACAAAGAGGAGAGAAGCTAGCTAGGGTGGCGTAGTTTTGAAAGAGGAAGCTTCATGAAGAAGTCACCTCAACATTGTATGGGTCCAAGATGAGGAGGCTCACAAAAGATAAAAGGAAGGCATAGCATCAAAGGAAATTCATTCATGTATTGAGCTATTTTGGTCTTGAGACCAATTTCATGCTTCAGTTATTTAGCTGAAGTTGCTGCACTGCTTAGTGCAAGGAATTCCTGTGCGGGAATTCCATCCTCTCTTTAGATCATCTTGCTTAAGGGATTAAAGGGGAGGGATTTGAGCTTCATTTCAGTATTTGGCTTGAGTCCATTCATCTACATTTAGCCACAGCATAGTCTCCTTCAGTGAACTTCAGCTTTTATGCAGGAGCAGCAGCGGTAGAGCTGCATCCTTTGATTGTATGCTAATCTTTTAGGAGGAGGTACTTATTTCCTTCCGGGAGCTCCAATAAGAAGGCCTAAGGCCATTATATGTATTATTCAGCATTTATATGTCATATTTAGTTATTTTTAATATATTTTTGCAATAAACTGCGTTTTTTTTTGCAGTGCTTCTTTGTACATGTATTTTGCCGGAAACCTTTACCAGGTGTCTTTTTTTTGCTGTATAAGAGTGTAAACCTCCATTTCTCTATTTTTCGATCAATATAAGTTTCATATCAGTATTATCTTATCATTTTCTATAGAAACCCCCATGAAAATTACGCTCTCACAATATTCAGAAATTTATGTTTAGCAAAGTCATGGGAAATCAAGGTTTCCTAGCCTAGTCGAGAAAGGAGTAGATGTTTAACATAGCTAGAAGCATTATTTAGAGCTGATATTTGGAGCGTAGGTCCCTCATGACCTAATATATCATATACAATCATTTCCCCTACTTATTTTCATGCTCATTTCTGAAAACAACCTTTTTAGGGCATAAAATACCCCTTTTCCCCACTTTCTGGATCATGAAACGAAGTACAAGTTGCGTCTATAGATAAAAAATGATTTCTATGTGTTTTTTATGTATATTTTAAGCTTATTCATCATAACAGGACTATTATACAGCTTATTCATTGATGAGTTCCAGATTTGGGATATTACAGTGGTATCGGAGCTGCCATCTTGGCTTAGCCTGTGGATTTCAGATCCAATCAGAAGATAAGAAGAAGAGGAGAACAAAATTATGGAGAGGATGATCTTACTCTCATCCATTTTTAGATCCAAGAAGAAAGAAGAGGAGAAATGCATTGAAACTCCAAGAGGGTTTCAAGGAGGAGAGATTTGCAGTGAGACCTCTAGAAGGTTTCAAGAAGAAGAAGCAGATGCATGCACTTCCTATCCTTGTAAAGGAAGTGAAGAGCAAGGAAACCACTTAGAGCATGAAATTCTGATTGGGTATTTGGCAGAATACAAGTGCCAACCTAGGGCTTTCAGAGAGACCCTAGATTTTCCTCAGTTTATTCAATTGAGAGAAGAGAGAAGACCTTGCAGCAAAGGAGAAATCAAAGGAAATAGATTCCTATTGTCTAAATTTTATGGGTAAACTACAGAAAGAGCTTTGGCAAGGTAGCTTGCGGCATTCTTCATACTTCATCCAATGGAAGAGAGGGAGGCAGCATAAGTTGCAGTGCTGCACCTGGAAGGTGAAGCCAATGCTTGGTGGTGTAGTCACTTAAGCTACACAAGAGTGACTTATTTTTCTAAGTTTACTCAAGAGCTGATCAGAACCTTTGATGGAGGGAGATCAAAGGAGAGTAGACCCAGATCACCATGGGAGGAGGCAAGTACCAGCACTGCCATGGCCTTGAGAGAGCAGACTTCTACACCAACAATTGGATCAGCCAACACATGGAAGAGAGGACCTCTTGCAGCCATAGAAGATGTCCCAAAGGCTCACAAAGGTATGCATAAGTTTCCATGTCTCAACATTTCAGAAATTTTATGGAAAGGGTGGGAGATTTGTTTGCATATGGCCCAGGATCAAATGGTATTGCTGAGATAAAGCAACAGGATTGCACTGCACTGTGAAAGCTTGAAGGGTTCAAGGGAGATTTGAACCATCAACCTCATGTATCACTAATGAGTTACACACAACCCTTGAGGTTGGAGTGTGAATTCTTGGAGGATGGAGTGAACTTTGCTCCAAACAAATTCATGAAAAAGCAAAATGAGACAGCCAGAACACCCCGGAGGAGGGTTACAACGTTGTCAAGAAGCTGCAGCAAGGAGGCTTTGCATTCGAGCCACTTGGATCCTTATGGGTTCAAGATAATCATTGATGAGAGATATTTTCTTGGAGGTCTCCAAGGAGTTGCATTTCAACATCTCATGAAATGTAAGGAGAAAAATCTGATATGGGAGGATGGTAGCTTCTTTTGGAGGAGTGCCAAGATGAAGAATGATGGAAGGCATCCATCGATGGATATGTGGGTGTGGATAGATAGCAAGAAGCCGGGAAGTTACATGCAAGTCTATGACACCGAGCAGCAAGAGGTAATGCCGTGTTGGCTACTCTTGAGAGAGTTTGGTCAACTTATGACATGTCTTTTTCCACGGGGTGAGAAGAGGAAGAAATATTGGCAGGATCCTTTCATCATGGGGTAGCAAGGAGTGTGGAAGCATTATGGTGATGTGATCATTATGTTTTCACCACATAGGTGGTATGATGGAGGTATGGTGAGGCAACAAAGTCATTTGTTGCTTTGGAGGATTGGGAGAGAGCAAGGGAAAATTTGCTCTCACACTTGGCATGATGCTGCAGGAGTAAGGGATGGCACTAGCATAGTGAAAAGAGCAGCACCTCCATCTTGGGAGGATATCTACATGTACAACATAATTTTGGGAAGAGTCTTTGACACAATCTATGTCAAAGAATTGAGCTTTGAGATGACAGTAGCCCTACTCCAAAGGCTAGCAGCACTGTCACTTAGGAGCTTGTATTGTTTGCTGAGGTGTTCCCAAGACCACTTCACAAGTAATGCACCATGGAAGCATGTAGAAGATAGGCATAAGGAAGTAATGGATGAGAGTATCCCTTACTATGTTTTGATCTTCTTGGCTTGGATTCAAAGCACAAGGAGAAAGATCTACATGCAACATTCGTGGACTTTCCTCCCATGCATTTTTATGCATACCATCCCTCAATGGAGGAGTTCACTTGGGAGGGAATTCCATTGAATGTATATCAGCATATGGATAGATGCACAACCCAGAAGATGAAGAAAAGGTTGGCACAAACACTTCCCTACTCACCTGTAGCAAGGGAGAATTTGCATTTGAGCCATTTCAGCTCCATGACCGAAGTACATGATGGAGGAGGTAAAATTTTGTTTTTTATTTTACACTTCCTTATCTATATGAGCAGCATATCATACCAAGAAGGGTCTTTCATTCTTGTGTATTATATTGTTATGTACTTGAGGTTAATTCCAATGTTTATGATGGCCATTCTATTTGTGGATTGTGGGGGAATGCCACATGGTTTTCGGTGTGCACCATTGGCACCAAATTATGCTTTCATGATTCCCTTTTGTAAAATGAATGTGGTAGAAAAAAAGTGGCTGAACAAACACTTGTTGCACTATGCATTGAGGTAGGCAAAGAATGCCCTGATTTGGTTCTATTTTTGGGACTATGATCTACCTCCTTTTTTTCATATGTTTATGCTTCCGTATTATGATGCTAAAACATTGATTGTAGGAATCTCCATTGGAGGAGTAGCACAAGAGGTGAAGAGGCCCAATGAAAAAATGATTCTTCACATTATACAAGCTGCATATTTCAGAAATAATAGGGGGCAGACCTTGATTTCCATGCTATACATCTTGCCTTCAAGTGAGAGGACTCATTTGGGAGGTTTGAGTTCTTCGGGAAGACACCTCATGGGTTTTGGATTTGATGGGGTGGCTTGGGTCTTTCTTGAAGACCATTATATTTCAGCCATATATCAGCAGCAGCCCCATATATATCATAAGTGGAGAAAGGAGCAACAAGAGATGTACATTTCGACTCCACACAGTCAGCTATGCAGCCCACCTTCTTTGGAGGAGCTCAAGGTGTAAGAGATCTTTCATGAGTTTCCATACTGGATGGTGACTCATTTTTTTTGGTTGATAACTTGGGGAGGAGATATTCAAATGGGGATGATGAATCCCAATCTATATCAACCCTCATGCTTCAATAGGACCTTCAAACATCCCATTTTTGCCCCCATGGATGTTTCATTGTCGCATCATGTTAGCAATTTTGGATGTTCTCCAATAGATGGCTTGCACACTTGGGAGGGGCAACTTGGAGGTATATTGATGATACTGCACCTTGATCCTTGTAGGATTGCATCATATGAGGTTTCTACATGGGAGGAGAGGATACTCTTCAATCTTATCCTTTTATTTGCTTGAGAACAAGCAACATTTTGGAGCGGAGGACTATAATGTTCCAAAATTTGCACCTAGCAATTTTGGAATATTAGCTTTTGCTACTTTCACCTAGGAGAGGAATAAATGGGTAAGGAGGCCCATGATGTTGGGAAAAATACTGAGAGGGGGGTGAATCAGTATTTAGGGCTGAACAATTTTTCTTTTCTTTCTCTTAAAACCATATGTTACAGTACTGCATCCAACATGTATGTCCGGATATCTTATTATGTCTTAGAGCATTGCATCAGATAAGCATTAAGCATGAACTGAAATAACAAAACAAACCATCAAACATAAACAACACATATGAACACCAGGATTTAAGGTGGAAACCCAATTCGGGAGAAAACCACCGCTGCTGTAATCTTAGTCTTCAATATTTATTATAGAGAAAACTTCTTACAATATATGCTGGTGCAGACTTATACCAGCACGCAGGCACCCACCTGCAGAAGGCTACAACCTTCTCTCATTTACCAGCCTCTCTTGGAGAGAACTGCTACCTATCGCATGACACCCGGCCTCTCCTAGAAGGCTACTACCCCGCTCTCATTGCAACTATCACGGAAAGAGCTACAACCCCTTCACCGAAGGCGACCTTGACACCACTACAGACCACGTTTCATCAATTTTCATACTAGATCCACCAGTTTCCACTCGACATACTTTTCTGGCTACCAGATTTATTCATTTAGTACACTCACACCAGTTCTTCATGACTTCGTCCATCGTTCAAAACCAGATATTCATCATCGTCAGATCATTATATCCATGGGTGCATCGTAGTTTCAGATTTTTCAGTTAAGAACAGAGTTTGCCCATACAGATATTCCTTCGAGAACTTTATTCATTCACCACCCTTACGTATGCACATGTTCTTCATGATTTCGTCAGTCGATTAAACCAGGAATTAATCATCATCTGATCATCATATTCACAGGTGCACCATAGATTCAGATATATCACAGTTTATTCATACAGATATCTCTAATGAGATTCGTTTGTTATCAACCCTTTCGCATGCACACAGTTCTTCATGATTCTCATCACCTTATATAGTTTTTGCCTTTTTAAAACCTTGGGTCAAAACCATTCAATTGCTAATGGTATTCCTTTGACAGTATTTTCATTTACCATCCTTACGTACCTCTTTGATTTCTTTTTAATTTATTTATCAATTTAAAGAAATTGATAAATAAATATATTTACAACTTTGAATAGAACTTTAGGATTAAATTTAACCCTTCGTATTTTAATGATTTCAAACAATATAGTAAACCTTTGACCCCGGGCCCAAAAATATAGTCAATAGCCAATCAAATATGTGCATGGTACCATAGGTAAACTTCGCGCAAGTCCAGTGTCCGATCACCGTTAGATTAGAAAGCTTCCAGATCAACGACGTATATGCATATCACTCGACCTCCGATGCCGAATGTTAACGTGCGATGGTCCACCATACCTGTGTTAATCTTCACGCACCTTCAACAAATGATGACCATCCGATGACCCCTTTCCAGATCAACGGCGCTCAACGATATTGCTGGGTGTCCTAGGTCGAACTATAACGCGCGATGGTGCACAGTGAAAAGTGGTTTTGTGAAGTTGTACAGGGACGTGTGTCGAGCACTCTATGGAATCGCTCCTCAACCAGGAAATACCGCTTACTCCGCATAGGTGGTGTGATGAAAACTGTAAACCACCTTCACTGTTCACTCGGTCATGGTTCCGCTCTTCCACGCAGGGTTTCATCGCCTTTTAAATGTATTATTATAATTAAGTTGCGCTTTAATGTTTTTCCTTTGATTACAGATCCATTGCTAAATTTAATGCTCTGTTCACAATTTTTGTTTGAGTCTTTTAACATACATTCTTTACACCAGTTGCTGCCTTCCGACCTCGACACAACACAATGTCACTCTGTCTTCAATTCTGCTTCCTATCCTGTCACAGTTCCTCTTCTACATTCAAGTTCTTGATTCCGAAAGTTGATCACTGTACTATTCTATAATCATCATATCTCTGCAACCATTAATTCCTTCAATTTATACACTAAATCTTTAATTTCGAATCCTTGCCACAGGGTTTATGATGTTTACGGACAATGATTCATATGTCTAGTATCCTTCCTTTTGAATTCTATCAAGAATATATAGAAAATGCAGAACATTTTTCTGTTTGATGGCCTTTTTCTTCCTATCTTTGTCTCTACACGAACTTTCGATTCAACACGCTTGTCTGCTCCTTGGCCCGTCTACACTTTGCAGCTCAAAATATAGATACATTCTTTCTCTTGTTCTTCTTTGCTACATTTTAAAATTCGCAATTCCTTTGCCAATTCCTTTGCCATCAATGACAATATTTCCAACAATCTCCCCCTTTAGCATTGATGGCAATACTCTTCCTCTGATTGTCTTATAGAATCCCTTTGTTTCTTTTCCTCCCCCTTTGACATCAATGGAAAAGAGTTGACAATACCATGCTCCCCCTGAGATCATGCTACATCTTCATAATATAACAAGATGACTTATAAATGCCAACAATACATCCTTTTCATATGACCAAATCTCCCCCTTAGCATGTGCATTCAGAGATGCCCAACAACACCTCACAACCAATTTAATCTTCTGTATTTAAGTAGACCTGATCCTCTGCATGGCAGAGACTACTCCCAGTTTCTGTCTGAGATATTTGAATGCTTCCCTGGGTAGAGGTTTGGTAAATATATCAACAACTTTTTCTTTGGAGGAAACATACTCAATTCACCTTTTAGTCGAAACACTTGTTCACGTAAATGATATTTGGTGGGGTGTGCTTGGTCTTGGAATGCATAACAAGATTCTTTGAGATATGGTGGAACTTGTGTTATCACATAATGGAGATAGAGAGGTGAAAATTTGATTTGAAAGTCTTCATAGGGTTTTCATCATCCGGAGAAGTTGAAGTGCAACATGATGCGACCACCAGTGCCTTGGCTTGTGGATAAAGGCAATAGAGCTTTTCTTCTTGCTGAACCAAGATACTAACCGGGGCCCCATATAGAATGCACCACCACTAGTGCTTTTCCGATCATCAACATTTCCAACCCAATCTGCATCAGTGTAAGCATGAAGAGTAAGATTAGCATTCTTTGGATACCATAGTCAAAAGTCTTGAGTTCCTTGTAGATATTTGAATATTCTTTTCACAAGCTGAAGGTGAGACTCTTTTGGATTAGCTTGGAATCATCCAACAATCCCAACTGCATGCATAATGTCTGGTCTTGTCCCAGAGAGATAAAGTAGACTTCCTATCATAGATCTGTATTCCGGTTGATTCACCATGGGGGAATCATCATTAGAACTGAGATTACATCCGATTATCATTGGTGTACTTACAGGTTTGCAATATTCCATGCCATACTTCTTCAGGATTTGCTTAAAATATTTTGCTTGTGATAAGAATATGCCATCTGTTGCTTGTTGCACTTGTAAGCCAAGAAATAATGTTAGTTCCCCAAGTAAAGACATTTCAAATTATTGCTGCATATCAAAAGCAAATTTTTGACTCACTTAGACTCTTCATTACTTCCAAAATGATATCATCAACATATACCAACCACAATCGATAGTTTGTCATTTCGGTTTGTGTATAAGTTGCTATCAACAGAACCTTTTGAAAATCCTTGTTGATGAAGATATTTGTCAAGACGATAGTACCATGCCCTTGGAGCTTGTTTGAGACCATATAGAGCCTTTTTAATTCTACAAACAAGTTTTTCATCATTCGCCAAAATGAATCCTTCTGGTTGTTCTATATAAACTTCTTCTTCTAAATCACCATTGAGAAAGAAGATTTAACATCCATTTCATAAACTTTGATTTCTGTGGAAGCTTGAAAAACAAGAAACATTCTTGTGGCTTCAGTTACGGATACGAGGCAAAGGTTTCTTCAAAGTCGCCACCTTCTTGAAGAAGAAACCCTTTTAAACAAGTCTAGCTTTATTTCTTATAACATCCCCGTTCTCATTTAACTTGTTTTTGAATATCCATTTAGTTCCAATGACATTTTTGTCATGAGGCCTTGGTACTAATTCCCAAGTGTGATTCTTTTCAATTTGATCAAGCTCTTCATTCATGGCTTGAATCTAACATTCATCTTTGCTAGCTTGACTAACACTGTGAGGTTCAATAGTGGACAGAAATGCCAGATTGCTAGAAGATCCCACAAGAGTCCTTCTTGTTTGTACACCTAATCCCTTTTCTCCCAAAAATTGAGATTCTGGATGATTCTTTTGAACATATCTGGATGGAGCCTTTTCAGACAAATCATCTTCGAGTTCTTCACTGGGTTCACTGTTTGTATCATTACTATTTGATGTAGAAGGATATGTGTCATCATCATCTTCATCTGTTGTTTGCTTTTCTTCTTTTGGAGCTGCAGGAGACTCATCAATAGCAACATCAACACATTCAAAAATCTTCCGAAGTATTTTATTGTAACATTTATATGCCCTACTCCTAGAGGAGTAACCAAGAAATATTCCTTCATCTGCTCTGGGTTCAAACTTGCCAAGTTTTTCATCATTATTCTTGATAAATCATTTGCTTCCAAAAATTCTAAAATGCTTTATAGTAGGAGGATTACCATACCAGAGTTCATATGGAGTTTTATCACTATTTACATGAACATGTGCCTTGTTGAGAATGTTTACTACTGTATGTGCTGCTTCTCCCCAAAATGTATCAGGTGTTCCAGAATCATCAAGCATAGCTCTAGCCATTTGTTGAACTGTTATGTTCATTCTTTCTGCAACGCCATTCTGTTGTGGAGTGCCAGCTACAGAAAACTGTCTTTTTATGCCATGTTGTTCACAAAATTCAAGGAATTCATTGGATGTATATTCTCCTCCTCGATCAGATCTAAGACACTTGATTTTTATATCTAACTCATTCTCAACTAGTGCTTTGAAGATCTGAAATTTCTCAAATACTTCATCTTTGTGTTTAAGCAGCCCAATCCAACACATTCTAGAGAAATCATCAATAAATAAAATATAGTATTCTTCACCACGTGGTGAATTTTTCCTCATAGGTCCACATATGTCAGTATGAATGAGTTCAAGAGGCTTACTTGATGATCCTTCCTTGGCATTAAATTGTACTCTAGTTTGCTTACCGAATTGGCAATATTTGCATATGATATTTTCAGGTAGAGTAATATTGGGAAGATCACGAATAGCTTTAATTCTTCTTGATTTGTTGATTTGAGAGAAGCTCAGATGCCCCAAACTTCTATGCCATAGCCAATTTTCTGAAGATTTACTCAAATAACAATGTTCTTTGCAATTCTTTAATACATACAGGTTGCTTGGAGTTATTTTTCATTTTATAATTGTTTTACCTGTATCAAGATCTTGTACCACATTCTTTTGAACTAAAGACAACTTCAGTTCCTTGATCACACATTTGACTTACACTTAACAAGTTATGCTTTAATCCATCCACATAGATGACTTCATTAGCTTTCACCTTTTCTTTCAGAAAAATAAATCCTTTTCCCTTAATGACTGCAGGAGTATCATTTCCAAATGTAACATTCTTTTCCTTTTCTAGAGCACTATATGCAAGAAGTTTGGTTTTATCACCTGTCATGTGTCTTGAGCATCCACTATCAATGTACCATTAAATATTTTCATCTTACGCAAACAACGAGGTTTCGAGGGTTATTCTTCCGTAATTCCTTCTTTTTCCATACTTTGGAGCTTGAAGGAACATGTTCTTTGGCTGAAATTTTCTCTTTGCATTTAGATTCTTCATGGCCAAAAGTTATTGTAATAAGCACATTCAACTTCATTTTGAAGAGGAGAAGAAGTTGTTATAGGTATTCTTCTTCGTTTCAATATCAATCCTTTTCTTTATTGCTTCTGTTGTCATGATGGTTTTATATGCAACACATTGAACAACTTTATGACCACAATTGTGACATGAGAAACATTGTCCATTGAAGAAGAAATTTCTGCGATCATAATATCTTCTATATGAATTTCCTTGTTGGTTGGTGTTTCTTTGAAAGACACTCTTCTTAGTATTCTTTGAATTTAGACGATCATGCTTTACCTGTAAAGATTATTTATTCCCTTGCTCAGTGGAAACATGTTGTAAACCAGTTGTAACTACTTTTAGATAATTTGGTGCTGAAGCCTGAGAAGATTCTCCGATATATTCAAGACCTGTCTTTATAAGAGGAGAACATTGTACCTTGATAATCTCATCTAAGGTTTCAGATCCTTTAGCAAATCTAAGATTCATATTATTTACTCTCTCAAGTTCTTTTCTTAGACTTAATACTTCACACTCTAATTTCTCATTGTGTTTCTCCTTTTCTTAAAGCTGATTTTTCATAGTTTCTATGGTTATTTTACTCTCTTCTAAGAAAATTTTGAGTTTATTTTTTTCATCAAGAAAATCACTATCTTCTAGAGCATCCACAAAAGTATCCTTTTCTTCTCTATATTATTTTTCAAATTCCATAAGAATTCTAAGATCTTGTTCATATTCTTCCTCACTATCAGATAACCCATCACTATCTTCATGAGTATAGTAACTCCTTTTACTGCTAAAACAATTCTTATTACTTCTTGCTACTTCCTTCCCCTTTTTATGTGTTTCTTTATAAGGAAACATAGTAGCATAATGCCCAACTCTTCCACAATAAAAACATTTGAAAGGAAGCTTACCGCTGAACCGTCCTGTGCCAAGTTGAAGTTTATTTACAAAGTTTATCTCATCTTCTTCTGAGATATATCCTGATCCTTCTATTTTTTTGTACTTCCTTCCCTTTTGTAGAAGTTCTAAAGACTGCTTCTTTGACTTTAGATGGTCCTCCTCGTCTCATTTCATATGCAGTTAGTATGCCATGAAGTTGCACCACAATAAGATTTTGAAGATCCTGCTTTTCTTTAAGAGCAGAAACTTTTGACTCAAATTTTGCTGTTAGTGATCTTAAAATTTTCTCAACCAGAGTAGATTCGGTTATTGTTTCTCCTATATTTCTCATACGATTTACAATATCATCAAGTCGTAAAAATAAATTTTCAATGCTCTCCTCATTATCCATTTTTAGATTCTCATATTGAATTCTGAGAGTTTGGAGTTTAGCACTCTTTACCTTTGCATCACCTTCATAACTTAGAATTATTTTGTCCCATATTGCCTTTGCTATATTCAGCTGCATGACTTTGACAAATTCTGATTCAGTTAGACTTCCCAATAGAGCATTGACTGCCTTTGCATTTGTTTCATAATTATTTCTTTCCATCGGATCTGTTGGTACTACATCTGGATATTGATATCCTCCTTCAACAATTGCCCATACCTCTACTCCCAGAGACTGAAGATAGGATCTCATCCTTGTTTTCCAGAAGATTAAATTGTTTCCATTAAAGAGCGGAGGCCTGATAGATGTTGTTCCATCTTGATTGCTCATCTTGCTTGATCTTCCTTCTAGCGGCTAAGCTTTTTCAGAAGGACCTGCTCTGATACCAATTGTTGGGAAAAATACTGAGAGGGGGGTGAATCATTATTTAGGGCTGAACAATTTTTCTTTTCTTTCTCTTAAAACCATATGTTACAGTACTGCATCCAACATGTATGTCTAGATATCTTATTATGTCTTTACTTAGAGCATTACATCAGATAAGCATTAAGCATGAACAAAAATAACAGAGCAAACCATCAAACATAAAAAACACATATGAACACCAGGATTTAAGGTGGAAACCCAATTTAGGAGAAAACCACCGCTGCTGTAATCTTAGTCTTCAATATTTATTATAGAGAAAACTTCTTACAATATATTCTGGTGCAGACTTATATGAGCATGCAGGCACCCACCTGCAGAAGGCAACAGCCTTCTCTCATTTACCAGCCTCTCCTGGAAGGGAGCTACTACCCCCTGCTCTTGTTTACTAGCCTCTCCTGGAAGGGAGCTACTACCCGCTGCTCTTGTTTACCTAGCTATCACTGGAAGGGAGCTACAACCCCCTTTCTGAAGGCATCAACCCTCAGAACCACTACAAACCACGTTTCATTCAATTTTCATACTGGATCCACCAATTTCCACTCAACATGCCTTGCTGGCCTCCAAATTTATTCATTCAGTACACTCACGCCAGTTCTTCATGACTTCGTCTGTCGTTCAGGACCAGAGATTCATCATCGTCAAATCATTATATCCATGGGTGCATCGTAGTTTCAGATTTTTTTTTCCAGTTAAGAACAGAGTTCGCCCATACAGATATTCCTTCGAGAACTTTATTCATTCACCACCCTTATGCACATGTTCTTCAAGATTTCGTTAGTTGATTAAACCAGGAATTAATCATCATCTGATCATCATATTCACAGGTGCACCATAGATTCAGATATATCAGGGTTTATTCATACAGATATCTCTAAAAGAGATTTGTTTATTATCAACCCTTTCGCATGCACACCATTCTTCATAATTCTCATCACCTTATATAGTTTTTTCCTTTATTAAAACCATGGGTCAAAACCATTCAATTACTAATGGTATTCCTGAAAGGTATTTCCTTTAGCACCCTTACGTACCTCTTTGATTTCTTTTTAATTTATTTATCAATTTGAAGAAATTGATAAATAAATATATTTACAATTTTGAACAGAACTTTAGGATTAAAGTTAACCCTTCGTATTTTAACGCTTTCAAATAATATGGTAAACCTTTGACCCTGGGCCCACAGATATAGTCAATAGCCAATCAAATGCGCGCATGGTACCATAAGTAAATTTCACGCAAGTCCAACGTCTGATCACCGTTAGATTAGCAAGCTTCCAGATCAACGACGTATATGCATATCGCTTGACCTCCGATGCTGAACGTTAACGTGCGATGGTCCACCGTACTTGTGTTAATATTCGCACACCTTTAACAAATGATGACCGTCCGATGACCCCTTCCCAAATCAACGACGCTCAATGATATAGCTGTGCGTCCTGGGTCGAACTATAACACGCGATGGTGCACAGTGAAAAGTGGTTTTGTGAAGTCGTACAGGGACGCGTGTCGAGCACTCTATGGAATTGCTCCTCAACCAGGAAATACCGCTTACTCCGCATAGGTGGTGCGATGAAAACATTAAACCACCTTCACTGTTCACTCGGTCATGGTTCCGCTCTTCCACGCAGGGTTCCGTCGCCTTTTTAAATGTGTTATTATAATTAAGTTGCACTTTAATAGTTTGCCTTTTATTACAGATCCATTGCTAAATTTAACGCTCTGTTCACAATTTTCGTTTGAGTCTTTTAACATACATTCTTTACACCGGTTACTGCCTTTCGACCTCGACATAACACAATGTCACTCTTTCCTGTCACAGTTCCGCTTCTACATTCAAGTTCTTGATTCCGCAAGCTGATCACTGTACTATGCTATAATCATCATATCTCTGCAACCATTAATTCCTTCAATTTATACACTAAATATTTAATTTCTAATCCTTGCCACAGGATTTATGATGTGTTACGGACAATGATTCATATGTCTACTATCCTTCCTTCTGAATTCTATCAAGAATATATAGAAAATGCAGAACCTTTTTCTGTTTGATGGCCTTTTTCTTCCTATACTGTCTCTGGACAACTTTCAATTCAATGCTTGTCCCTGCTCCTTGAATGATACTGCTTTCTATAGCTCAAATTGTAGATGCATTCTTTCTCTATTCTTCTCTGCTACATTTAGATTCCAATTCTTTTGCCACATCCTTTGCCATCAATGACAATATTTCCAACACATGAACAATAAAATTATGAATAAATTCCACCTTAGTAAGGAAGGAGGTCACCTTAGGGGCTGGTTTTACACTTCCAAGTGTGAACAAGGACAAATTGGATGGGGATATAGTCAAGTTTGACTAAGTCAACATGCATTCTTGATGAGGAAGAAATCACTCAAAGAAACTAGCTCAATGTGAAAAAGGATTAGCCTAGACACACATATGAGAACCAGATTGAAGATCCCTTGGTGTGAACAGAGGCATTGCAGGTGGATTGGCTCTAGTTGACCAAGTCAACAGTGTTGTCACAAAGAGGAGAGAAGCTAGCTAGGGCAACGCAATTTTGAAAGAGGAAGCTTCATGAAGAAGTCATCTCAACATTGTGTGGGGTCCGGGATGAGGAGGCTCACCAAAGATAAAAGGAGGGCATAGCATCAAAGGAGATTCATTCATGTATTCATCTATTTTGGTCTTGAGACCAATTTCATGCTTCAGATGTTTAGCCGGAGTTGCTACACTGCTTAGTGCAAGGAATTCCTGTGCGGGAATTCCATCCTCTCTTTAGATCATCTTGCTTAAGGAATAAAGGGGAGGGTTTTGAGCTTCATTTCAGTATTTTTATTGAGGCCATTCATCTACATTCAGCCACAACGTATTCTCCTTCAGTGAACTATGTCTTTTATGCAGGAGCAACAGCAGTAGAGATGCATCCTTTGATTGTATGCTAATCTTTTAAGAGGAGGTGCTTATTTCCCTCTGGGAGCTACAATAAGAAGGCCTAAGGCCATTATCTGTATTATTCAACATTTATATGTCATATTTAGTCATTTTTAATATATTTTTGCAGTAAACTGCATTATTTTCTCCAGTGCTTCTTTGTACATGTATTTTGCCGGAAACCTTTGTCGGGTGTCTTGTTTTTGCTGTATAAGAGTGTAAACCTCCATTTCTCTATTGTTTGATCAATATAAGTTTCATATCAGTCTTCTCTTATCATTTCCTATAGAAACCTCCATGAAAATTATGCTCTCACAATATTTAGAAATTTATGTTTAGCAAATTCATGGGAAATCAAGGTTTCCTAGCCTAGTCGGGAAAGGAGGAGCTCTTTAACATAGCTAGAAGCATTAGTTTGAGCTGAAATTTGGAGTGTAGATCCCTCATGACCTAAGCTATCATATCCATCCATTTTCCCTGCTTATTTGCATGCTTATTTCTGAAAACAACCTTTTTAGGGCATAAAATACCCTTTTTCCCCACTTTCCGGATCATGAAACGAAGTACAATTTGTTGCTGTAGATAAAAAAATGATTTCTATGTGTTCTTATGTATTTTTAAGCTTATTTATCATAACAGGACCGTTATACAGCTTATTCATTGCTGAGTTCCAGATTTGGGATATTACACCCTCTTGGATGCTCTTGTCCTCCTATCAAGAAGTGTATCTCCCTTGAGCTCATCGAGAAATTATATCGAGAAATCTTCAATAGAAGGTAGTTGAACATCACTTCCTTGATCATTGATCAAAAGTGGCTCATACAAATGCAAATTTTCAACATTAACAACTAAATACATTTACCGAATTGCTTTATGATCTTGAATGGACCATAGCAAATGGGTTCGAGATTTTTACCTTACCCTTGCATCCTTTCTTTGCTAATGTGAAACCATACCTCATATCCTTCTTGAAACTTGTGATCAACTCTATGTTTTTCATGCCTCTCCTTTTATTTTCTTTGACTTTCCTCAAGCTGTTCTTGAACTTGTTGATGTATAATCTGAATTTTCTCAATGAAATTTCGAGCCTTGTCAATATCACTATGGTCATTGATTGCAACATCCTTACCAAAGATGAAGTCTAATGGAGATTTTGGAAAATACCCAAAGCATACTTCAAAAGGTGATGTATTTGTGTTGATCAGTGGTTGTCATTGATGTCAACCCAAGTAGTACCATGGGCTAACCCAATATTGAATGAGAAGTCTGACCTACCAAATTAATATACTATGGGTCAATAATGCTTTTGATGGTTTCTACTTGTCGAGATGTTTCCGTTGATACATGGCATGCCATGTAATTCTTCACGGTTTGCGAGATATTAGTGTTTGAAGTTTGTACCCCAGTTAGTGGGCTAAAACCCCATGGGGTTGGGGCATGGGTCATTGAAAGGTCATAATTAATATTTTTTAAGCTCCTAAAATCCCTCCCACATTCACTTGTTGAAGCCCCTCTCAACTTAAGCATTCATATATATTGTGATCTTCATTTCCTCCTTAGGCAAGGGATTCGGCCATCTGAAATAGGTCATCATGGAACTTTCGCTCTAACTTTTTTTCTACAAAGGCTTAGAAGCTGAAATGTTTATGAGGTGAAGCCAAAATCTTGAGGAAGCTGCAGTATAATTTTTAGATCAATTTGTACAATATTTTTGGAGATATGATATGTGGAAGTAAGGGTTTTTGCAGGCCCTTGAAATTCATCTCAAAGAAGTGACCTTGGTAAATTCGTCATAACTCTCTCTCTGAGTATCGGATTGGAATGCTGTAAAAGGTGATGGATAGTGCACAGTCTGTAATTTTCTCTCTATCAATTTTATAAGCAAATGAATAAAAAGTGACACGTGGCACGCCGTACAAGTTAGCTCTGTTGAAACAGTCCATAATTAGGGCAGTGTGAGAAATTGGGTAGAAATATCTCTTGAAGAATCCAAATTAGGTCAGACATGTGGAATTGGAAAGAAGACTCAAAGGACTACTACAGGACCAAAAAATCAGATATTGAGGATCTGAAATAACAGAGATACACCAGATTCAATATCGAGCTCCTAGAAGGCAAGAAAAAGCTATATCATGTGTTGTCAAGGATTGCAAAGGACCAGACTTGCTATGGCATAAAAGAAAAACAAGGTGTAGAAGAGGGTAGCATGACAAGAGAAGCAACCAAGGTGCATAACAGCAGTAATAATTTCATCATATGAAGTCTTCAAGTGGGCAGCACTGCATACAATCATTGTAAATGTATCATTGTACTTAGTCATTGTAAATACATTATTGTACAAATTGTACTAGTGTCTATCTAACAAGGGTTGAAGAGGAAGTGTTGGGAGGTCTAGGATCATCATTAGGTGGTTGTGTCAAAGTTGGGGTTATGGTCTAGTATATCTTCTTCTTCTACATCATTCTATATCATTGTAAAGTGGACCATTTTCCCTGGTACGGGAGTCCATTCTTCTTTTATTCTTCTATAGGGTGGTAGGGTGGTGCTAGGGTGAGTTTTAGCTCATTGGGTGTTGGGGCATCCGTTCAGTTGACTACTGAAGAATCTCGGGCATTGGAGCATCCATCCAGTGGGAGCTGGAGAAGAATGCTTTTCTAGATTCTAGGAAGTTGGAGCTTTATTTTCAATTGGAGTTGAAAAGAATTATTAGAAAAGCATTAGGTGGTTTTTGTCCCGGAGTGGGTTTCCACCTTAAAAATTTTGTGCATTTGTGTTCCTCTTGTTTGCTGCTATCATTGTACAAACACTGATAATAATTGAAGATTAACTAATGCTCTAATTGAAAGAAATACTGATTCACCCCCCCTCTTAGTATTTCCAACAATTGGTATCGGAGCTTGGTTCCTTCAATAGCAGTTTAACAACTGGAAGGAGGTCATGGAGCATACCAAGAATGGTGTACCTCTATTCAATGAAAATAATTATGCACTCTGGAAAGGAAGAATGGAGGTCTATCTCTTCGCGCAAGGTTACGAAGTATGGGACACTGTTCAAAATGGATTTACATCAACCATGGATGAACAAGGTAAGAAGAATTTGGTAAATGATGCAAAAGCAAATAATATTATTATCAGTGGACTTATTGAATCTTCTTATCATAAGGTGTTGGGTTGCAAAACTGCCAAAAATGTATGGGACAAGCTTGAGAATATATATGCAGGTGACTCAAATGTCAAAGAAGCAAAGCTTCAAATCTATAGAGCAAAATTTGAGCAACTCCGAATGAAAGAAGATTGAAACATTGCTACATACTTTCAATACGTTGATGAAATAACCAATACTCTGGAAGGATTGGGAGAGCTAGTTGACGAGAAGACTATTATACGGAAGATTCTTAGAACGTTACTAGGGAAATTCAACCCAAAGGTATCAGTCTTAGAATAAAGTGCAAATCTGGACAAACTCAGCAAGGAGGAATTACACGGATTTCTCATAGCATATGAAATGAGACTTGATGAATAAGAGGGTAGTTCGCATCTAGAAACTGCATTCATTGCATCTAAGAAAACCAATAAGGATAAACAACCTTCAATTGAAAATACATGCACCTGCAAGTGTGAAGAAAAGGGAGATGATGAAGAGGGTCTTTCAAATGAAGAATATGCTTACTTCACGAGAAAACTACAAATTGGCAAGGGACAATTCAAAGGTAAAATTCCATTGATATGTTTCAGCTGTAATGAGGTTGGGAATTTTGCAACAAAATGTCCAAACAAAAGTAATGGCAACTCAAAAATAAAGAAAGGCTTTAAGAAATTCAACAAGCAAGGATCCAAAAGGAACTTTCTCTCTAAAGAAGATAGTTCATCATCCAATGAAGACAATGATAGTGAAGAAGAAGCCAATGAGAGAGTATTGTTTATGGCCAAGCACAATAAGCCCAATCATAATAACCAAGAGGTATCAAACAACGAAGAAGAAGGATGGAACATAGAAGAATTTTATGAGGAAGCAATCAAGCTTATAAAAGATATCAAGGCAGAGAAGATCCGTTCCAAAACTCTTGAAGAACAAGTTCAAGGTCTCAAAATTGAAGTTGAAGAACACAAATGCATTGAAGAGTCAATTCAAAAGAAGTTGGAAGAAAGCAACCAAGAAAGGGAAGAATTAGAAGCCCAAGTAGTCTCGTTGCGTGAGGAAGTGAAGAAAGGAAAAACTATCCAAAACTATGCCAATAGCTCAAGGGCATTGGAAGAACTCATCAACAATCAACGATCTTACAATGACAAAACTGGCATTGGTTGTAAATAAGAAGAAGCAGGACCTTCTACAACAAAATACAATGAACCTATGAGATCTAACATGCATGACGACTTCATTGAAAAATATTCGCAAGAACAACCTTGGAAGACAATTCCTCGACGAAAATTTCCATCCATGTACCAACATATTTTTTATGGCTACTGTTATTCATGTGGAAAATTTCATCATAAAGCTGTAGAATGTCGCACGTACCCTAGGAACGAATACAATTCCAGGAGATCTGTCAAATATGAACCTCCCAGGGCTCAGCTAAATATCAATAGATTTTAACATTTAAGAAATAATATTGAATGTTACAAACGTCGAAACTTTGGACACATAGCCAAAGAATGCAGACTTGAAAATCCTCCAGAAGAATCTTCGAAGCCACAGAATGAACGAACATGGAAGAAGAAGAAGAATGATAATTGTGATCTCGCTCTCAAGGCTCAAAAGAACAAAGATGTGTGGTATGTTGATAGCGGTTGCTCAACGCATATGATTGGAGATAGAAATAAATTTGTATCTATGAAAGAGAAGAAGGATGGAACCGTGTCCTTTGGAAATGATGGATCTTCAAATGTTATAGGATCAGGTACTGTCACTCTCGAAAGCAAAGATGTTCTAGCCAAGAATTTTCTATTGGTTGAAAACATGAATCACAATCTGCTCAGTGTTTGACAAATGTGTGATCAAGGACACACAATACTATTCAACTCCACGAAATGTGAAATCAGGAAAGGCGTGTATGGGAAATTGTGGCTACAGCAAGTCGAGCTCCAAATGACATATATGTTTTGGATGAAGCAACTAAAGCATGTCTAGTAGCTAAAGAGGATGATACAATAATTGGTAGCAATGATGATCGTCTAAGTAAAAAAATTTCTACAAAGGTGCAAAGTGATTTCGAGATGTCTTTACTTGGTTGCAAATTGAGCATAGACGACTCATCTAAGGATGTGGATCAAAGGTTGTACATATTTATGATTAGTAGTCTTCTATATGTAATAGCCTCCCGACCAGATGTTATGCAAGCAGTTGGACAAGTAGCAAGATTCCAAGCAGCACCAAAAGAATCACATATCAAATATTCACTAGCATTGTAATATCTTTGCCAGAAGCTTGGGATTCTCCCAAGTTCTCATTAGATTTTCCTTTTTCAGAATATAAAGGGGGAGTGGAAGTGTGTACAGGTCTGCAGGACGGTTGTGTGTCAGCGCGAGTGGAAGTGTGTACAGGTCCGCAGGATGGTTGTGTTTCAGGGGGAGTTACCCTTTGCTATTGATGTCAAAGGGGGAGATAATGTTGTAGGAAGATGTGTCATGATTGCAGGGGGAGTACTTGTGTTGCCATCAATGCCAAAGGGGGAGATTGTTGATCAGCGGTTTTCATTGACACGTGTCTACGAAGGCTCAGAAGCTGAAATTTTTATGAGGCGAAGCCGAAGTTCCGAGGAAGCTTCAGTAAAAATTTGAGATCAAGTTCCACAATATTTTTGGAGATATGATCTGTGGAAGTAAGGGTTTTTGCAGGCTCTTGAAATTCATCTCAAAGAAGTTACCTTGGTAAATTCATCATAACTCTCTCTCTGAGTATCGGATTGGAATTCCGTAAAAAGTGACAGATAGCACACAGTTTTTACTTTGTGCTCTATCAATTTTAGAAGAAAATGAATAAAAAGTAACACGTGGAATTCCGTACAAGTGCGCTCTGCTGAAATAGTCCATAATTAGGGCAGTGTGAGAAATTGGGTATAACTCTCTCTTGAAAAATCCAAATTGGGTCAGACCTGTGGCATTGGAAATAAGACTCAGAGGAATACTACAGGACCAAAAAATCAGATATTGAGGATCTGAAATAACAGAGATACACCAAATTCAATATCGAGCTCCTAGAAGGAAAGAAAAAGCTAGATCATGTGTTGTCAAGGATTACAAAGGACCAAACTTTCTATGGCATAAAAGCAAAACAAGGTGCAACAGACGGTAGCATGACAAGAGCAGTAACCAAGGTGCATAATAGCAGCAAAAATTTCATCATATGAAGTCTTCAAGTGGGCAGCACTACATACAATCATTGTAAAGGTATCATTGTACTTAGTCATTGTAAATACATTATTGTACAAATTGTACTAGTGTCTATCTACCAAGGGTTAAAGAGGCAGTGTTGGGAGGTCTAGGATCATCATTAGGTGGTTGTGTCAAAGTTGGGGTTATGGTCTAGTATATCTTCTTCTTCTACATCATTCTATGTCATTGTAAAGTGGACCATTTTCTCTGGTACGAGAGTCCATTCTTCTTTTATTCTTATATAGGGTGGTAGGGTGGTGCTAGGATGAGTTGTAGCTCATTAGGTGTTGGTGCATCCATTCAGTGACTACTGAAGAATCTCGGGCGTTGGAGCGTCCATCCAGTGGGAGCTGGAGAAGAATTCTTTTCTAGATTCTAGGAAGTTGGAGCTTTATTTTCAATTGGAGTTGAAAAGAATTATTAGAAAAGCATTAGGTGGTTTTTGTCCCGGAGTGGGTTTCCACCTTAAAAAATTGTGTGCATTTGTGTTCCTCTTGTTTTCTGCTATCATTGTACAAACACTGATAATAATTGAAGATTAACTAATGCTCTAATTGAAATAAATACTGATTCACCCCCCCTCTCAGTATTTCCAACAATTGGTAGAAGAGTGATTTGCCTGCTGTAAGCTGATGAATGTAAATGCAAATAAGCCATCCCACAATTTGATAAGCCATCCCACAACTCATGATTTTTACAAAATATCCTCCTGCTAATAAATTCACAATAAATATGTTCATCAATTTCTATTTTCCATTTACTTTGCAGATGAAAAGCAGTACTCTTTTTCAACTTTGTGTCCATCGTACTCCATAGATTGGACCAAAAATTCCCAATGAACTTGGAATCCCTGTCACTAACAATAGAAGTAGGCAATCCATAATGAACCCATACATGTCGAAAATAAAGTTCAACAATTTGTTCAGCAGTAATGTTTTTCTTACATGGCATAAGTATACACATTTTACTGAATCTATCCACAACTACATAAATATAATCATGATGTTTTCTTGACATAGGTAGACTTCCAACAAAGTCCATGGAGACACTCTCCCATGGCCTTGATGGTATTGGTAGTGGCATGTACAACCCAAGCTTCCTATTGCTAGGCTTGCTTGTTTCACACATAGAACAACCTCTTATAAAACGTGACACACTATCTATCATGCGAGACCAATAGCAATACCTTTGTAGTTGTGCCACTGTTTTTCTTACTCCAAAGTTTCCAGCAATAAGAGATGAATGAGCTTCTCTCATGACACTTAGCCTCTCTCCTTGTGGTATACATAGTTTGCCCAAATGAAACAGAAAATTTTAATGCATCTGATAATCATTTTCTTCAACTTGATTCCCTTCACTCAAACTAGCATACACATCTTGAAAACCAACATCATGTGAATATTGTTCTATATAACTCTCATGTACAATAGAATCATTTTTTATTAAAGTAGATGCACTAATAATCGGTCTTGAAAGCATATCAACAAATTTATTGAAAATACCTTTCTTGTACCTTATAACCAAGTGAAACTGTTGAACAAATCCCATCCACCTGAAATGTCGTGATTGTTGAAATTTTGTTTTCGACTGCAAGTACTGTAATGGTTGGTATTCGGTATGTACAATCGTCTCTTTACCCATCAAGTAGTGCTTCCACTTCTTGATGCTTTTTACCAACACATATTGTTATTTTTCATATTTAGGATAATTAGTTACAACACCATTGAATGTTTCAGAATGAAAAGCGATAGGCTTACCATGCTACAAAAGAACGGTTTTGAAATAATTCACAATGGCTTCCACTTTATAAGGATCAATTCTCACCTCACCTCCTCCTACAATGTATCCCAAATAAACCAAAGAAGTCTTTCCAAACTCACACTTTGACATCTTAAGAAACAATTTCTCTTTTCTCAAAACATCAAGCACTCTATTCACATGCAAGACATGTTCTTCTCTTGTTTTGCTTAAAATCAATATGTCATATAAGTACACAATCACAAATTCATCAAGGAATGGATGCAAAACACTATCCATAACACGCATGAAAGTTGCCGGTGCATTACACAAACCAAATGGCATAACTAACCACTTAAAGATTCCTTGTTTGGTTTTGAATGCAATTTTCCATATATCACTTTCTGAAATTCTTACTTGATGATATCCACTTCGTAAATCTAACTTAGTGAAAAACTTTTCTTCTTTCATCTGATCAATAAAATCATCTATCCCAGGGAGTGGGTATCGATTCTTTACTGTTATCTTGTTCAAAGCTATGAAGTCTACACACATGTGCCAAGTCCCATCTTTCTTTGGAATCAAGACTATGGGTGAACCACATGGAGAAGTGCTTGGCCTTATGATTCCTTTTTCCAACATCTCCTTTATTTTCCTCTTTATTTCAGCATTCCCCATTATCGACATGCGATACATGCTGATGTTTGGAAGAGGACAATCTTGCTGCAACTGAATCTCATGTTGAATCTCCCTTTTGGAGGTAATCCTACTGCTATAGCACATCTCTGCGATGTGCATCAACTACATCATATAAATTTGATTTCCCTCTCAGGGATCACATCCCTAAAATTATTCATGATTAACATCAGCTTTAGGCTTAATCATTAGAAGAACAAAATTCTTACTTGAATTTACTAGCCTCTTTACCTGTCTAGCATTTACCATAGCAATGTTTGTATTCTTGCAATGTGTTCTAACAATGTACTCATTGCCATATTTGGATAAATGATATTTGTTCTCATGGAGGTGGAAGATCACTTTTCTGTCATAAAATTAAGGGCTCCCCAACACAATAATTGTTGGTATGTATGAACTAGTATCTAATTCAATCCTTGTTGTGTATCTCGTAATCGCCAAGATTGGAAAAGTCCGATCAATGAAACAACCATCGTTTCTGTAACCAATCCTTTTGGGATTCTAGGATCTAGCCCTCTTGAATTCGGAGAGGGATCTCTCCAATAAGTACAAAGATGGATTTGTCTCTGAAGTTTGGGGTTATGATATTAGGCTAGTTATGAAGGCCAAGGGATTTTTTGTTTTTTGGATGGTTGAGCATGATTATTATTTTGAGGAGAAAGTTCTAAGTGCAAAAAGTTTCAAAGGTGAGAAGTTGCAAGTGAATAGAACGACTAGGCTAAAAAGATAGATATAACGTTGGTTTTTAATCCATTGGGCTATGGAGTCATAACAGGGCTTTAATTGAGCAAAAACATCAAGAGTGATCCAAGGGGCAAGTCATCTACATCACAAGATTATTGAGATTAGAAAGATGGAATGGAAAAAATAAAGTGTTGGAGGGGTGGAAACTGATAATAATTTCACAAGGGATTTATAGTCAGTCCAAACAAGAAAATCCTCTTAAGTAATTGTTTAAAACCAACCAAGTGCAGGGCTAACCATTGAATTCTTGAGAAATTTTATATTAAATCATCTTAATTGACAAACAATCCAATAATCCACATAATTACCTTCAGAAATTATGAAAATATATAAGAGAAGACAGAGTATAAACTTAAGATCAGATAAAGTACTTTGAAACATAGTCTGCTTTCAGTTAATACCAAGGGAAACTTTTAGAATCTGCCTTTGGAGAATAGAAGCTAGAAACAGGGCAAACCATCACTTTCTAGTCGAACTTTAATAAGAAAATAAGGAAAATAACTTTCAAGAAAAATGTTTAAAGAAAACAGTAGGACGAGGGAACTCCAGCATTCCTAAATTCCTAAACTGTATTGAATCATTCTTAAATAAAAAATTTAGAGGAAAAAATTGAGATAAATATTTTCAGTCAGAGAAGGTTACTTATGTACAGTAGATCCTAACTCTATAAATGTTTTTCTTTATCAGAGAATAGTGAACAAATATGACATACATAGAAGGAAAACAATAACAAAGAAAGGAGCACTTCACCAGTGATCTAGACCAGGATCCCAAGAAACAGCTTGTTTATTGATGTCAAACCAGTTACAGTCCTCAAGTCCAATGTTTTAGTTCAGCAATCATCTTCACTATCCAGCCTAACAAGACTAACAAAAACAGAGCTCCAAGGGCCAGTGAACACTATTTACAATCAGAAGTTTAAGCTCAAATGTATTTCAAAGTTCTGCAACCAAGAGTTTCTCATCTTCTACAGAAGTATTTATAGAAGAATGAGGAGGTGAGATTTGGTAAAAGATCTCTTAAGGAAATTAATACATATTCAAGACTTCTTGGCCTTTTGAGGGGCTCGATGAAGAATTTTACAGGTGGTTCTCTGTATTAACTGTTTTACAATTACTATCAAAGCTCAGTGGGAGCTTTATTTGACTTTGAGGCTTTGTCTAATGTTTGGAGTAACTCTGCAGATATTTCTGCATTTATTTCCTTGCAGAAGTAACTCCCTAGCTACGCTGAGGAAAAATATATGATTTCTGCAATAAGTCCAGCCTCTGTTTCAATGCTTTGAGGAAACAGGTGGTGCTTATGGTAGCTAAGGAATCAATTCGCCTCAAATGTGGTGGTGGAGGGCTCCCTGCCTGTTTAAACACTTATGATTTATTTTAATTGTGTTTTAATTCTGGGAATTAGGCTTTTGATAAGAATTAATAGCCATAATTCCAAAATCTGTCTTCAATCTTCATTCTACTGTGCTATGTCTTCAAAATTGATACTCTTTAACTGTGTTTTTAATAAAACAATTTCTTGTCAATGTGTAGGGCTGCGCAGGTCTTTTGAAGGCATCAATGCCCATGAAGCATTGAGAAAACGTTGAATCTGACTGGTGGACGGATTCTCTTTAATAAATCGAGGGCGTGGGAATCGTCATTCCCTACCTTCGGCTTTCCTTTATCACAATGAAAAAACCATTCAAACCTGCAAAATACAAATGAAAATTATAAAATATTGTGTTTCTTAGGTTTAATCACTTCAGAAGGTGGGAAAGAGCATGACCCTTGGATGAAACCATCCAACGATGGAGATTTTCATAGAGGAGGTCAAAAGAGAGCGAGAGAAGAATAAAGGAGAGTGATTTTGGACCGTCTAATCCAGACACGTGAACGGTCTGGATTCAATCGGAAGATCGCAATCGGGGGATCGCAATCGAGGGTAAGGAGCGAATGGAGTGATTGAATCATGCAATGCGATGAAGTGCAAGCTGTAGATATGCAAATTAGATCGACGGTGGAGAATAAATCGGGGGATGGCCAATCGGAAAAACAAATGAATGCATGCAATGAAGATTTGCGATGCGAGTTAGCGCGGACCGTTGATCTGAGGATCAGATCAATGGCGGGAAGTGAATTGGGGAATAGCTAATCGGTGGGAGTAACAAATGGACGTGATGCAATGGAAAGCTTCGATGTGATGGAGCACTGGCTGCTTGACCGGCTTTTGATCAACGGCTGGGATTTGTTTAGAACATATTGGCGGAGAAAAACTTTTATAATATGAAAACTCAAACATTTTGGAATAAAACAAAGCTTTTATGCCTTGGGGAGCAGAAAATATATATAAGGTGAATAGGCACCTGACTGTGAGGCCTTTGGGATGTTTGAACCGTAATATGCCCGGGGCGTATTAAAACAAAGGCCAATCGCAATCGGGCCATCGGGCCTGGTCTTTTCAATCAACCGATTTAAAACATTGTGATGCGATTGGCGCCCGGGATCTTTAACACTTGGTCCTGGGTGAAATTCATATGGAATGAAAAGGCAGGCAGAATCTATACAAATAAGTCTTGATCACATCGGAAAGTTTTGATGCGGCCTTTTCAGTCAGCCCATTGTGTTTTCTCTGATTGCGATTGCGCGATCGGTCTTTTTATCTACCCATTTAAATATTTCAACATGTGACTTGGGTTTTTAAGTTAAAACTTTGGAAAAGTGGGTTTTTAAGACTTTACAAAGAAAAAGAACGACCGAGAAAGAATTTATACAGGTTTTTAAGCACCGGATGCGAGCTTATGGTTTATATGAAAAATAGTATAATCGGGGGTCTTTATAATACAAAGGATTTAATCTCATAGGGATTTAAATGGAACATAGGACTTACGCACCATTGAAAATCTTCGATGCGATAAGCACTAAATGGGTTCAACACTTGGTTTTTATGGCAAAGGCACATGTGGGGAAGTGGTTAAGGGGCTTAGCCAAAGGGGCTAAAGCCTGAAACATAAAACACGTATTTTTATGGTTTTTTCGATGTTTTCAAAGGGATTTGAAGGTTTCGGTAAGGCTAAAAAGTGGGTTTTAAACCTTACAAAGTGCATTTTCATGAATGGAAGAAGGGAACTCATGAAAAATAGAGGAATAATATGGAGGAAAAGGGGAGCAAATGAAGGTCAGTTTTGAGTGGGGGAAGGGGAAAAAATAATGGTTTTGCAGCAGTCTTTTTACTTATGGAAACAACAGAATTTCTGAGTATAAAATGGGAACAACAAAGAAGTTTTTTGGACAAAGGCATGAGGCCTTCAAGAGTCTTCAAAAGCCAACAATTTTTAGTAATAAAATTTGTTCCTTGGAGGCTCAAAAAGTCTTAGCCACCTTTTTCTAAACAAATATTATAGGTGGCTAACAGTGGCTCCACTTGGGGATGATGCCTTCTTGAAGGCATCAAGAACTTCAGACTTACATTCTCTGGGAGGCTGACCTGTGCCTGATCCATTGGGCTACTCTTCCTTTGCTGGGATGATCTTGCTCTGAAAACATATTAGCAGCCATGAAAAGAATGGATTTTCATCTACAAGCTTTCTACCTACCCAATCCTACTGATCTAGCATTTTTTTTCTTCATTAGAGTGCACATGGATTGGAAAACTCTTTTCACAACATTTTATTCTTTTGAAAGCAGGAAATCTAATCTATTTCTACTCCTTATTTCTCCATGGACTCAGATTAAATAGTTGAGCCCATATGATTCTCTACCTAATCTATTATCTGTTGGGATTAAACTGTCCAACATATTATATTCTCTAGATTCTACAACAGAAATTTAAAAGCATACAAGTCAGGATTAAATAGTCTAACTTGATGCTAGTCTATGGCATAAAAACAAGCTGCACACAGAAATTTATTTTGCAGAAAATTAAAAACAAAATGGAAGGCTTAAGATCTGAAAATTTCTCATCATGGCCTTCTCTTTTTACAGCTATGTTTTGGCTCTTGTTTGAGATGTTTCTTCCTTTTTCTCTGGTTTATATTTTGAGCTGATTAAAACTAGATTTTTACATCTCTTGACTCAGAAAAATAAAACATATTTGAGTCATTTTCTTTTTGAAACCTCAGGTTCAGATTTTGATCTTGTTTGAACCCTTTAATTTCTATCTTAAACTATCTACTGATAAGCCAAGATTGAATAGTTTGGCAAATCGAATTCACTATCCTATCAGCAGAAAATTTAAAGCTAATTAGTCAAGTTTAGGCTGTTTGACTAACGAGAAGTGTGTTATTCAGGAGTGGCATTTAAGCTGACACACTTTCAGATTTGTTTCTCTTTTTTGGTATGGGGCTATACCCTTCTTGTTTTCACAATCTGCCCTCTTTTCTTTCTTTCTTTTATTTTGTATTTTTTATTTTTTCTAACTTTGAATGCAATGGTGGATGAGATATTTATAATGAAAAAGATAAAAAGGCTTCAAAACATAAAATTTATCAAGAGAAGTAATGCTTAAGCATCCTGCCATTGACAGGACCCCCAAACAATTCTGATCCACTCAACTCCTGCAAGAAAAATGCATTGTTACCAGCAGCTGAATGAATAGAGTAAGGGCCAAGCCATAAGTTGTCAAATTTTCCATGATTTCCCTTGTCTTCCCTTCTCGAATCCCACTTTAAAACTTTTTCCCCAATATTGAAATTTCTGGCCTTTGTTCTTCTGTCAAATAGCTTTTTAATGTTGTCCTGCTTCTGCAATGCTTTGTTATACACTTCCTCTCTAGTTTGCTGAAGATGAATGGTCTGGTTCATTCTTCTGATCATGTCATTTTCTTCAGTTTGTAACTCTTGAATCAACTTCATTACTGGTACACCAAGGCTGTTTGGAAAAATTGCATCAGTACCATACACAAGCTGGAAGGGTGGCATACCAATAGATTTCTTCAAAGTCAATCTGTCAGCCCAAAGTGCATGAACCAGCTTTGTGTGCCAAGACTTTTTGTTGTCCTCCAACAGTTTTTTGATTATGTTCACTAAGATTTTGTTTGAGGATTCTGCAAGTCCATTACCTTGAGGGTAATAGGTCGTGGAAGGCCCCAATGTTATGTGATATCTATGACAGAACTCAACCATCTTCTTTGATCCAAATGTTGTTGCATTATCAATGATAATCTTGGTGGGACAACCAAATCTGGAGAGAATGTTAGTCTCCATGAATTTTATAATAATTGAATCATTGGCCTATCTACAAGGTATGGATTTTATCCACTTAGTGAAATAGTCTGTGGTAGTGAGAATCCATCTATGTTGAGCAGAAGATGGGGGATGGATTTCTCTTATGAAGTCAAGTCCCCACTGTTGAAATGGGGCCTCAACAGTGATTGGATGCAGAGGTAGGGGTAAGAGTTTTCTTTTGCCTTCAAAAAGTTGACATTTATGGCAAGATATGATCATCTTATACACATCATGGAAAAGAGTAGGCCAATAGAAACCAGCCCTAAAAATTTTGTTGGTTGTTGTCCTCCAATACAAATGACCTTTACTCTCTCCTTCATGAAAATGATATTTAACCTTCTCTGCATCAAACTCAGGCAAACATTTAAGCAATACATCACTTGAATTTTTCCAATAAATACATCTATCTATAATGCAATAGTTAACAGCTTTTAATTTTAGGAACCTTGCCTTTGTTTTTGTCAAACCGGGAGATGTATTTAAATTAAGCAAAACATAAGTAATATCAGCATACGAAGAAGAATTCATGAAATGATCTTCAACTATAGGAGTTGAGAATTTTTCTTGGTCATCCAAAGCATTAATCATATTAATATCAAGAACTTCAAAATTGGATTCAACCATTAATCTAGCTAGACCTTGGCCTTTGATGAGTTTAGTGGGTTTTATCTCTAAATCATATTCAAGAATAATAGCAATCCACTTATCTCTCTTACCATCTGGGTCCTGTGTTAGAATGTCTTTAACAACTGAATTTGGGACGAAGGCAATGATGTGTGAGTGAAGGATGTAGACTCTGAAGTCTTTCAAAGCCTTAACCAAAGAAAAATATTTCTTCTCCATAATGTTATACTTCAGAGGGGCATCCCTCAATGCCTTGCTAAAGAATGCAATAGGCTGCTCTTGTCCTTGTGGATTTTTCTGTAAAAGGACAGCAACTATGGTATGCTCTGATGCAAATGAAAAAATATAAAAATATTTTGAAAAATCAGGACGTATAAGAACTAGTGTTTTGGTTAACGCTTGTTTCACCAATTCAAAGGACTTCTTTGCTTCCAAGGTCCATTTTACCCCTTGCTCTTTCTTTAACATGTTTGTGATATTCCTAAGGAGCCCAGCCAAGTTGGGGATGAACCTTCTCAAAAAGTTGATCTTTCCAATGAAAGATTGCAACTCTTTGATGTTTCGAGGATGAGAGATTTGCAATATGGCCTCAATCCTCTTTGGATCTATCTTTATACCCTCCTCAGAAATAATGTGCCCAAGAATTTTACCTTCTTGGAGCCCAAATAGTGTTTTCTTAGGGTTTAAAGATATCCCAAACTTTCTGCACTTCTCGAAAACTTTTCTTAAATGTTCTAAGTGTTCTTCATCTATTTTTGAAAACACAGTAACAACATCAAGATAGATAATGATGAAGAAGCCCAGTTCTTCCGAGAATGCTATGTCCATGGCTCTTTGAAAAATTTCTCTAGCATTCATTAGACCGAAAGGCATTTTCACATACATGAAAGTGACCCATGGTGTAGTGAAGGTTGTCTTTAATTGATCAGCAGGGTGGACTAAAATCTGATTGTACCCTGAATAGCCATCAAGCAAAGAAATTCTTTTAGACCCTACCACCCTTTGTAAAATATGATCCATCTTAGGTAAAGGGTAGTTGTCTTTTAATGAAGCTTTGTTTAAGTCTCTAAAGTCTATACAAAGCCTGATTTCTCCAGTTTTCTTCCTAACAAACACCAGATTAGATACCCATTCAGATTATCTAACAGGGACAATAATACTAGCATCATACATTTTCATGATCTCCTTCTAAACCAAAGGTAGCTGGACAAGGTTTATTCTGTGCAGTTTATGTTTGAATGGTTTTTGGTTTTCTTTGAGGGGAATTTTGTGTTGTATTATTTCAGTGTTGTAGGATTTAAGATCTTCATAAATCCATGCAAAAACATCAGAGAACTCTTTAAGCAGTTCGATGTATTTAATTTTAATGTGATTCGGTAAAGTCTTGTACAGTTTAATCATTTTCGGCTTAAGTTCGCTGCCAACATTACACTCTTCTACTTCAGCCTCTACAGGTTCCAGTTATGGTTTATTCGCCACATCGTTAAAATTGAACAACTCTTCTAAAGGGGCTAGACCCTTAGGCAAACCTTCATCTTTAGAGTGTAGAGTTTCTAACTCCTCTATTTCTAACTCTGCATTAAATTCTGTTTTGTTTATACGTTTTCTTGTTAATAGATTTATATTAGCAAGTTCAGGAGACGGTTCTTCTTCATCAAGAAAATTTTCTTCTTTGCAATCTGTTTCATAGTCTGAATCTGAACCGTTTAGTTTGAATTCATTTTTGAACTGCGTGAAGTCTTCTATTTGTTTGTCATTGTCAAACACCTGGCAATACTTCTCATTATCAGGCACAGCTGGTCTGAATTTTACCTGAGTTGTGCAGTATTTGGTGCTACATGGTGTTAAGCATGCTCTCGCTGCAAAGGCTAAATTGTGGGCCGCGATATTTCTTTTTCTTGGGACAAAAAATAGTTTGGACTCCTCGAATGTTTTCAAAAGGTCCATGACATTGTTTCAGTAGGCCCTGAGTCTGGGATGCTTTGCATTATACTCCCCACTGACCTACCTAATAACTAACTCTAAATCCCCATACACATTGATTCTTCTGGCTCCTAACTTTTTCAATAGGTGTACGTGTTAGTATCAATCCTTTGTCGAAGTGTATGAAAAAGGACCACTTTAGCTACGCATAACTTGTTAGCCCCCATATGAAATTTTTGAAAAGCAAATAGGGGGCTAAATCATTGTTGAGTCTTCAAGGAATGCCTTTCCCCTGAAAATCCATCCTCCTTGAAGTCTCTCAATTGCTGTGCCTAATACAAATCCCCCTCTGCTAGTAAATTTCTAAAAAGGGCCTATCATTCCTTCCTTTACCCCTGCAACCTGCATCAGTTCCCCCTCTTTCCCTTTGTCCGAGTTCCCTTTCTTTTACCCTTATTTAGCCTCTTTTGTCCCTCCTTGCCTCCCTCTATTTTTCCCTGTTTTCCCTTCAAACTTCCCTAAAATCCCCTTTAAATTCCCCCCTAACCATTTTTGGCCACTCTCCTCCCTTTTTTCCCTTTATCGTTTCCCTTTAAATCCCTTAAAACCCATTAAAATGGGCAAAAAACCCACTTCCCGACCTTATTATAGGTCTAAGCCCCTTTCCGCCAGCTCCTTCTAACCACTTCCCCACATATGACCCCGCGCTGGGACCAGGCGCTTAAGTCCCAGGCGCTAATCGCAATCGGAAGATCGGGCGGGTGCAGATTCCTTTGTTATAACGCGAAAGCCCGATGTGATTTGTTTAACTCGTTAAGTCCCGCGACGTGTCCTACACCGTTGATCTTCTGCAATGATCCGACGGCGGAACGCCAATCGCAACATTCACATCGTAACCTCCGATTGATCGCAAGCCTCCTGCTCCGACCTCCGATTGCGATCCTCCGATCCATTCTGAGCTGTTGATCTGGCCTTCAGATGTAACGGCCAACGCTCAATCGCAAACCCCAGTTGTGCTGCCCCGATGGTGATTCCCCGATTGCATCGTAGCCGTCCGTTCCCTTCCAGATCCGACGGTTGGCGCTTAATCGCAACAGCGCTCCGATCGCGATCGCATCCCCTTCTCTCCGCCTTCCGATTTCATCCTGGCCGTCCATCCTCCCGCAGATCCGAAGGCCATCGCACTCCCATTTCCTCCAATCGCAAGCCTTCCCCGCTGTCTACCGATTCAATCCCAGCCGTCCATCTATTGCGCGATCCAATGGCTGTCGCTCAATCGCAACCCCCCTTCCGATCGCAATCGCAAGTCACATTGGAACAGCCCTGATTGCGATCCTACGATTTAATCCCCGCCGTCCATTTTCCCGCTGATCCAACGGTCCTCCGCCAATCACAGATCCCCTCCGATTGTGTTCTCCACCGTTGATCTCCCCGCCAGATCGACGGTCAGCGCTCAATCGCAGACCCTTCCCGATCGCAATCGCAAGTCCCTCTTTCCGTCTCCCGATTAAATCCTGGCCGTCCGTCTGTTACATGATCCAACGGCCATCGCTCTTCCCTTTTCTGCTGATTGCGAGTCCTTCTCTCTGTCTTCCGATTCAATCTGGACCGTCCTTTTCTCCGCAGATCAACGGTCATCGCTCAATCGCAGCATCGCCCCGATCGCAATCGGAACTTTTTGAATGTGCCACCCTTGCCCCCCCCCGATTGCGATCCTTCGATTTGATCCTAACCATCCATCGGATCTGGGATCTAATGGTCAAGATCTAATCGCCCTCCGCCTCCGCTGGGTCCCACTCTTTCATTCATCCCCGTCGCATTTCATGCATTTTGTTTGTTTTTGTTAGTTCCATATATTGTTACGCCGGTCAATCTCCGCCGTCGATCTCCATCTCCAGGCCTGAATCCAACGGTCTGCGCTGCATATTTCTACCAAACCCTATTGTCTACACATTCCACCACTCCACTGCATTTTCATCATAATAAGCTTTGTTTCCGCCACTGCCGCACCACCGTCTCGTTCACCCTACATTCATCGCTCCGTCCACTATTTTCTTCATAAGTTCGCTGTGTTGCAGAGTTTCTAGAGGATGGGACCGCCGCTGTTCAATGTACTACCTCGATGGCAAGCGTCGCAGTCAGGATCAAATCTAATGAGCCGGTACCATCAAGAAAGTCAAGGAATGGGGCCGTCAGGACTCACATTAATGGAGAGCAGAGTTCAAACGCAAAAAATCCTTCCGGTGCCATTTAAAGCTCGAGCTAACTTGACAGAGGCAGTAATGAAGCAGCAAGGATTTTCAGTATAGAGCAGAGGGATTAGTGCGCGTCAACGAAGATCTTGAGCCCTGAAACATAGGTTTAAAGAGGCAAAGCATCATTTTGAAGACCCCGAGGATCGATTCTGGAGATCCTGGACATCAATAAGAGGTAATATCAAGGTTTTCTTATCAGCAGAATGTTTTTCCATAAAGGACAGGTCTCCCATACAGTCTTTATTATGCGCCGTGTCCTTGAAGGAATTTCTCGTCCCAGCTATGGTTCAAAACAATCTAACATCCATGAGGCAAACCTCTCAGCAAGTTCTTTCATTTTGTTCAAATCACCTAGATTACTACAGCCAAAAGGTCAAATCATATCCGGAGCAGATCTTTCTTTCACGAGGAAGGTGACAATGATTAAATATACAGTGCATCAAGCAGAATGGGTCTCGGCCCTGCATTCATTGTGGTGTTTAAATGTAACATTTAAAATTCACCTACCTCCTCAGTCGGTCCTCTGTGTCTCTTCTGCTATAAAGCACAGAGGGATGTCATTGTAATGGTTGTTGTTGGATGATCAGTGAATTGCAAGCATTTTTGTCCTGAGCCAAGTTTCCTGTGTAATTGTTGTATGACAGGCTGAGAAATATGAAATATTCAGGCTGAATGTAAAAGCTTTGGGCAGTGATGTACCTGATTGGTGTTGTGTTTAACATGATAAGCAGTTTTCATTGGATCCTGATCTACAGCAGTTGGTGATGTTTTTCTTATCTCTGTGTTTATTTCCATTTCATTTCATGTTCTTCTGACTGACATCTGAACGCATGACATAAGATTTACCCTTGTTAGGTACCTTATGTCCCAGCTCTCTCATTCTTTAATGTTTTCTGCTCATATGTGTATCTGAATATTGTTTTTAATTGACTAAACCAGTGTAGTGGATGATTATTGCCTACTCTCTGATGTGCAAGTTGATAGAATCAGTGTTCATATGTCTTTGTTAAGATTTAATTGAAAGAGGTTAGGAACATTGGGAGGTGTAAAGCCTATCGCTGCCTCTTCATAACCTGCCCTTCCATAAAAACCTTTTCAAGACCCCTTGTGTTGCCTATGGTTTTGTCCAAGTAGGCCTGGAGTTAAATGACCTCTGGCCTGATCTATAGACGGAATCAGATGGTTTTCCATCCTTCATTCTCATTCCTTAGTGTTCCATCCCACCAATCAGTTTTTGAGATCCAAATGCTCTAGATGACTAGCCCAACTGAAGCTTACACATTGAACATAAGTAAATCCTTTCTTGACTCCATTGCCCAATGGCCTTGATGTTCCCTGAGTTATCTATTCTTGCCTAGCTTCCTTCTTTACCCATCCTTGTCTTATGGTGGAACCTTCCTTCCTGATTCTCAACAACCAAACTCAAACAATCAAACAAACAACCTTGAGCCTATAACTAGCCTAAAATCACAATTAAGAACTTCAAAGACATATACCCTTTGATAATCATAGAGAGATCCCTCTCTGGACCTAGGAGGGCTAGATCCTAAGGTCTGAAAGTGGTTCTATGTTGTATCATCTTTTGGTCTCTGTCAACCTGGCGAAAACATGGGAACCCCAACATAACTAATAGCCCTAACAACAAATGTGGCTGCCAATATCTTCAGATCTGCAGTTAGTTGATCAAGAAAAGAGGAAACACAAAGCAGGATCCCTATGTAAAAAACATTAAGCGGTAAAGAAGGGAAGGCTCCATATACCAATAGACAAGACAAGAACAATTTTTGAAAGAATTTTTTGTATTAAGGGCACACGGGAGGAACAGGCATTATCAATTCTCCTCAATGGGATGGGTAGAGTCAAGTCCTCGAAGCACTTGAAACTAGAATCTCTCTCTTGTTGGTGTAGAAAACCCATGCGCGAGAATAGAGCTCAAAAGGGAGCTCCACACAGCAAAATAATGGAAAAATGTGACCAAAAGTATAGCTCCAGAGTGATCTTTAGGCAAAAAAAGGTGGTAAAAGAATGGGAAAACCCCTCTATTTATAACAAAATATTGAGTTTGTCTAGATATTGATGCATAATTAAAATATTATTAACCAAATCAAGATCCAACTTTTATGGGATATTTTATTATATTTGTTGGAGGGAAAAATCTGACTTGGTCAAATCCCTTTATTTGTTAATAATAAATAAATAAATGATTTATTTATCTTTTTAAGGAAGTGGTTGAAGGATAATTAAATAAATAATGATTTATTTAATTATTTGTGGGTGATTTGGTCATATTTAATAAGGTTATTATCTAAATAAGAATTAGAAAATAATTCTAGAGAATAATAGATAAATAAAGGTTATCTAATTGTTTCTTTGTTTTTAGGTTAAACATGACTAGGAATAATAATTAAATTATGGTTTAATTAATTATTCCATGAGTAAAATTAAACAAAATAGTTTGTTTAATATTTCCTTTTGGGGTTTCTTTGTTTAGACCATAAAAAACCTAATAAAATGTGGTTTATTAAGTTATCTTACATAAGTGAAAGCAATTAAAGCAATTTTACTTAGGGTAAAATCGGTCTTACATGGTGTACTTGGGTCCATCTAATGATAATACGTTAGATGACCAAAAAATGGTGTAACAGTAAGCCTAAGAGAAGGGATTCATATTCTGTTATGTTATTGGAACACTGAAAATTTAATGTACAGGAAATACATTCGGCGTGGTTGTTTTCAGTGTTAGTAATCCAGACACCCGCACCAGCATTAGTCCTAGTGCAGGATCCATCAAAATACATACTCCATAGAGGACCATTCTTAGTTTCATCCTGTTTACCGTCCTCTTCAACTGGCGTGCCTTCCGATAGTTTTTGAGTATCAACACTTAGTGGAATGCGTTTTTATTCCCCAGGATTTGCATTTATTTGAGGGTTTTTTTCTTTAGTGTCCAGGTTTTAAAAAAAAGGACGCATGACCTGTAGTTCAAGACCTTTGTTTAGTTTGCTAATGTCTTCAAACGCACAAACTATTTATCATTTCTGCATTGTGTTCCTCTTCCTCCCTGTCAGCCGTTAACTTTGTCAAAGTTATTTATTCATCTAAAGTTTCTTCATTAAAGAGGATAAATGAATCAAGGCCTATGTTTACAAAATATACAGGGGATTTTTGTGGTCTGTCTTGACTTGTCACTGTGTATTGCATATGAGACTCCCTGTAGAGTCTTCTATTCTGATCGAAAATAGGGATAGTCCGTAGGTCATGTCCATTTGCATAGTCCCTTGTAACTTAGCCCCCAAGATCTTGATAATAACATTCCATACTTTGGGGGCACGTCAACCACAACAATATCCATGACTAAACATTTGGATGGAATTTGGGCTAAGTTAACACAAAGGTCTTTGATTAATCCTAAACATTTTACTCTAGTGGAATCAAAGGAGTACAGATCTTTATAAGGTCTGGTGATTTTTAAACCAAGGCTCTCCATTACAGATTTTGGCATTAAATTATGAGAAGCCCCGAAATCATGCATAGCATTGTGAATTTTTTTTTCATGAACGTTTACACTTACATAAAAGGGAGGAACAGGTCCCTCTTGATATCTACCTTCAATCTTTGGATCGAAAATAAGCTCTGGCTGGTCATCATTAAGATTGACTATATCATTATTCTCTTCTATATTTAAAGCCTTCAAAATTTGGGTTCTATATACATGTTGGGCAGCTAACTCGGTCAAGGGAACAAAGATCTTGATCTTTGAAATTTATTGTTCAAGGCTGAAGGGAAAATGGTTCTTTGAAGTGTTGGTCTCAGCCTTATTAGCTGTCACTTTATCAACAATATCAGATTGCTGATTTGTTTTATTTACACTTGACAAATTTGTTTTCACAGGAGTACTAGCTGAAGTGTTAGTACTACTAAGGTCTGCACTCTGATTTTCATTGTTTTGAGTGCCTTTACCTTTTCCTTTATCAAAATTTATAGCCACTTTTTTTTCCTTTTGTTTAATCTTTTTAGGCTTGGTTGCAGTGTTGTTTTGTGAAGATTCGTCAGAGGTTTTGTTGTTGGGGGGTTGTTGACTAGTTTTACTTCTAAGGTCGTATTCTCTTTGAGGCTCTATGATGAAATTTTCCATGTCTTGATAATAATTTTCATCATCATCTCTTTTGTCATCATAAGGTGTGTATAGACCTTGTTTTCTATCATAATGAATCTAAAAGTCATCATTGTCTACCCCCAGCATGTTGATATCTTCTTCCTCTACTATTTCATCTGTTTCCTCAACCTCACTTACATAGTTTTGATGAAAGGGAGGAGTGATCTGCTGATCATATTCCCTAGGTCTTTTTGGAGGTTGGTTTCTTCTAGCATTCTAATTTTGGTTCTGGTTTCTATTTTGAGGAGCAGTTTGGTTTTGATTTGCTTGTGCTCTCTTAATTATGCTCATCTCTTTCATCATTTCTTCCATCATTCTCTCCATCTTTGAGTTTGAATTAGAAGGTGTGGATTCCTCTCTAAAAGATACTCTCTTCTCGGTTTTAATTCTGGCTCTCTTCTCCATTAAGTTTACTTCCACAGAGATAACACCCTTTTGTATATCTTCAAGAGTTGCAAAGTCTCTCTCTCTCAGTTGATAGGTCATGTCAGAGTCAAACACTTCAGGAAACTTGTTTAAAGCTGAGCCTTGTGGAGGTTTTAGTTCTAGTGAAAGTGCATTATACACACTATTGAATCTAGTGCAGTAAGCTTGCACACTTTCCCCAGCGTTTCTATGGAGGTTCTTGTAATTGGAAAGGAATTGAAGAGGGTTTTTCTTTACTTCCCATTTGTTTAAGAATGTTTGATGGAAGGCTTGGAGAAAATTAATACTGTGGGGGGCTAGGCCTTTGAACCATTTTCTTTCCTCTCCTCCTAAGCTTTGAGAAAATAACCTAAGCTTGACAAAATCATCATCAATTTCATTTCTGTCAAAGTAGTCATTCATCTTATCCACATGTTGTGATGCAGTTGTAGCATTGTTAGCATCATATAATGAAATTTTGGACTGATAATCCTATGGAAGATTGACTAATGGTACAGGAAGGACTAATGGAGCATACCATGCTACCATGATATGGGGTGGGGGTGGATTCACAAGGAGTGGAGTAACAATAGTAAAAGTGGGCTGAAGTGGAGTTGTTCGAACAGTGGATGTAGGGTGTGCAGAAGTGGATGGACCAGGAATAGATTTCTGAGCTGATCTTGGATGAGAGACACCTAAGTTGTGAAGGAAATGCAAATCAGGAGGTGTTGTTTCTCTGCTACCAAGAGGTTCACTTGTTTTAGGAGATTATAGTGAAGACTTAGAATCTAACTAATCTAAATCACCAAGAGACCTAGTTCTAAATGGATTTACTAAGTCAACTTGAGATTGTTGTAGAGCTGAAAGATTTTCAGGAACTGAATTAGCTCTCAAGGGTGATCTGAAAACAGTTGATAATTTAATCTTAGGAGACTTCCTAAGGATACCTTTTGGGTTATCAACTACTTCAGGTGGATCAGGGTCATGATAGGCTCTAGTGTGAATCTTTCTAGGAGACACTATGATGTGTTTTTCAAACCTGAATAAACAAGACAAGTTCAACCAGGTATGACAATATTTAAGAGGTTAACTAGTCTTTTTTGAAAAATTTTTAATCCTGCAGTCTTCTGACTGAGTTTGAAAGACATTATAATGATAAGGGTTCTTCTCAGTGGAGTCTTTAAGGTCTATTCAGGATTGTGGAGTCGCCAAGTGGAATTTTTTAGCCCCTAAGGAGGTAAAAGGTTTTATGGTCCACCACCATGTTTATTGGACACCAATCTGAAATATTTTTAGGTTTTTCAGAGTTATTTTTCAGTTGTATGGTTATTTAAGAATTTCATAACTCTGTTACAAAACTTAGCTATAGTTATGAGACAAAGATAATTTACTCTTATGGCTAAGCCAGCTGATTTTTCAAGGTTAGATAAAGTCTTAAGAGAATCCTAGGTTTAGCCTAGCTTGTCACTAATTCAAACAAGTTTTACCATGATTACCTCGCTTAGGTAGTGCTTGAAAAGGCTGCTTTTAACTCACAAGGTTTTATAAAAATGAAAATTATTTTGGGTTTTAGATCCCCTGCGGAGTCACCAGAAATGTTAGTTGCTGGTGGCTCAACTGGAAAAAAGAATAATTTTCATAAAACCAGGGGTTATCTATAGTTTTAATTTGGTTTTGAAATTTTATTAACTTAGAAAAATGTCCCCAGCAGAGTCGCCAAAAATGTTAGGTATCTATAATCAGCAAGATTGGCAAAGTCCGATCATAGAAACAACATCGTTTCAACCAACTTTGGGATTCTAGGATCTAGCCCTCCTGAATCTGGAGAGGGATCTCTCCAATAAGTACAAATATGGATTTGTCTTTGAAGTTTGGGGTTATGATATTAGGCTAGTTATGAGAGCCAAGGGTTTTGTTTTTTTTTTTATGGTTGAGCATGATTATTGTTTTGAGGAGAAAGTTCTAAGTGAAAAAAGTTTCAAAGGTGAGAAGGTGCAAGTGAATAGAACGGCTAGGCTAAAAAGATAGATATAATGCTGGTTTTTATTCCATTGGTCTATGGAGTCATAACAGGACTTTAATTTAGCAACAACATCAAGAGTGATCCAAGGGGTAAGTCATCTACATCACAAGATTATTGAGATTAGAGTGATGGAATGGAAACAATAATGTGTTGGAGGGGTGGAAACTGATAATAATTTCACAACAGATTTATATACAATCCAAACAAGAAAATCCTCTTAAGTAACTATTTTAAAACCAACCAAGTGCAGGGCTAACCATTGACTTCTTGAGCAAGTTTGTATTAAAGCAGCTTAATTGACAAACAATCCAGTAATACACATAATTACCTTCAGAAAATATGAAAACATATAAAAGAAGACAGAGTATAAAATTAATATCAGATAAAGTACTTTGAAACCTATTCTGCTTTCAATTAATACAAAGGGAAACTTTCAGAATCTGCCTTTGGAGAATAGAAGCTAGAAACAGGGCAAACCATCACTTTCTAGTCTAACTTTAATAAGAAAATAAGGAAAATAAATTTCAAGAACAATGTTTAAAGCAAACAGTAGGACGAGGGAACTCCAGCGTTCCTAACTGTTTAAACTGTATTGAATCATTCTTAAATAAACAATTTAGAGGAAAACATTGAGATAAAGATTTTCAGTCAGAGAAGGTTACTGATGTACAACAAATCCTAACTCTATAAATGTTGTTCTTTATCAGAGAATAGTGAACAAATATGACATGCATAGAAGGAAAAAAATAACAAATAAAGGAGCACTTCACCAGTGATATAGACCAGGATCTCAAGAAAAAACTTGTTTATTGATGTCAAACCAGTTACAGTCCTCAAGTCCAATGTTTTAGTTCAGCAATCATCTTCACTATCCAGCCTAACAATACTAACACAAATAGAGCTCCAAGGGCCAGTGAACACTATTTACAATCAGAAGTTTAAGCTCAAATGTATTTCAAAGTTCTACAACCAATAGTTTCTCATCTTCTACAGAAGTATTTATAGAAGAATGAGGAGGTGAGATCTGGTAAAATATCTCTTAAGGCAATTAATACAGATTCAAGACTTCTTAGCCTTTTGAGGGTCTTGATGAAGAAGTTTACAGGTGGTTCTCTGTATTAACTATTTTACAATTAATATCAAAGCTCGATGGGAGCTTTATTTGACTTTGAGGCTCTGCGTAATGTTTGGAGTAACTCTGTAGATATTTCTGCATTTATTTCTTTGCAGAAGTAACTCGCTGGTTGCGCTGAGGAAAAATATATGATTCTGCAATAAGTTCAGCCTCTGGTTGAATGCTTTGAGGCAACAGGTGGTGCTTATGGTAGCTGAGGAATCAATTCACCTCAAATGTGGCGGTGGAGGGCCGCCTACCTGTTTAAACACTTATGATTTCTTTTAATTGTGTTTTAATTCTAGGAATTAGGATTTTTGATAAGCATTCTTAGTCGTAATTCCAAAATCTGTCTTCAATCTTCATTCTACTGTGCTATGTCTTCAAAACTGATACTCTTTAACTGTGTTTTAATAAAACAATGTCTTTTCGATGTGCAGGGCCGCCCAGGTCTTTTAAAGGCATCAATGCCCATGAAGCACTGATAAAACGTTGAATCCGAGCCATGGATGGCTTCTCTTTAATAAATCGAGAGCATGAGAATCGTCATTCTCAGCCTTCAGCTTTTCTTCATGTATAATGAAAAAACCATTCAAACCTGCAAAATACAAACGAAAATTATAAAAACCTACATTTTTTAGGTTTAACTTCTTCAGAGGGTGGGAAAGAGTGTGACCGTTGGATGAAAGCATCCAATGGTGGAGATCTGCATAGAGGAGGTCAAAGGAGAACGGGAGAAGAATAAAGGAGAGTGATTTTGGACCGTCCGATCCGGACACGTGAACGGTCTAGATTCAATCGGCAGATCGCAATCGAGGGATCGCAATCAAGGGTATGGAGCGTATGGAGCGATTGAATCATGTGATGCGATGAAGCACAGGTCGTCTATCTACAGATTAGATCGACGGTGGAGAATAAATCGGGGGATGGCCAATCGGCGGAACAAACGAACGCATGCGATGAATATTTTCGATGCGAGTTAGCGCGGACCATTGATCTGAGGATCAGATCAATGGCGGGAAGTGAATCGAGGAATGGCTGATCGGCGGGAGTAACAAATGGATGCGATGCAATGGAAAGCTCCGATGCGATGGAGCGGTGGCCGCTTGATCGGCTTTCGATCAACGATTGGGATTTGTCTAGAACAGATCGGCGGAGAAAAACTTTTATAATATTAAAACTCAAACATTTTGGAATAAAACAAAGGTTTTATGCCTTGAGGAGCGGAAAATATATATAAGGCGAATAGGCACCCGACTGCGGGGCCTTTGGGCTGTATGAACCGTAATATGCCCAGGGCATATTAAAACAAAGGCCAATCGCAATCGGGCCATCGGGCCTGGCCTTTTCAATGAACCCATTTAAAACATTGCAATGTGATTGGCGCTCGAGATATTTAACACCTGGTCCTAGGTGAAAGTCATATGGAATGAAAAGGCGGGCAGAATCTATACATATAAGTCCTGATCGCATCGAAATTTTTTGATGCAGCCTTTTCAATCAGCCTATTGTGTTTTGTCCGATTGCGATTGCACGATCATTCTTTTTATCTACCCATTTAAATATTTCAACACGTGACTTGGGTTTTTAAGTTAAAACTTTGGAAAAGTGGGTTTTTAAGACTTTACAAAGAAAAAGAACGATCGGGAAAGAATTTATACAGGGTTTTAAGCACCGGATGTGGGCTTATGGTTTATATGAAAAATAGTATAATTGGGGGTCTTTATAATACAAAGGATTTAATCGCATCGGGATTTAAATGGAACACAGGACTTACACACCATTGAAAATCTCCTATGCGATAAGCACTAAATGGGTTCAGCACTTGGTTTTTATGGCAAGGGCACATGTGGGGAAGTGGTTAAGGGGCTTAGCCAAAGGGGCTAAAGCCTGAAACATAAAACACATATTTTTATGGTTTTTTCGATGTTTTCAAAGGGATTTGAAGGTTTCGGTAAGGCTAAAAAGTGGGTTTTAAACCTTACAAATTGGATTTTCATGAATGGAAGAAGGGAACTCATGAAAATAGAGGAATAATATGGAGGAAAAGGGGAGCAAATGAAGGTCCGTTTTGAGTGGGGGAAGGGGAAAAAATGATGGTTTTGCAGCAGTCTTTTTACTTATGGAAACAAAAGAATTTCTGAGTATAAAATGGGAACAACAAAGAAGTTTTTTGGACAAAGGCATGAGGCCTTCAAGAGTGTTCAAGAGCCAACAATTTTTAGTAATAAAATTTGTTCCTTGGAGGCTCAAAAAGTCTTAGGCACCTTTTGCTAAACAAATATTATAGGTGGCTAACACAACTGTGTCAACAAAATGTGTAGTTATTGCAAACTACAATATACACTTCTTTGAAACCTGTAAATTTGCATCCTTACATTAAATCCAACCAAGTGGATATGGTTTCGGATGTGGTATGGTCTCAAGGTCAATTTTCTTGACCAAGTCTTCAGATTAAGTTTTATTGTGACCCGCTGTCAAACAATGTGTCAATCTTAGTATGTCTGGATATGACCCTCACATGAAACAGTTCAATTATTTCTTCTTCATTTGGAGCATGCGTGTGACTGTTTGATGTACTAGTAATGGGTTTAGTTTCAATTTATTTCCCCTTCATGTTCTTCAATCCTGTGGCTTTAATCTTAGATTCATCACTTGAATCCTCTCCTAAATCATGTTGAGTTGTAGCTGCAGTTTTCTGTTTCCCTTTGTTGTTGTATTTCATGGGTCTCATTTCAGGATGTAATTTCCAACAATGATTTTCATCATGGACTTCTTTTGAACAATTTTTACAAACCAAATATTCTCCCTCTTTCTTAACAAATTATTTTTTATTTTACCTTTTCAGGTCTTATCTTTGTTTTTACCCTTAAAAGGTTTCTTCCTACCCTCTTCAGAATTTTTTTCCCTCTAGCTTCTAGATGTGTGGCCTGAACACATACTTCATATAGACTTGTGGGGTTAAACATGAGGATAGTATGTTTTAGGTAGCTATGTATGCCTCTTATGTACTTGAGCAAAGTATCTTGCCTCTACAAATCTACCCCTAATAAGAAAGCTCTTATCCTAAATTATTGGGTGTATTCTTGCACATTTTGTCCTTTCATTTGTCTAAAGTTTTACCAGTTCATTATGGATTTTTGCATATGAGCTAATCGATAAAATTGTTGTTTTATTGCAATAATTAAATCAGTCCATGATAGAATAATCTTACCATGCTTCTTGATATCCTCCTTTGTCTTGGCTTCCGACCAAACAAGTGTTGCACCTTCCATTCTCAATGAAGCTAATTGGATTTTGGTATCATCATCTTGAAGGTTCTGGATTCTCAAATATACCTTTAATTTCCTAATCCAATTATCAATATTTTTTGAATTGAATTCACCATTAAACATGGGCAATTAAAACTTAACATCAAGTTTTAAAAAAGGAATTTTACTAGCGTTCCCTGACTTGTGTGGCTGATGTACTGAAGATGAAGTAGAGGATGATAACGATGAGGGTGAGGATGGTGACTTTCCACTGCCTCCATTTCCTCCATTTCCCTTCATTGACTTATCTTAATCATTGTGACCTCCTGATGATCCCTTTCCTTCGTTGTGATGTTTGGATCCTTCTCCTTCTAGTTTCTCATTCCTTTCTTGATAAAGGATTCTAACCATCTCAGTCATGTCAAAGAATGCTTTCCTGAACACTCTTTCCTCCTCTTTGGGATCAACTTCTTCATGGATTTATTCTTCCTCTATAGGCATGCTTATTACTACTTCTGATTCCTTAGGAGGTGAACTTGGTGGTTGAGATTGTGGCAATATTTATCTCCTTTGCTTTGGCTCTTCTTGAGACCCTTATGCTCCCACCAATTTTCCTTCTCCCTCTCTTAAGTTTGAGCCTTGTAAGCATCTAAAACTTGCAAACAGTTAAACAAATATTTGCACTAAACAACACCAAAGAATAAACTCCAGCTCTGATACCATCTGACCTGAAAGGGCAGTATAAGTTTTGTTGTGCTAAGTGTATTTTTAGTTTATAAACATGTGCATATATGTCTCTTGAGTTTGCTTGAGTATTGAGGATTTTAACCATGAATTATAGATGATTTTAGTGAATTAGAAGCATGAAATAAAAGCAAATAACACTGAATAGTAGTGTAAAATAGAGAAATAAAACACCACATAACATTTACACAACAAGCATGATGAAGCAGTTCACCCCTCTTGGGCTACATCTGTTGGTCCAACTCCCAATGACATGTCCATCTTTCATTATGCTCAAAATTTTGCAAATAAAATTAGTTACAGACCTCTATTGGTTGTTTTATCTCCACCAATGGCTCCAGAATTCTCCAATTATTCTAGAACGACTCTCCATTCACTCTGAATGGGCGAAAATTGAGCCTCCAACTCATTTTCCTAGTACTCCATTAATTGTGGAGAGCTCCACTTAATTGGAGCTAGTTTAGCCAAAACTACACAAAAATAGGGTGCGCTCTAAAAAATATGCTAGTGGCTTAACTGAAAATTAAATTTTAAGGGTAGGGGGGGTCACATTCCAACCCCCAAAACCCGTGGTTACCATTTTGTGGAGCAGAACTCTGCTTATACCGTGGGTAATAGCATTGAAACCAGAATTAGAAGTGGAGTTTAGACCTGACTGTGTGGAGATATTTATTGTAACTGTAGTATTTGATATGGTTGAATGAAGGAGATTGCGATTAACGATAATCCTTTGGGTTAATTTTTGTGTCGTGCTTTCATTGCAATGTGAACACTTCCATGGGACCGTCGGCAGGTTGGGACCGCTAGCAGTCTCAACCCTCGAATGCATATGTTTTAAAATTTAAATATAACCGGTGCACCATAGTAGTTAAGTAACATCTTGTAGCCTGGTTGGTGGAGACCTATGCGTGTAGGCTGGAGGTCACGGGATCGAACCTTGTGGACCTCTACGAAAATTTTACACTAACACCTTGGGGACACGTGGCGGCCTTAGGGCTGGCCACGTGTCAAGCTATAATTGGTCCACCAAAAAAAATGCACAATCCATCAAAGAATAGGACGGTGCCACTTTTCATCCATTAACTGGCTCTAAGGAAAGGAATATTCCTTAAAATATTCCTTTTGCTGACTGTGCATCCTCCATGTTGACTAGGCATCCCAGTCAACTCTGTCGCAAAATTTAGCTATTTGGGAATTCAATCAAAATGTGATATCTCCCTCATACATCATTAGTTTTAGAATCGTTCACAATGCCAGAATCAGAAAGACGAGATCTACACAACCATCTTAGTTTCAACCCAATCCTGTAACTTTCAATTTTGAGAAAAAAATTATGAACTCCTAATCATCCAAATATCAAAAATACATTCATTTTCTCTCTATGTCATTGATCCATCACTCACACAGCTCGAAAATAAAATTTGAAAGGCGAAAATTAGATTTTCTGGGAGGTGCTGTGCACCTGGAACAAGGCATTGTGCACTGGGCAGACAGGCATTGTGTACGCACCAAAGGCATTGTGCACCTGTCCAATTTCTTCTGCAAGCTCCAAAACTTTGTGCAAGTGCTCCAAACCTTCAGAAAATGATATCCCCATCTTCTAGCAAGTAATTAAGACATTTTCATGCCCTCCTTGCATTTCTTAAGTGGAAATTTCATGGTGTCAAGATTTCCATGAGAAATCTCTAGTTTTTTAAAATAGAAACCCTAGTTTCACTTCCTAATCCCAAATTTGATCCCTAAAAACCCTTTTACCCTTCCCACATCACAATAAACCATATACCTACCCCTATATCACTAAATCCATATCCCAAAGTTCCTTTTCCCTAAACCCTAAGTCCTCGGCATCTCAATTTCCTAGGCAACCCTATCAACCCTGTAATAAAATTCTAATTCCCAATTCCCATAGTAATTTGATCCCCTATCACCTTCCTAAGTTCCCTAAACCCTTCCCATACCTCCCCAATTTTTCCTACTCCTTTCCCACTCCCTTAACCTATCTCCCACTCCCATTTTCTCATCCCTAGGGTTTCTAAACTAAATGACAGGGTAACATGGAACTAGTCTTTGGAGTCCTAAGACCTAGCCTTCTTGGACTCAGAGAGGGATCCCTCTATTGGGTGCAAAGGATGTGTTATTTTTTCTTTAGGGTTTTTTGATTTGTTTTGGTTGGGTAAGATGGTCAAGTGGAATAGGTGGGGTGAGATACTGTCAAAGCCATTGGGCTATGGAGTCAATGAAAGTCATGGGTGTCTAAATGATGAAACAGAGTGTGTTGTAGGGCCAATTTAGCAAGGTTAATGAATCCTTAAGGTGATGTATGAGGTGGAGTGAACATAAAATTTGGGAAAGACTAGGAGGTCTTAAATACATATAATTAAAAGCTACAACTCATGAGGTAGGGAAAAACATTAAGCTTAATTAATAATACTTAAACTGATAAATATCCAAGATAAACATTCTAGTGAAACATAGAAAGCATAAGAGCTTCTAACTTTAGTAAATTCACCTTCAAATTTGGGAAAACATATAAGATAACACAAATAATTCAATCTATGAAGAGGGAACTCATAAACATCATATATCAAGCTATTGAGAAATCTGAAACAATTTGGTAGGCATGGACAAAGCGCAAGATCGAACGAGACCTCTTTGACTTAACCTAGCAAACAATATTCCACAGAAAGGTTTCAAGATAGAGTTTTGAAAGCTTAAAATAAGTAGGACATACTATGAATAATATTTGTAAATTAGCATACTAACCATATGTGAAACAAAAACAAGTTTTGGTGGACCTAAGGAGCAATCAAGAATTCCTTAAGATGACCAAACAAAGGAAAGCATCAAAGCTATAAAAAATGGGAGGATTGAGGTGCCTCAAAGAGCATGTCTCAACCTATAATTTTCTGATTTATAGCAATCACGAAGGAGGAAAAATAATGAGAACAAGAAAACATAAACAAGTTAAGAAGATATCACCACTTGTTAAAGACAAAAATGGTGGGTGAGAAACTAAAACACACAAATAGAAAGATAAGCATTCATTGCATATTACCATTGATATGATGTACATTTATAATACAATGATGTGACCCTTGGATTCATCTTCCAAGTTCACTTGGACTCCTTTGTGACTCTTTGCCTTCCACACCTAACCATAGAGGATTAGGTGTTCAACATTCCCCCCCCCCCCCTTAATCCGAAGGGGTATGTGTGAGTCCAAGAAGAGTTTTGTAATACAAATATGAAAAATATGCATGGCACCACTTAGGCTGAATCAGCTCTCTAAAATGTTGAAATAAAAAGGTGGTTTAAGGATGACCACCAACACTGGAACGCAAGGCTTATTGCAGTTCCCAGAACTCTTCCAAATCTGGAAAGAAGCTGAAGTCTTCTGCTAGAGGAAGTGTTCTGAAAGAGGAATAATATCAACCTCACATAGATGGTTTAAGGTTGTCCATCAACCAAAGGCATGCTCATGGGCATCTGTCTCTTTGGCTACAACTCTGTATCTAGAATGAATAATTGTGGCTCAGGCTCGCTTGAACTGCTATGTCTCTGGCTACAACTCTGAATCTAGAATGAGAGATTGTGGCTGAGGTTCACTTGATGTGGCGTTGAAGCTTGTATATGACCACCATTTCCCCCCCTGTCAATTACAAGGTGAGATGATGGCAAAAAATCAACTACAAGATTGTTTAATATTCGAGAGAAAGTTCTGACATGCAACTTAAACATCTTCTTCGCTGTTGATGCCCATTGCCAAGAAGAAATCCATCCAAGATGAATCTTTTTTCTTGCAGGAGGTTTTTTTCTGAAGCATCTGTGTGAAGAATGGGTGTGCCGACTATAGTGCTTGCATGGATGAAGATCAAAATAATGATCTTTCATATGGCCAATGCGATCACAGTGTTGGAGTTTTACAATTTGTTGTTGTTTTTGCTGTGGAAGAGGAGCAGGATCTGGAACAGCTGAATGTGAACTGTCATAAAGAAATCCAGCACTTTGAAATTTTATGGGCTTGGAGTAGTCCGAAATATGAAAGGAAAATTCCTTGTCATGTCTAAGACCAATTTTGTGCTTGTTGTGGACAAGCTCATCCCAAGGTTTGATGATGGGCTTGGGAAGTGTAGAATGAATTGCACCATCTACATGTAAATCTACTCTTATACAAGGAACTGAATGTGAATTGACTAGAAATTTATATTCTTGCTTCTGAAGGGATTCCCTCCCAATTTTCTAAATAGAAACAAGTTCAGAATGATGAATCTTTTACTGAAGTTCATCTTGTTGGAGCTGAGACTCCAACTGCAAAAACTCAATCTTGTCTTGTGCATCTTGCAAGCAAGTTTGAATATTAAAAAGAGTGTTCTTGCTCATTTTTACCATGTCATGAATAGTGGAATTAATGATTTTATGCAACAAATCTAATGCATCATTTATTTTAGCCATTTTTCTCAACAACTCATGCCCAAGAAATAAAGGGTGTAGGCTTCAACTGATAATGCACTCATTTACAATGTAAACAAATTGCGAATATTCTTCAGTTTGGTTTCAATCAATATTCTTCAAAAATGGCTGCTACAATTTTAGAGGTAAATAGAAATGTCCACATGCAAATGAATCCTTTAGCTACAAGCAACCATATTCTCCAACAAGTTCCACTCCACCCCTATGAGAAGAAATTATGCTACAACATGGAGAATGTGGCCCAGTGATGAAATGAACTTATGGAATAATACAATTAGAGTGCCTCCAGAAGCACAAATTTGGTAATGAGGAGCAAAACCCAGAACCTTATCTTTTGAAAGACAATTTGGCTAGTTTTTCATAAAGGGAAAGCAGATGAGGTAAGGCAAGGCAAGCTAATAGGGCGTAAGAAGCAAAATGTTGGCTATTGCGAGCCCTTGTACTACTGCTTCTCCTTCCTGCACAAGGATACATTAATCTCTGCATATATTCAAACCACCCACCTGTTCTTTATCTCACATCTCCCCCAAACCCTCCTTCACAGGAAGAAATCTTCAAGTCTCCCAAAACAAGGTCGAAGGCATTAAATCACCAAGAAGTAGTTGAAGTAGGCTGTGAATTCAGTGTGGAGGATAAATTTGCATCCCTGAAGAAAATCAGGAGCTCTATGAAGAGATTGAGAAGCTCGGTCTTACTACCTTACAGAAAACTTGGTATCCAAAGGCAGCAGATCATGAAAATGCCATGAAAACCTGTTATATTGTTGACGCTACAGAAAAAATTCTTGGAAGGCTGGCATCAACCATAGCTATACAAATTCGTGGAAAGAATCTAGCAACCTTTACTTCGATTGTAGACATGGGAGCATATGTTATTGTGGTTAATGCATAAAAAATAGCTGTTTTAGGAAATAAGAGGACACAGAAGCTATATAGGAGGCACTCGGGTAGAATTGGGGGGTTAAAGGTGGAAACCTTTGATCATCTGCAGAAGAGAATTCCAGAGCGTATTTTTGAGCATGCAATCAGGAGCATGCTTCCTAAAGGACATCTTGGCAGAATGATTTTCACACATTTAAAGGTTTTCAAAGGGCCAATTCACCCACACGAGGCTCAAAAACCTGAGCCACCGCTGATCGTGGACAAGAGAATAATGATAAAGAAGTAATCGGTTGGGTTTTTTATTTCATCCTCTACATGGTAGCGTAGGGAGTGGAAGAGGTAGCACGTGGGAGTGGGGAGATGAGCCAATGGATACCAAGGGATGGTGCCCTCTAATCATCTTAGCAAGGGTGGAAAACCAAGTCAGCAACTTCCAATTTCATCCTTTTTCTCTCACGGGCAGCTTTCAACGCCTGCAAATACAAAATCACAACGTTCCATTTCATCATTTTTCTCACCAAGTTCTATAATAAAAAGGCTATTATGTGCATTGGTCATTTACAGGGTCCATCAAAACCTTCCTCTGAAAGCCTTGCAAAAGTTCCTTTAAAGAACCCGAATGCCGAAAATGCCGAAAATTCGCTAACAAAAATTCTTTGAGCATGGAAAATTGACTGAAATTAGTGTTTCAAATCATGGTATAGGTCTAAGAGTAAGTAAAGCACACTAGAATAGGAGAAAAATTTGGGAAAAACAACACAGAGATGGGTAGAATGCACCCAAATTGCTCAACTAGAATCACAAAAATATATATCACTGACAACCACAGAGACCTCAGGATTTAGGATTTAGCTGGGGTAGAGATCCAAATTTAGGTCTTGTGATCTAATCAGACAATGTGAAGACTAGGCAGAACAGTTAAGAATGCAATGGAATCCCTATGAATATTTGACCTTCCATAATTAGAAACCATTTTAAATGCCCAAATCCACAAGGAAGGAGCTCAACAATAAAATACCATGGACATACTTTAGCTTTGGAAGAGTCTGGACAACAGCCAGGTCTAGTGATAAACACACGGAGAAAGGCCACAATAAAATGGTGGCTCAAAATGTAGCAGGGAAAGAGAACTCCCACTGTGATACCATGTTAAGGACACACATGGTGGGTGAGAAAATAAAACACACAAATAGAAAGATAAGAATTCATTGCATATTACCATTGATATGATGTACCTTTATAATACAATGATGTGACCCTTGGATTCATATTCCAAGGTCACTTGGACTCCTTTGTGACTCTTCGCCTTCCACACCTACCCATAGAGGATTAGGTGTTCAACACCATTCACCAAGCTAAGCAATCTTGCAAACAAGCTTCTCCATCATCAATCCAAACAAGCCATTCATCAACTTCACAAAACCAATTTCTTCTCCAAGCTCATAAAACCATGTATATTTCTCTTCAAGCTCATCAAATGCCAAAAAATACATAGGGGCCTCATGCTCTATTTATGGAGCAAAGGAGGACTAAAACCCTAAATATGGTAGGAAAATGTCAAATTTAACCATAAATGTCATTTATGGCCAAGAGACCATGCAAGGCCAAAGGCACATAATATCCTAATAAATAAATGCCAAAATAACTATTTTCACCTAATTATAGAGTGTTTTTCCTCAAAAAACTCAAAAATATCTATTTTCACTAAATGAGTGTGATTTTTTGACTTTTGGTCCAAAACACACTAGACAGTCTCTATGCGCAGTGCCACTTCAACAGAAAATAGGGTCTTTTGTGGCTGAGTTTTGGACCCCTTCCTGATGTCGGATTTGACTCTGTGATGGCTTGTTGGAAAGCCCGATGCATCTAATTTCCAAAAATTCTTGATTTTTCCTAAATGAGTGCCATTTTTCTATCCAAAAACCATTTCTCCAAACACTGCTCTGTGCGCAACACCTTGCCTAAAAATGAGGCAGAAAGGTCAAAATTTTGATGTTTGTTTACCTTTTGGAGGGTCAAAACTGCTCCAAATGATCTGAAATTTTGTGAGAAGACTGTTGGTGATGAGAGGAATCCAAAAATGTAAATTTTTCAAGCTGAGGATGCACCAAATTTGTGCGTAGTGCCTAAGGTGTTGTGCACAGAGGCCTCAAAATTTCAAAAATACAAAATTTTTCTCAATTTGGCCCAAAATTTGTAGAGAGGTCCCTCAAGAGGTCTTTGACACCTGTTGAGAAGCCTCAGCTAAAATTCCAAGGCTATAATTATATTTTTCTCTTTTTAGGTTTTTTAGCTCTATGAGGGCCTTCTTCATTTTGGCACGAGCAAGCATGTTTTTCTTTGCATAGTGCTTGGTCATTTTCTTCTAGAGAGCAAGGTCCATTTTCACCTTCTTGAAATTCTTGTGCTCATCTTTGTAATAATGACTGACACCTTGTGTCAACTCAAAATCTCTTTCCCACTCCCTAAGCTGTGCATATTTTGTTAAGAGTATCAATCTAGTGTCCATCTCTTTGTCCTCATTGTCATTGTCTAGATCAATGAATTAAGGCTTTTGAGAAGTTTTCTTGATTCTCTTACTTCTCCTCATCTTTACTTGATGTTCACTCCTTTCCATATTTTCCTTGCCCTTGTCCAATGGCTTGCTAGCTTGAGAAGAGATGGTCCTTTGCATTTTTGAGGTAGCAAACACATCTCTCTTCCCTCTATGATATGTGCATGTGAGAGGAGTGAAAATCGTAGTTTTTAATGTGTTTTCTTCATTTCTTTGACCCTTGTTATTATTCTCACTAGCTTTTTCATTTTTTTCATGGCTTCCATGAGTCACCTCATGCTTCATTGGGTCACTGCTTTCTTGATATTTAGCATCCTCATCATCATTGTCTTCATTGTCTTCCATACTGCCATATTAGCCTTCAAATTGATCACTACCTTCCTCACTTTCCTCACTTTGACCTTGTTTGTCATGAAAGTCATTTTCTTCATCATCTTTTGGGCTATCTTCATTTCCATTATCATTAGGAGGCTAATTTGTGTCATGACAGTCATGACAGCTGCCATGACTGTCATGACCATCCATTTTGTTGTCTTGCTTATCACTGACTGTCTTATCAATGTCATTTCCTTGGTCATTGCCTACCTCTTCAAAATCTGTTTCAGCCTCACTGTTTTTCTCTTCTTGATCTTCTATTTCTTCATCATCTCCCTCTATTTCCTCAAGTTCAAATATTCATTCATATGGTCACTGTTTGCACTATGAATATGCTCACTTTCATTCTCATGCACATTTTTCTCTTGGATGTCCTATTCATCTTCTTGCTGACTATCATCCTCATAATTTTCTTCATTATCCTCTATGTCATCATCTTGCTCATCAGCAATACCTTTTCTGTACTTGGGAGTGATTCATTGGTATCACTATCATCATTGTCTTGCTCCAAGTGCTCACTATCTTTGTCTTCGTTACTGCCATGTTCATATCTCTCATCCATGTCATCATCATCCTCCTACTCTTCCTCATTAAACTTTGTATCTACCCCACTGTTTTCATCACTTTCATCATTATTTTCTTGTTCCTCATAGCTTCTGTCACCTCCTTGTTCCTCATTTAACTTTGTCATTGCCTCACTGTTTTCTTCATTTCCACTGTCATCTGCTTGTTCTTCATTGGTATTTCCACCCCCTTTCCCATCATTACCACTGTCATCATCCTCAATTGATGCATCAGGGGAAGAAGAAATAGGTAAGTTTTCTTATGGAGAAGGCCTAGGTGGAGGTGATGCAGGAGTGGAGGTAAGTGAGTGTGAAGTGGAAGGCAAGTTTTTTTGAATGAATTCTTGGGGATTTGCAAATATGTCATGTGAGATGAAAACTTCCCAAGGAATTCCCTGCTGCTCTAGCTGATGAAAAACAATCATCTTGACCAAGGAGTGGTGAAAAAGGCTTCAAATTTGGTGGGCATAACTTCTTTTCTTGACCATTGAAGCCATTTTGTCAATGCTCCGGTAGTGATAGTATGGTAGGTTTAACAATTTAACCTTGGTGAAGTGCATTAGAAGCCTTATGTGATATGAATAAATCTTGGAGTACCTCCCCTCACAAGTGAAGTACTTGATGATCTACCTCATCAATAGGGCATATCTCTCTAGCAGGTGGGAGAAGGGGAAAACAACCTTGTGCCTTGTTGATAACTAGGTTTGAGGAAGGGCTCATAGTAGCTTAAGGAAAATTTCTTCTGCTTGAACCATATTTCACCAATATCTGGTATTCTAGTGGCTTTAGCAATGGATTCAGAGGATAGTTCAAACTTTACTCCTGCTAGGTTGACCTGGTGGTTTTGTAGGCTAAGAATGAACAACCTAGTCAAATCTGAGTGGCTTTAGACCTATTTAACCCTCTCACAAAACTGATAGCATCCAACATATTGAAAAAATGCAAGGATCATGGGAGAAGAGGTGATTTGAATGGTATCTAAAGGCTTAAACCTATTAACCCTTCCTCCCTTACGTTTTGGCTTGATAGGCCCTTGGCCTTCATCACTACTGGTATTGATCTCTTCTTCAGACATGGTGACTGATTGTGTTCTTGAACAAAATGGTTTTAGCTTGGTAAGAGCTCTTAGTTCTAGGAATTATTTAGATTTTAGGAGGAGGCTTAGCTTATATTACGTGTATTTATGCTAATGAGAACTCTCTAATTTGTAATTCCTTGTCCTAGAGGGTTAAATGATAGTTGGCCATGAAGATTAGGGTTTTTAGCCAACTTAGGTTACAATTACTCTCTTTGATTATGAATGAAAAATATTACTTGGAGGCTAAAGAAATTGACCACCAACCTTTCTTAACTCATGCAGGAGCTCGAGGCCAACCTTGAAGAGCAAAAAAAAACTGATTTTGGAAATTTTTTGGGAAAATTCAACCAAATCCGCTCTGTGTGTAACACCACCCGACAGGCCATTCATATCGGGCCTTCCCTATGCATAGCGTCGAGTCGGCTTGGGCATTTTTCCAGTCTGTGCGAAATACCGGAGGATTTGCGGGTGAGTCAGGTGGGTTAACAGTCTGGTCAAGCCTCCCTGTGCACAACGCCGTTGAAATGGCAGGCAAGTCGGGCCGAACCTGGGCCTATGAGTAGCGCCTCTGCCGATGCATAGCACCACCTCTCCGATGTGCAACACAGTGTTTTTTTGCGCTGTGTCCACCTCCTCTATGCATAGCGCCAATGGCTTTGTGCGTAGCACCTCCGTCGGTGCGTAGCACCTGAAAAATTTCACAATTTTTCGCAGAAAATCCTAAAATTGCTTCAACGGCTCTCCTCCTCTTCTGGAAAGACACAAATGAGTTGGGGGAAAAGTAAAGAAGGCCTTTATACTCCATTTTTTACAAGTATCTCACGATCAAACCCACTTTCTAAATTTTGATTTCCTTCTCACTTTTTCACTTTCCTTTTGGTCTGTTTTTCCTATAGGTGGCGGAGTTCTAAAAATATGGCCTTTTGCCTTGCTGGAACATTTTAATGTCTCCTCTCAGATTGAAAACCTGTTTAAAAATCTCAAACATGTGCCTCTTACCCATACTTGAAAACATGAGTCTTTTCTTGAAAGGCAAAGGTCATTTTGACAAAGTTTTGATGAAAATAGGCAGACAGTGACATTAGTGCCCTTTTTTGAAGGTTTTCTTCACTAAATCCCTTTCATGAATTTCAACACTTGTAAACAGCAAACTTGTGATCATTTTGATACTTTCACCTTGGAGTATTCAGCCTTGCATCTTAATTCCTTTGATTGCTTGGTGGATAGACTAAAAAGAAGAATTTTTCCCTTCCTCTAACTGTCATTCTGTCATGTTTTTTACTGTGCAGTGGAGACCTTTTGGTGTAAAAACCCTATCAGTTGGCATCAAAAAATTCTTCAGTTTTAATATGTGCCACCATTGTGAGATATATTTAGGCTTTTTTGACCTTATCAATTTTCTTGTAGGTAACCATTTTGATAGTCCTGCAGAAGTGTCATTCATGGGTATCTATCTTTTGTAGAATATACTTTGATAAGGAAACCATTGTTGGAGGCTCTACTGCTTTGCTTTAGACTAGTGATATATTTATTCCTCAGACCACTTTGACAATGATATATCTCTGGTGGGAGAGGTGAGAAATTTAAACGATTTTTGTGTCTTCCCCTTGGCCACTTCTGTTTTTGTAGGTGCCTACACAACTTTTTCCTCTGCCACTATCCTTTCACCTCATGCTTACCTTCCTTTTGATCCTTTTTCAGAGGCCTTTGTACTAATACCCTTTTAATGCCATCTGCTATTATGAAGGAGGATTTATCATCATCATTTGACATGTTTAGCATTCTTCCCAAACTCCTAGGTTTTAGGGCTGTTAGAAAAAAGTAAATAGTGTTGTCTTCTAAGTTCTCTAAAACCCTTCAAAACTCATTTATCATTTCTAAATAATCTTCATTGTGCACTTGATGGTGTGGATGTGATCTTCTGTCCTTGTAGCCCTAGTACTGATTCCTTGTTTGGCCAAAGCAATCACAAGCCCTGATTCTCTTCAAACATAGGCCTTGATTCCCTATTTTGCTATGGATGGCCTTCTTGTGATGATTTCACCCTATTACCTTACCTCTTGCTAGGCTGATGTCCATCTTGATCTTCTTGCAGGAATGTGAGCAAGGGCAGTTGTCCCTTGCATAATTGTGCACTAGACCAAGGAGGCCTTTCTTGAATGACCCTTTGATAATTTTTGGACAAAGTCACTTGTCCCTTTTCTTCTTTGAATGCAGTCTCTTTTCATAGGAAAAATAGATATGTTAGGATACCAAATCCACAATATGACTTATGAAACCCTAGGTGACCTAGTGGAAAGTTCTTTGGACTTGGATTTGGACTAAAAACTTAGATTTTGGGGTCATCAATGTGTAAAATAGAGTTTATGATAACTGATGTATTGAAGATTCAAAATCCAATGTACTTGATTTATCTAAAGGGCCTATAGAGACATTTTTGAGACCATTAATGCTTGGGGTATTTTTTGGAAGACACAATAGAGCTGTTTGATTGATGGATTTAGGTAGCAATGGGGAGGTTTAGTAAAAAAAAAAATAGAGGATTTGGGCCAAAGGTGACAAAATACGGACAAAAGGAGTGACATGATCCCCTAATGGGTTTTTTGGGACTGGTAAGCAGAGATTGACATAATGAAATGATAAAATAGTGAAAAATTATCTTTAAGGATGATGAAGGTAGTGAGATTTCTAGAACTCACAATGTTCATGAACTTTGTTTCTAGAAATATAGGGAAATAATTTAGTCATCTATGAAGGAAAAAATTATTTATGACTAATAGTGGCTCCACTTGGGGAGGGCAACTCCTTGTCAGGAGGTGTCTAGAACTTTAGATTTTTGGCTTTATGGAGAACAGTGCCTCATCCATTGGGCAGATTTTTACCTCTTTCCTCTTGCTGATGCTTTCTTGAAGCTATGATCTTAATAATCTGAAATATATGATTAGCTCAACTTCATATCTACCTACCCAATCTACTTGCCTAACATTTTTTCTTCTTTGGGTGAATTTGGATTAGCCAACCCTTGACATTTTTCTTTTGAAAGCAAAGCAAACTATCTACTTCTATCTTATTTCTTCTTGGAGCTCAGATTATGCGAATGAAATCCTTTGATTCTCTACCTATACTATTCAACTATCAAGGTTAAACTGTTTGACAGGATTCATTCACTAAGCTATAAACATGAAATTGAAAAAATGGTTAAATCAGGATTAGACAATCTGAATTACCATGAGCATTGTGGCATAAGAACAAGTTACACACAAATGTTATTTTTCTACAAAATAAGACTAGAAAAATCAGGGCTAGGATACATTTGTTAGTATGAATATTTTGTCAGAAAAAGACCACTTTATCTACGCATAAAAAATAGCCCTAACATCAAATATGGCTGCCAATATCTTCAAATCTGCAGTTAGTTGATCAAGACAAAGCTGCACAAATCCAGATCTATGCATAAAAAGACATTAAGCAGTAAAAATGAAGTTTTGCTCCATGCATCCAATAGACAAGACAAGAACAATATTTTTGAAAGAATTTTTTAAATTAAAGGGCACCTGAGAGGAAAACAAGAAACGTTTTTCCAATTCTCCTCAATGGGGTGGGTTCTTTAAACTCCTCAGCACTTCAGATCTAGAATTTCTCTCTCTTGTTGGTGCAGAAAACCCAGACAAACATAGAACTCAAAGGGAGCTCACAAAGCAAATAATGGAGAATGTGACAATGATAATGGCTCAAAGTCAGACCAAGAGTATAGATCCAGAGTGATCTAATATGCAACAAAAGGTGACAAATGAATGGGAAAATATTTCTATTTGTAACAAAATATTAGGGTAGTCTAGAACTTGGTGCATGAATAAAATATTATTAACCAAATTCTAGAACCACCTTTTAGGAATATTTTATTATATTTGTTGGAGGGAAAAGGTATTTGACTTGGGTCAAATTCATTTATTTGTAAATAATAAATAAATAAATGATTTATTTATTATTTTAAGGAAGTGGTTGAATGGTAATTAAATAAATAATGGTTTATTTAATTATTTATAAATGATTTAGTCATATTTAACTAGGAATATTAATTAAATAAGATTTAAATAATTATTCCTAGAAAATAATAAGATAAATAAGAATTTATCTAATTAATTTCCTTGTTTTGGGTTAAATATAACCAGGAATAATAATTAAATTATTGTTTAATTAATTATTCCATGAGGAAAATCAAATAAATATAGATTTGTTTAATATATCCTTTTGGGATTTCCTGTTTAGACCATAAACAACCTAATAAATGTGTTTTATTAAGTTATTTTACATAGTGAAAGCAATCTTACTTAGGGTAAAATTGGTCTTACATGGTGTACTTGGGTCCATCTAATGATAATAGGTTAGATGACCAAAAAATGGTGTAACAACATTGTTTTCTATTCATCTCTATTTTTCTCCTTGGTTATGTTTTAAGCATGTGGAACCAGTATCTTTCTCCCTAATCGACCTTTTGTCAAGTCAAGCTCGAATAATTTGACTAACTATCTTTCACTAACTTATCAACAATAAATTTAAAACATGTTTCAGCCATGATTAGGCTAGATGACTGAAACAAGACTTCTTTATGCACTAGTAGTGGTATTAGACTTACACATTTTCAGTAGTTCTATTTTTTGGGTGTGGGGCTTTTACCTCTTTTCAAATTTGCCCTCTTTTCTATATATTTTTTTATGTTTTGTGTTTTTTCTCTTCATATCCTTTCATCAAACAGTGGTATGTACAATGAATGAGAAATTTTCAACTAAGACTCTAAATGGCCATGGTATTTTATTACCCTGTCATCCACAAGATCATCCACCAACCCTTTGTCATTGAGCTCTTGTAGATAAGGAACATGAATATCTATTTTTGAGGGCATGGTACAGGATTTCTGCCAAAAATTTTCAAACATCCCAAGTTCTTCTTTATATTTCATCTTTGAGTTTTGTTTCCAAACCTTGTTTCTATGAAAGAAAATATTTAGGTGAAGAAGGCATTCTTCATTAGCTCCCAAACAAATGACAATGTCATCAATGTATATCATAGTGAAAAATATGATAATAGGTACCATGGCCTCTTGGAAGGTGTCTTCAGCATTCCTTATTCTAGGAAAAATTTGGTCCAGCATGTAGTCATTCCAAGGAACTTTGAAAATGTCTTTGTGTTGATTGATTTTAAGTGGTATCATCTCATGAAAACCTGAAACACTACCAATCAATTTCACCTTGTGTAACATTCCAAATTTGGCATGCAGCTAATTGGAATATTAATTTTTGCTACTTTCACTTAGGAGATGAATAAATGGGTAAGGAGGCCCATACATTTCAGAAATATAAATAAAATCCCTCATAGTGTTAAAAGGGATCGTCATAGGAGCTGGATTTCACACCCTCATGTGTGAAAAGGGGCATTTGCATGTGGACAAGGTCAATTTTGACCAAGTCAACAGTGTTGGGACAGGAGATGGAGATCATCTTTTGAGACAGTGCAGAGATAGTGGGATGAAGATTACTTGGTGGAGGAAACCCTAATGAGTGGTAGCCATGGTGAGAGGGCTTCCATTTGTATAAAAGGAGGGAAAGGCAACCATAGTAAAACATGTTATGGATTATTGAATTGTGGTCTAGTTAGACTACTTTGCATTCTCTTGTTGTTTAGCAGAGTTGTTGTGCTGCTTAGCATAAGGCATCCTGTTTACGAATTCCTTCTCTTTTCAAGAGAGGCCTCTTGAAGGAAATTGTACTTCATTTCTCCACATTCAGGCTTAAGGCCAAGCCACCTCGTTCAGCTACAACGTTATTTTTGCTAAAGTATAACGTTGTGTTTCAGGGTGTTGCAGTGGAGGTTTCCCAACACCATTTTCTGAGCTTATTTTTCAGAGGAGGAAGCTTTCCTTCCTTTGGGAGATCAGTAAGGAAGCAATTGGAGCAGATTTCAGATCTTGGCACTTGGCCAACACATTTTCTATCTCCTATAGTGCAGTCCCTCTCCTTGACTGCATTATTTTCATTGTGCATTTGCAGTAATGGTTTGCAGGTTGTTTGAAGGGTAAGATATTTAGTGTTAGGATCAGCCTTTCACTTGGAAGATCCATTGGAGAAGGTTTGTTCATCTTGTACATAATATTTAGCCATCTCCATCCAGTTCTTGAGTTGTAGCTGCTGCTCGATCCTAGAACTGCAACTCTGGCATTTTGCCATTTTTGCATAATTTAGGAAATCCTTTCTGAATTGTCTTGAAATTGAGTTTGGGAGTCTATATCTTCACTCCAACATTGTATGAGCCTTACATTTATAAATCCATGTATTGAAATTTTCTTGCAAAATTTTTTCCTAATAAAACTGCGTTGTCATAGCCTTAGGCATTCTTTGTGTAGCAGTGTTCTTCATATTTCATGTACATGCTTTCTTGAGGCTTGTATTGTCTAACTTGAGTGACTATTTCCTCAAGATCTTGTATACATTTTTCTGTTGTAACGTTAATATGATGGCTATGTATTCTTCTTAGATTTTATGAGTTGATTTATCACTACTACTCTATTTTTGTGTTCATGTAATGTTGCATCCAAAAATTGGGATATTACAGTGGTATCAGAGCATAATCTTGGCTCAGCCTGTGGAATCTCAACCAATATGCTATCAAGAAGACAAGAAGAAGAAAATATGAGAAGGAAAGACAAAAATAAGACTCCATCCTTTAGAGGAAGAAAAGAGGAGAGACTTCCAAAGTTTCTTTCTCAAACTTTGTAGAGCATTCATGAAGATCTCAAGAAGATGAGAAGGGAAATGTGTATAGAATCTCCAAGAGAGTTTGGATTTGAAGCAAACTCTACATTTTCATATGATGAGTGTGAGAATGCAGCCACACACTATGATGCATAATGCATTCCTATTCCCATATTTGGTATGAGGGAGATAGAAGAAGGAGAGATGTCTAAGAGGGAAACTCTTAGTGATTTTCTACAAGAATATGAATCTCAAACTCAAAAGTTTAGAGATCATATCACTTTCTTGGAGTTTTGCAAGATAAAGTTGGAGAGAAGCAAGCAACATAATAAGAGTATATTTATCCTATCTACTTTTTATGGTTCACCTACATGTTCAGCTAGATCTTGGGTGGAGGAGCTAGACACCTATTTTCAGCAGCACCAAATTTCTGAAGATGAAGCCATCAAAGTTGTAGCGCTGCATTTTGGAGGTAAGGCCTATGCATGGTGGATATTTGAGTATTTTTCTTTGAAAAATGCAAATAATTCTTCTTATGTAAGTTTCAATAAGACTTTGGTGGAAATATTTGATGGAAAACTTTCTGCAACACATGTGGTGAAGCTAAACAAACATAAACAAGAAAAAACCTTGCATGTGATGGAGGAAACTATAAACTCAACTCCACTTCAAGAAACCATTGAGGAGGTTGATATATTGAATCATACCTTGATAGAGGAAAGACCTATATCTCATATTATTGAGCAAGAAGGCATGGAGATCCCTTTTTCAAAAGAGGATCTAATCATTGTGAGGTTGCCCATACATATTGATGAGGATGAGGGCAACAACGCTATCATATCTAGAGTTTATCTAGCACCTCATGCAGAGGAAGAAGGATCTCTTGCTCCAACAAGAGAGATTATTGTATTATTGCAAGGAATTCCCCTTGATATCATATATGGAGATCAAGGCACAACTCATGATCTACATGTACCATTGATGATAGGGTGTGAAACTATGGAGATAAAAGGAGGAGATAGGGTGGATGACCAACATCATGTGATGAGGAGCACACACCCCTATCTATTTAAGGAGGTTGATGTGCCTAAGAGGGAGACTATATTGCGCAGTGAGGGAAGGGACAACTCTGTCGATTCATATATGCAGTCTACTCTTGATCTTGATGTCTCATTGTATGGAGGAATTTCACCGGGGAGAGCACCAGATCAGCATAAGAGGATGGATGCTTCACATTTTGAGGCACCATTCATTGATTTCAGAGGAGTGGAGACCTTGGGAGAGCTTGGTACAGCGTTGGGAGTCTTGGGTAGACTCAAGGAGAGAAGGAAAATTCTCTCAACATCATCATTACCCACTCTCATTTCAGAATCTGTCCTGTGGCAGGAGCAGCAGGGGAAGGATAGAAGCCTTCCAACTTGCATCTTTGGCATGGGAGATGTCAAAGAGGAGGAAAATCGTATGACATATGTTCTCCATGATAGATCATCGGAGCTGTCACTATGGAGGATAGATCCATATTGGAATTCCCAGCTATTGGTGGAGTATTCCAAGGTTATTTTTGCTTGCATGATATTAGATGACCAGTTGCATGAGGAGGGATATTTAGTCAGAGATGGGGTAATCTACTATCATGGTAGGATCTTCTTATCTAGAGCTTCCAAGCTCAAGGAGAAGTTGTTACTAGCAGCTCATGAGGATTTTCTCTTCAGCCACACTTATTATATGAGCGCATACCACACCATCATGGAGGGGTACATTTGGGAAGGATTTGAAGAGGAGATATATCATCATATGAGGAGATGCATGGATCATGTGGAGATGGAGGAGATATATAACTCTTTGGAAGAGTTAACATAGCAACTTATTTTCTCTATGAGGATGAGAGGGGATTTATATATGGGCCACTCCATTTTCATGAGAAAAACATATGGTAAGGTTAATGTTTGGTTGCATAATGAATTTTTAATATTCCAAAATTTTCAAGCAACAAATTGGAATATTAATTTTTGATTATATCATCTAGGAGATGAATAAAATGGGTAAAAGGCCCATTATTAGGAATAAAATCCCTCATAGTGTGAAAGGGATCTATGAAGTAGCTTGATTTTGCACCTTCCAGTGTGAAAAGGGGAAATTGCATGAGGAAAAGGTCAAGTTTGACCAAGTCAACAGTGTTGCCTAAGAAGTGTAGCTTGCATGGGAAGACAATGCAGTTTGAGAGGGAGGAATATTATTTATGGAAGAAACCCTAATGTGTGGGGTTTAGGGAAAAGAGACATTCACTTGCATAAAATGAGGAAGATGCAGCCATAGTGAGACATCTTTTGAGTATATTGATATTTGTCTGTTCAGACTATTTGCAGTCTTCGGCTATTCAGTTGAGTTGCAATGCTACTTAGCACGAGGGATTCCTGCTTAGGATTTCCTCTCCTTCTTGAGAGGCCTCTTGAGGGATTTCACTTCATTTTATCCACATCTTGGCTCAAGGCCAAAGCCATTCCTTTAGCTACAACGTTATCTCTGCTCAAGTGTAATGTTGTGTTGTAGGTGTTACAGTGGAGGGGTTCCACAACACCATTCCTTATCTCATCTTTCAGAGGAGGGAGTCTCTATTCCTCGGGAAGGTTAGTAAGGAAAGTTTCAGAGCTGATTTTCATATATTGGCATCAAGACCAAGCATATCCCATCATAGACAGCTCAGTCCATTCTCCATACTGCGTCCTTTTAGTGCATATGTGCAGTGAGGAGTTGCACCATCATCTTGGAGGAAGAGATCTTTAGGGATAGGATCAGCCTATCACTTGAGTGATCTATTGGAGGAGGTTTATTTCATATTTTACATCATCTTCAGCCATCTCCAGTTATTTTTTGAGTTGCAGCTGCTACCCAGCAACTCCAGCATTTCTACATAATTTCCATTTGTATCTATATTGTAGCCAATCCTCTCGAGGATTGTTGTATTGTTATTTTTAGGGGTTTAGAGCTTGTTCCCCCTAATTTTTTGAGATGATATTTATATATCATCATATTATCATTTTGTATGTTGTAGTGTCTCCATATACACTGCGCATTCATAGCTAGGGCATATTTATGTAGCAGTGTTTTGTCATATTTGATGTACATTTCTTATTGAGGCTTCATTTCCAAGCTTGAGTGATTGATTCCTCTAATCATTGTACTCTCTTGCTGCTATATTATACATTGTTCAGCTATTTACATATTCATGTGTCATGGCTCATTAAAATAACACTGTGTATTCAATCCTTGTTCAAGTATTGTTGCAGCCCCTTCATCGAGCACTTTTTGAGGACATCTAAGTGTGGGAGATCTATTTAACCCACTTAGAAGAATTTCTTTGGAGCCTCCTCATGGATTTAACACTTAGACACATTTTTCTAAGGGATCCATGTCTTGGTTTCAATTCCTGTAGTATCCATTACCAGAAATGCATTTTCCAGTCATGCCTTGCTAGCTGTTTTGAATTTGGAATATTATAGTGGTATCAGAGCATAGTCTTGGCTCAACCTGTGAGTCTAAGCCCAAGAGATCAGAATATTGAAGAGGATGGGTTTTATCTCATCATATTTCAGATCCATGATGAACCTCCCCAAGGAGGATAAGAAGAAATAAGAGAAATAACCCTGCACTTCCTATTCTCATCAAGAAGGAGACAGAGATATGAGCAGGAGAAAGACTCCATATTTTGGAGAAGAGAAAGGGGATAAGCTTACAAAGGTTCCTCCTAAATCTATACATATTATTCATAAATATTTCAAGAAAATCTAGAGGGAGATGCATGAAGAATCCCCAAGAGAGTTTGAATCTAAAGCAAACTCTAGATTGACATATGAGGAGTGTGAGCAAGCAGTTGCACACCCTAATACATAGCGTAATCACATGCCCAAGATTGCCAAAAGAGAGATGGAAGGAGAAAAAGAGGTTGCTAGGAGGGAAACCCTTAGTGATTTCTTGAAAGATTATGAGTTTTACACTCAGAAATTCTGAGATCATCTCAGTTTTTCAGAGTTTTTCAAGATGAAGGTGAAGGGAAAAGAACAGTAGGATAGATTTCATCTATCTACCTTTGAGGGTTCACCTACATGTTCAGCCAAAGCTTGGGTGGAGGAGTTAGAGAACTTCTTGCAGCACCACCAAATTCCTGAAGCAGAAGCCATCAAAGTTGCAGCACTGGATATGAGAGGTAAGGCTTATGCCTGGTGGATCTTTGAATCCTTTTCTTTAAGAAATGTAAACATTGCATCTTATGAGAGTTTCACTAAGGAATTAGTGAAAATATTTGATATAATGATTCATGAAAAACCCATGGTGGAGTTAAACAATAAAAATCAGACAAAACCCTTGCATGAGAATGCAGTACCACTGCAGAAAACCATGGAAGGAGTTGAAAACTTGCACCATACCTTGCCCGAATAAAGACTTTCATCTCACACCTTTGAGCAAGGAAGCATGGAGATATATTTTTCAAAAAGGGATCCAATTATTGGAGGTTTGCCCACTCATGTTGCAGAGATTGAGGGCAACAGAGCTGTCATGTCTATAGATTATCTAGTGCCTCATGCAGAGGAAGAAGGAGCTCTTGCTCCAAATAGAGGGATGCTTGCATCTTTGCAACGAAGTCTGTAGGATCTTGTGTGTGGAGATCAAGGCACAACCCATGATTTACATGTGCCATTGTTGAGGAGGTGTGGAACCATGGAGACACAAGGAGGAGGTAGGGAGAAGACCCAACATCATGAGATGATGGGTAAACATCCCTACTCATTTTTATAGGTTGATGCACCTAAGAAGGTGATTGGATTGCGCAGTGGAAGCATGGAGAGTTTTTTTCATTCATATATTCAGTCATCTCTTGTTGAGGATGTCTTATTGCCTAGAGACATTTTGCCGAGGAGACCACGGGATCAGCAGAGGAGGATGTATGCTTCACATATTGAGGCACCACTCAGTGATTTCAGAGGAGTGGGAACCTTGGGAGAGCCTGATACAGTGCTGGGATTCTTGGGTAGACTCAAAGACAGAGGGAGAATTCTCTCAACATCATCAGTACCCACTTCCATTTTAGATTCTGTGTTGTGGCAGGAGCAGCAGGGGAAGGATAGCAACCTTCCAAATTGCATCTTTGGCATAGGAGATGTCAAAGAATATGGTGACCATATGACGAGTGCTCTTCAAGAGGGATCATAAACGCTGTCACTATGGAGGATAGATCCATATTGGAACTCCCGGCTATTGGTGGAGTATTCCAAGGATATTTTTACTTGCATGATATTGGATGACCAGTTGCATGAGGAGAAATATTCAGACAGAGATGGGTTCATATACTATCATGGTAGGATCTTCTTTCCTAGAGCTTCCAAGCTCAAGGAGAAGTTGCTACAAGCAGCTCAGGAGGATTTCATTTTCAACCCTACTTGTTCTATGAGAGCATACTACACCATCATGGAGGGGTATTTTTTGAAGGGCTTTGAGGAGGAGATATATCAGCATATGAAGAGATACATGGACTATATGGAGATGGAGGAGAGACATAACTCCTTGGAGGAGTTAGCATAGCCACCTCTTTTCACTTTGAGGATGAGAGGAGACTCATTTATGAGCCACTCCATTTGTATGAGAAAAAATTATGGTAAGGGTGATGATTTCTTACATGATTATTTATATGATGTATGTCCCTTAACCATATATGTGCAGGATGATGCTCCAAGGAGGAGCATTATTTTCTCTAGACCTCATGGTTTAGTTGAGGCCATAAGCATGATTGATGGCCATTCCCTGGGAGGACATTCTCATTGTACACCTTACATCATTCACTTCCTCCATATTTATGAGGAGATTGGAGCAGCAGGCCAGTGGTTGAGAAGCCACATTTTTTATCAGTCTCTATTGCAGTTGAGGGTCAAGCTGCATTGGTTGCACTTGAGGGACCATTATCCTTCTCATTTGTTGCATATGGCAGTAGGTATGATTCTCATTTTTTCTCCCTATGGATCTACTGTTTCTATCTTTATGAGGAGCATTATTAATGTTAGTGTTAGTTTTGTCATACTACCATCAGTGATCAAATTTACTCTTTTGTATCTTCATATTAGGAGTCCCATACTATAAATTTTCAATCATTCCCTTAGGTCATGGATTCATTGATGATAGTGGTCTCTCATCAGTTTCCCTCATGTGAAAACTTGTTGATTATCTTCTCTATGGTATTCATTCATGATTCAATTTCACTCCGAAATTCATGTTATTAGGTCATAGGGTTGGTCTCATTAAGTTCTAGGTTCTCATCATGATCAAATTAATGAGGAAAGTGTCAATAAAAGCAGCAAGGACATGAGGATGCCTAATAAACTCAAAGCATGGTATCTAGAAAAATCAAAGAGGTTGTTCTTTCAGTTGCATGTAATTGTCATCTCAAAACATGTTTTGAGGTGAAAACATGGTACTTTTTTTTTATTACCATCTTTTATGTAATTTTATGTCTCCATAGGTAATAAGTTGAACTGCTATCTCCATAAAGCTAAAGGGGCTTTTTCTTTGCCTAGTTTCCAAAGGTGTTCTCCACAGGATTTTCAGTATAAATCAAATTTTAAGTATGTCCATCAGAATGAGCCCGAAAATAGATTTCCAATGGTATATCATACTCCCAAAACTGACTTCTATATTGGAAGATATGCCTAAGTGAATAAAATCCCCTAAAAGCCTAACCTTACCCTTGTTTCGAGAAATAATTCCCTAGAGGTCGTTGGGTTAGAAACCTCCACAGATCGGGGCATAATATTCAAGAAGGACTCACACAACCAAAATTGTACACTAAAACTAGATATTATCAGTTGTAGACCTCACCCGTATATCCTACGTTTGATGTAGATCCCGCGGGGTCCAAACCCCAAACAACTCTTCTTCCTCTTCAACCTGAAAATCAAGAAGAAACGTGCACGGAAATCTAGTTGTACAACATATATCTTTCCTGAATGTCAGCATAATCCATGTGAAACATCATATAAACAATAATAAATGCTTAATTAACAATCTTTTCACATATATAAGTAGATATTAACACGTGAATTCAGAAACAAGATGGCTCTTCTTCATTAGGAATAGCATGTACAATAATATAAAGGTGGAGAGATCACCTGAATCCTTCCACGATATTCGAACAGACCATCGTCTGGATCCGTCCTGCCCTTGCCTCGCTAGGATTCTTCCAAGAATTGTGCACACGAGATGACATATAAGATGATGAACATCTCCAGGAAACAAGGGTTTCTTATAAATACCTGGGAAGTGCAGGAGGCACAGGAAATCAAACTTGAATTGGGCTCCAACAGAGTATAATGTCTACAATTTTTCTCCCTCCCTTAGGCCATGCATATGAGGGGATTTTATACTCCCTCAAAGTAGTTTCAATCAGTTGGAAACAGTTGGCCACGGGCTGGGGTGGTTGAATTACAGGAATAACCATCAACCTAGCCTTGAAAATAGGGTTTTTATATATATTTTAATGATTTTAATGGAATACGTGGAAAAGTATCTCTGGACTCGCGTATACACGCTGAAAAGTCTGGGCATATACGCATATGGGATTTTAAACACTGTTTTTTATGAACTTTATTCAAGTCTGTGGGAATGGGTGCCCAAGGCCAAAAAGAAAATCATGAATCACATGAGGGTGAAAAATGATGCTATAACAGATGCCCCCTAATATATGAGGTCAAAAGGGGTACATGATGGCCAAAATGTATTATGTGCATAGAAAGAATTTCACGAAGACAAGAGAGGAATTCACCATATTTCAGCCTGCCAAAAACCAATGAAAGAAAACAGAGGGTCAGCTGATGTCTGAGGCGGGCATACCCATGCTCAGTCAAAAATATATCCATATAGAAAGTACAGAATAGATCCAGAATGTATACAAGTATAGCTGAACTGAAAATACACAATGAATCATCTAAGCACGGCCCGAAAGTACAAGTCGGAATCAATGTACAAGTATCACATATAGAAAACTGATCAATGATGCTGAAAATAGATGTCTGATCACAAAAGTAACGGAATCTCCAGGTACCAAATCATAAGGGGTGGAACACATGGTACAATCACACAACTCGGGAGCCAACATATAGGATGCTGTTGTACTGACACTGCAACATGTAAGGGTGGACGGCATCACTGGCAGAAACTGAATGGACTGTCAAAAGTGAACCGAAACATGCTGATGCAACCCGAGGTCTTCACCAATCACTATGGCACAATTCTACACAATGGGAATAAATGAGCTGAAGTCGACCATGTGAGAAATCATTTGATTACCGGTCAATAATGTATACCATTAACAAATGCGAGACGACCCACCGATAATGATAATGAGTGTCAAGGTGCCCCAGTACAATCTAACAAGTGCGAATGAATGAGTTGAAGTCGAACACTTGGAAGAATCTACCAATCAGGAGGCAATAATGAATCCCCGCTGTCGATAGTGAAAATTCTTCCACTGATAACTGCAAACCCTAAGGTACTGACAAAAGACTCTAGATCTTATTCCCAAAGCAATGAGTTGGAGTCAATGGGAAAATATCTGCTGGAAGGAAGGCATTAAGGCATCCCACATCAGTCCAGCGCGAGTGTAACCCGCAGGCCAAGATTTGGAAGGAATCGGACGAAGCAGAGTGATGGAACCAAATCGAAGTACGTTTCCGACATGCACAAGATGAAGCTAGCACACGGAAGAAACCCCCTGAACCAACCAATAAACAAAGCTGACATAGAGGCGAGATATCCACTGATAGGGTCAAATGGAAATCAAGGTACTGCACAAATCCCAAGTGTGATAATGTATGCTGACGTCGAACACAAGGAAAACCACTCAGTCAAAGACCCATAATGATGATCAAATTCTGAGCACAAGGTCACCTATCAATGATGGAAATAGGGCCAGGGTGCGACTCTAGGTTTACTCTCAGAGCAATATGTCGTAGTCGATAAGAGACAAACCCGCTAGCAAGAAGTCAATGGAGACCTTCTCAAACCAGCACGAGCAGAGACCAAACATCTGACGTGATAGAACAAGATACTGACAATAACGGGAAGGCCGACTGAATAATAAGTCAAGAGACACCGCAAAATGGCTGACTCTGGTTGAACTCCCCTTGAAAAAAAGCACGACTCATGATGACCATGGTAGTAAATAATGACACTGTATAAGTATGTTATTTAAGAGGCAAAAACAAACTCTCCATATGATTGGAAGAGATAACCAACCGGGGGAGGACTGACCAGTGAAACAAGGTAATAGCTGAACCTAGGTCAAAACTAAAACCATCCCAAATGAAGGAAATATATAACGGTATGTGCTTTGTTCAAGGGCGACAAACAAATACTGTACTGCCATCAAATTATGAAGTAACATCCCGTTCCCGCTCTTTTTTTCATATTTAGTTTTTTTTCTTTTTCATATAATAAGCTTGAAAAAGAATAAAATAATGCTATAGTACAATGGATAGAACGAGTATCAGGAAACATATGCACTAGTTCCTGGAATAGGAACCATCCTATGCCTAATGCAAGGTGATGGAAACTGGTCAACGATACTCAAAGGAATGTTCCAACCATGGGTAATAAGGGTGTCAAGTCGTGATAGATAAGTGTATGCAATGGTTAACTTGTACATAAATTCAAGGTCAAAAGATGGCTTAAACATCGAGTCCAAATGAAGTCGGATGAAGGCCAGGATAAACAAGTAGCCAACATGCAATGCAGTAATACAACTCAACGACACCGGGCAGCCTCTAGGGTAATAGCCAGAAAAAATGGTAGTGAAGAAGAAGAAGAATGAGGCTTCAACACATAAGTCATGGCAAGACTAAAGAGGACTCCCGAGCCTACATGAAATGTAGCATGGGAAACAAGTGCTAGCGAGCAACTAACTAGGAAGCCCATGTAAAGGAAGGCTCTACCACCAAGTCATGATTAAATAATCGACGAGTGAAATGGGTGAAATACTCATGACCTTATGGGATCGACCCTATGGCAAGTGATCAGAATGGAGGCTAGTATGAAAAATGCAACGGAAAATGGATTTCCTAACCTATATTCCAGTGAAGATCATATACCTTCCATGACAGGTCAGCAGTCATGGATAAAAAAAAACTGGAAAAATCTCAACTTTATCAAAATGTACCTGAAAATATACCAATCTTGACACTTACAAGCATCCAGGTTATGCAACTTAAGGTAGATTGAAAAAATAGGCATAACAAATTTTTGCAAAAATTTTCAATTTCTGGGCATAAATACACATGTTACCTCATATTTGGTTCATTGTTACTTGCTGATTTGGGAAAAAGAGCTTTGGAGAAAAACCCTATTTCATCAAAACAGGAGCAATCAGCGGTCAAACTTCGCCGAATCAATCAGGTAAGCTCTTAATCCATCATTATTATCAATTTTGTCCATTAATAGAGTTAAAATTTGGAAATTTCACTATTAAAAACATTTGTTTTAATTTAGGGCTCTGCGCATACGCGGGTTCGTGTGGATGAACCTGCATATGATATGCGACTGTCTGCAAGGGAAGTCGCGTATGCACAGTCCGTGATGTAAAAAAATGCATCTAATGAACAAATAAATGAATTTTTTCAGGATGACCATCACTTGGAGGGAACATGAGCATAGTGCAATTGATAATGAAGTGATGCAAGATCAACAATCGCTCGACATCCTCCGAAATTGCGGATTGCTAAAATTTTTCAAAATGCCAAACATGAAAAGTAACATCCGGTTGCTTAAAATGCTGGTAAATTACTGGGAACCGGAAGAAGATTGCTTCGTGATAGACCAAATGCCTATACACATAGAGGTGGAAGACATCTACTTCATTACTGGACTCTCACGAAGGGGAGACCCAGTAGATTTGCACGGCAAGCCTTTGGGAGGGCTTACAGTGGATGACTATGTCCACATCCACTGTGTAGAGGGGTCCAAAAAAGTAGGGACTTAGATTGCTATAAAATATTTGAGAGATCTGCAAATGAAGATTCTCCTGTTTACCATCGGCAGGGTAGCATGATTTGCTTCCTTGCATCAGGCATCCAGGACCGAGATGAGCATAGATATGGAATGCCTAGTTCACCTGTATGATTGGTGTACAGCTCTGTTAATCAACATGAAGAAACAACTGACCTCCATCCAGAAAGCTAAAACAAAGCATTTCAGGTATGGAACCATTTTGATGACATTATTCTTTGAGAAGATTCCTGGGCTTCGACCCAAAGGGATCTCCTCTATCAATAGCCCAAGAGACCCAAGAATTGCCTGATGGGCTGATCTGATGAAGAGACTGGGGGGAAGTGAAGTTCCCCGAACCACCTAGGACAATGAGTTATTCCAATGGTGGGAGGAACAATTCATCGTAGTGGAGGACTACTCCTATGTCGGGATGGATTTCCGCAGTGATCCAGACCTCGTCCTTCCTTCCACCTAGCACGGCATGGGGCGCAATCGGTGAGATTGCAATTTTTTAATTATATGATTTTTTGATGATTTTTTCAATATATGTGAAAAAATGTGAAAACAAAACATGTTTTTTGATTGGATTCAAAATGACTTACAATATTATGATGACCATGATATAGATACTGGACCAGTCCGTCCTGACGGCTACCCACGGCACAAGCGCCGCAGAGGCGAGGTAGATACTGAAGACCCAGGCAGGACCCTCCATGCTATTCAGAGGAACTTGGATGGTTTGAATCACCAAGTGCCTATGGCTGCAGTGGAATATTTACCTCAGGCTATCTAGAGACAGGTAGTGGGAGTACCACATGACTGGGTGCGATTATTCTGCTGTGTCGCTACTGCAATCGTTTTCTATAAGAACACAAATATTGGGTAGGGGCCACAGGATTAGATAGACATGATTACTGGATGACTGTATATTTTTGATACTAAACATGATCGGGCATAAGCCCTGATTTTGTATGACATATGGATCAAAAAAAATTTATAGTTTTTGAACACTCTGATGATATATATATACAGTGGTTTATGATGTGATGTGACAAATGTATAAAAAATGCATGATGTTTTTGATGATTAAATTTAATGTATTGAATGATTAATATGCCAATCAATTGCTTGATTAGCTAATGAGTCTGCCATCCAATTTTCTGTACGAGGAATATGAATGAATGTAAAAAACTGAAATGATCGTTGTAACAAACATGCCCTAAAAAAAAACTGGAGTAAGAATGGATCTCGAACCCGATAAGTATTGTTTAACTATGACACCACCAGCTGGGAGTCCAAGAAAACTACCAATGAATCAACACCCAAAGATATGGCCTCTGAGAGTAGATAAATAACTGTAGTGTACTCTGCTACATTATTGGAAGCAGGAACAATGCAGACTCCTCTTGATACTAACAGCTGACCGGATGGATGATGAAGCACCCAAGCCGCGGAAGCCAAGTTCTGGGTGTGTCTACTAGCACCATCGGCGAAACCATAATGACTCGTGACATTCGACACAACCTGCCAAAGCAGACCAAAAACATCACCATGACATCAAAGACCAAAAAACTAGATATGTACAAAACAAAACTAAATATATACAAAAGCAAAATTCCAGGCCGAAGCCTAGTCATAATACCTTTTCAAATAGAGCCCATTTCTGGGCTCCGCCAACTCATTTCCTTCAAAATAAACCAAGGCATACGCTCCTTTTTTAAGGAATTTTTTAACAATGAAGGGGCCATACCACATAGATTTAAACTTTCTTGCACCCAGGGCATCCTTTTCTTGGGCATAGACCAAAACAAGGTCACCTTCTGAGAAAACCCTAGGTTTGACCACCTTATCGTACTAAACTTTGACTCGTTTCTTATGCGCCTCATTCATCGTAGCGACATCTCGACGCTACTCATCAAGATGTTCCAGATGAAGGAGATGTTCTTCGAGACTAGAAGTGTCAGGAAGAAGCTCAACAGCTAACTTTAGAGAAGGAATCTCACATTCAATGGGGAATATGGATTCCAGCCCGTAAGCTAGTTGAAACGGAGTAAAGCCAGTTGCAGTTTTTACTGACGTCTGATATGCCCAAAGTGCAGGCTACAACATGATATGCCATTTGGATCAAGCTTTATCAATCATCCTTTGAAGAATGGTCTTCAAGGATTTGTTCACGGCTTCCACTTGCCCATTGGCCTGAGGATAATAAGGAGATGAATTCTCTTGCCGGAAACCTAATTTTAGAGCCAACTCGGCCATCATGCTTTTCTGAAAATGACTGCCATGATCAGTGAAAATCTCTCTAGGAATACCAAAACAAGCAATAACCTGGTTGAAAAGAAAAAGAGTTGTTGTCTCACCATCATTCCCAAAAGTAGGCATAGCCTCGACCCACTTCGTAAAGTAGTCTGCTGGTACAATAATGTACTTGTGACCTTTAGCCGAAGGTGGGTTACAAGTAGTATAATCAATACCCCACTTTGTAAAGGGACCGACAGTAATGACTGGAAAAAGCGGAGCTGGATGAGCACGCATTTTTCAAGTATAGACTTGATACAGATGACACTTTTTGACCGACTCCACACAATCTTTGAAAATCGAAGGCCAAAAGTATCCAGCACGCAATATTTTTTGGGCTGTAGCAAGCCCAGATAAATGACCACCACAAGCTCCACTATGGCAATCATTCAGCACAGCCTCAGCTTCTTCAAGAGTTAAGAAATGTCTCAAGATTGAATCAACCCCTCGACGGTATAAAGCATCACCAATAATTAAGTAATTTTTAGCCAAGTGACGCAATTTACAGCGCTCATCTTTCGAAAAAGTAGAGGGAAAATTCACAGTTTGAAGATACACAATGATATCCCCATACCAAGGATCCTATGCAGAGATGAGAAACAAATGTTCATCCGGGAAGGATTCATCATAAACAATCTCTTCTCCACAGGGCAACTTGGAGATTAATTTCGTGAAAACCAATGATTTCTTGGACTTGGCAGAAATAAACTCAAGATCAAATTCCTGCAAAATCACAATCCATCTATTGTATTTTCCCCCAATCACTCACCTACTGAGAACAAACTGAAATGGATTGACTGCTGCCAAAACATAATTTTTTTGTAGAAGAATATAATGTCTGAGTCACTGTACAGCATGAGCAGCTGCTAAAGCCAGCTTCTCTATTGGAGTATACCGGATTTCAGATCCTACCAAGCCTTGACTAAGGTAGTATATAACATGCTCTGCAAAAGCATCGTCCTCCTGAACCAGAACCATACCAATGGTAGATTCTGCTGCTGCAAGATACAAAAGGAAATCCCTACTATAATCAGGTGGACTCAATATAGGAGCATAGGTCAATGCTTTTTTCAAAGCATCGAATGAGCACTGAGCGAAGTCATTCCAAAAGAATGGGACTCCATTTTTCAACAATCTCATAAATCCTTTGGTAACTTCAGCATAATTTACGATAAATATTCGAAGAAAATTAGCTTTTCCTTGTAGAATTTTAAGTTGACGAATAGAAGATGGGGGAGGCAATAGAAGTATTGCCTCTACCTTGAAGGGATCTACCTGAATCCCTTCCGAAGACACTATAAATCCCAATAACCGACCGGATGTGACCGTGAAAACACACATTTTAGGATTCAACCTAATCTTGTAGAAATGGCATCATTCAAATACTTGATGGAGGTGAGCAGGATGATCCATTCTCTTTTGAGAATGAGCAGCTAAATCATCCAAATACGCCTCGGTAATATGTTTAATGTCATGGAAGGCATATGACATGGCCCACTGAAAAGTAGCCCTAGCATTTTTAAGACCAAAAGGCATATTCTTGTAAGCAAAAGTACCCCATGGACAAATAAAGGTAGTCTTATGTTGATCTTCAGGACGGATAGTAATCTGATTATATCCGGAGAAACCGTCCATGAAGGAGAAAATCTCATTACCGGCACACTCATCGATAATCTGATCTATAAATGGTGTGGGGTAATTATCTTTCGGACATGCTTTATTAAGGTCTCTGAAGTCAATGCAAACTCGAATTGTTCCTTGTTTCTTATCCACGGGAACGGGATTTGAAACCCACTCAGTCAAAGGAATAGGGAAAATAATTCCCGCCCTAAACAACTTCTCTACCTCGGCTTTGATAGCTGCAGCCTTCCTAGGGTTGACCGGATGAAGCTTTTGCCTTACAGGCTTAACATTTTCGTATGTCTTGATCTCATGCTGGACAATAGATGGATCTATACGAAGCATTTCCTCATAAGACCAAGTGAACACATCCCTAAACTCTTTAAAGAGATCGATGTAAATCTAAATCTCTTCAGGGGAACATTCAGCTCCAATGAAGACATTCTATATAACATTGGGATCCCTGGAAATGTTCACCGGGATAGTCAGAGAAATCATAGCCATGTTCCCTTCAGCATACACCTGTGCTAGTGCTAAAGGGTTCAAGACTGGGTTAACAGGACCAGGAGACAAAGGACTTGGAAAACTCGATTCAACTTCGCTCAAATCAGGTAAAAAGTAAGACCGATGATGCAAATCATCCCACGGTCTATCTACACTAGTCATAGCTTCCAGGATGGCCTCTTCAGATGGAAGAGTGGCATCAAGGCAATCCTGGGTGGAAGAAGAACTAAGTGTCTAAGCCGGAGTTGCATCGCCATCCAACTCCTTTGGAGAAAGAGAAGCTGGAATGGACTCTGCAGAGTCAACAATAGATTGATAAGAAATCTCAGCTGTAGACATTGGAAATTCCATTCCACCCACTTGACCTTTCGCTAATGTGGAGATAGGGGAAGGTAAGGTCCAAGGGTCCGAAAAATAATGAGTTCTAAAGAACTCTCTTCGAATAGGAGCCCTGGAGGATGAAATTGCATTTATATGAATGGTAGGAGGTGGAATATCGAAAGTACCCATCAAAGAAGAATACATCCCAACCCCTAAATTCTCAACAGGCGGCTTGGTGTCATCCACCTTTGGAATAGTTGAGTCAGTAGATGCATTCGGGTCTACAGGAGAACAATCCAGTTGATCAACTGTAACAATCCTCCCTTCGTGAGGGAAACAAATAATTCGAAATAATGAGGATTCAATCGCATTGATCTCATAAATCCAGTTTCGCCCCAACAGAAGGTTGTAGTCCAAGCTTGCATTAACTATCTCAAAAAATATATTTACAGTTTTTCCCCCAACACAGATGGGAAAAGCTGGGATAATGCCATGCGGTCTATGAGAATCACCATCAAACGCAGTCAAAAGAGTAGCATATGGAACAGCTGCGGGAGATCCAATTCCCTTCCAACATGCGAGAGACATCACACTTGTGGAAGCACCCTCATCCACGACCATCTGAAAGATATTGAATTTCCAAAACGATGATTTGATATGAAAATCCATATGATGCGGGAGTCTCTTTTTAAAATTAGACATATCGAATGTAATCACAAGAGAGTTCTTTGGATCGATAGCCCCAATAGCAGTGAGAAAAGAACTGTGCTGAGCTGTACAAGACTGGAGCACCTCAAGAGCAGACATAGCGCAAGGGCTTTGTGCCAAATCGTCTACAAAAAAGTAGTTCTGGGCAGCCCTTGCATTTGGATTAATCATCGTACACTTAGTAGATGTTTTTGGCATCCGAGGTATAGGCTCAACAATAGGCCTCATAATATGAAGCGACTCAGTACCATCGGGAGCACCCTTGGCTTTCGAAGACTCAGTTTTGTCATAATCACGAGATCTCGTGGCGATATCCATGTGAGCACTCATCATATATATGTTTGACGGATTTTCCCCTTCCTGGGTGCCCCTAGAGGAAGCCCCAGTATTTTGATTTGCGCCAAAAACTAGTTGTTGCCCTTGGGGAAAAAGGTTTGTCAACACAGCCTGGGAACTGGCAGAACCCTGCTGAGCTAACAAGCGCTGCGCATCTTGAATCTTAGGGCAAAGGTGAGTAAGATGATCTCCAGTACATAACTTGCATGGAAACTTCACTTTATTTTTATCCTTTGGACCCTCACCAACATGCTCGTTGGATTTATTTGCATTACCCTTCCCATCCTTTCCCTTTTTCTTATTATTATTCCGTCCCTTCTTCTTCCCTTCGGATTGTTTATTTCCTTTAGGGTTGGAAGTCTGGATGGCATTTACCAACAAATATTGAGAAGGCGATGACTCAGCAGGCACAACATAACCAGAAGAAGCAGATTGTATAGACAACTGCTGCAATTGACTAAGCAGGTTAGCTGCACCGCTATCGATCGAACCAATAAGTCCATCACCATGAGGACTGGGTTTAGTCTTGGACAAGTCTAATTTGGAGTGAGGAGCATCAGGCAAATATTTATGAAGGACACTAGACTGAGAATATATCAATTCAAGCTGTTGGGCCCTGAAAATAGCCTGTTCCTCAGAAAATACCCCTGACAGGGATACATCCTTAGAAATATCTGGTTGCAAAGATTTTAAAAACCATTCCAAGAGGAATTCTCCCGGAATATAAGCTTTAATGAGCCTCTTCCTTCTATGCCATTCCTGAATATGATCAGAAATGTGGGCTGCCTTGTCCTGCTTAAAACTGGCCAGGATTTCTGTCCCGACATCATAACGAACAGGCAACTGGAAATGATTTATAAATATAGTATCCAGCTCTCCAAAAGTAGCAAAACTGCCCCCAGTTAACTCAATGTACCACTTGGCGGCATTTCCAGTCAAGGTGCACTGAAACAACCTCAACCTAATCGAATCCTCGATCAAGGAGTTAGATGAACACCATAGATGGAAAGTGGTGATATGATCAGCCGAGTCCTCTCAATTCTTGCCTTCAAACTTTGGAATGTCTGAAGGTAGTTTGGTAGGAACCGGAGGCCACCTCAGACTATATCATATTGTATCATTTGTCAATTTCGATAAATCTGGCAAGTTTAAAGTTGTCAGAAAAGGTAAACGAGGAGGGGCCTGAGAATTCCATCTTTGGTGGGATGGGTTCCCAACATTCTGAAAAGAATAACCTAGATTTGATGAGGCACCAGGTTGCTAGAAAGAGCTCATAGAAAATTTTGGGCCATAGGACAATCCTTGTGACCCAGTATTTGGAGAAGGACCTCCTCCCAACGTAGAGTTACCATAAACTGAACCAGTTCCCCCCACTGAAGTAGTGAATGAAGAGGAAACCCCCTGATAGGGGTTCCAAGAATTAGAAAAAGGGGAAAAAGCTTGATAAGTACTCGACGAATTGAATGGACCATTCCCTTGCTAACCAGCAAAAAACTAATTCCCAGCCCCCACTGCTGTAAATATAGGGTTCCAACCGGTAAAGGTAGTCGAAATCTGACCTCCAGACCAAGGGTTAAAACTCTGAGTCTGGGAAGTAAAATGAAAAGACCCTAAGGAAGGATTCAAACTAGGAATATGCCCACTTTCGAAGGGGAACCCTTGAAAAGAAGCCGACCCGCTAGCCATAGAGGACGTGGGTGCAGATGCAGCAGTGGAAAAGGAAAACGAAGGAATCCCACTAATGGGCATTCCAAAACAAAAGGGACCAGATTGAGAAGCTTGTGCTTGGGTGTGACCAGAGCCAAACACAGCAGTATCAGAAGCAATTGAAGATATAGCAATTGTGCCTCCACCTTCTACCGAAGCAGGAGTCTGAATGCTTGTAGCACTCACAGCCGAAGCCGTGTTCCCAATCGTATCCATCGAAAGGTACGAATAAGATGGATAAGGAATTTCTGGTCTTGCAGATTCAGGTCCGATGTACTCAACAACAAACGGAGAATTAGGAGGAAGAGGAGATGGAAGTGACTCAGGAGGTTGAGGTACTTCCTCTACTTCTACTTCTTCTTCTCGCGGAAATAAGACTCTCGAGGTGAGCGGAGTGCTCCTCTCAGAACCAACACCAGAACCAACTACAAAACCTTCAATCCATAGTGAAGGATCTCTCTCTGCTGCGTCAGATACCACTGGGTGATATTCACCTGCTATATTACTCCTATGCCTTCTTGAAGAAGGCTCAGCACTCATGAGAGATAACCCCCAGATTCTCCTCGATCGACGAGGTGCTTGATCAGCCACTTTAACAGATTAATTAGACTTAAAAAGTATGAAGCTAAGCAAGCTAGGAGAAAAGAGCATTCACTACAAAAAAATCCCTAAGATTCAACCAAGCAAGTGGCCTTCAGGTATTTCTGCTCCGGGTTATTAGGACCGGACACCAAAATACGAGAAAGTGAAAAATAAGACCTCCCAAAAATTTTCTGGGATAATGACGGCCCAGATCTACTAGCAAAGGTAACAAAAAAAATTACGCTGACCTCCTAACAACAACCTTTGCCGGTGCAAGTACCCAAGCTTCGCCGGGGCACCCTCCAGAAGTACTGCTGGAAGTGATACGAAGTCTGCCTTAGGTACAACAGGTATTCCCCCCTGCAGTCACTTGTGTGATACCTAGGAATGGCAACTAAGGGCACCAATCCATGTCAGCAGCCGGGAAAAATGGTCTTAAGGCAAGATCCAGCAAATCAGAGAGGGGCTATCTCTCTTCTCAACCTTCACTTTCCCTCGCGCTTGACTCTCTGGAGGAGAGATTTCCTGGTCCACCTAATGGTGTTGGATTTCGCTCATTTAATAAACTTCTATGTTTTAGTTTGAGCGGCCTTGGAGAGTTAACTCTCCACTCACCTAATCCAAGGCCCTACAACCTAGCTAGTTGATGTATGACACTTAATAAAAAACTTGCTAGTTGTTTTTTAAATTATTGCACTTATTTTAGTTGGCTTTTATATTAAGTCAAGGGAATATGGAAATTAAACTCATGATGTTTTATGATGCAGAAAAGAAATTAATGAAAACCAAACTAGATGCAGATGCAGTAAGTTCCTTTCGATGAAAATAAATTTCTACATGGGTTCTACGAGACTATTTTTTCTTTTCAAATATCAAACCTCACACTCGAAAAATTTATGAAAAAGACTACAACTGTTCAAATGCACCTAATGCAAATTACTAAGAACATGCCAACTCAAAGATGCAATATCTAACAAAGCAAAGAGAAATCTCCAGGAATCCCACAGTTCTATCACTTTTCGGCTGTCCACAAAGCTAGTTCCCAAACCAGAAACTCTAAGTATAAAGATGCCAAAACATGCTCGAAATAAGAGAAAGAAACCAATGAAGACTCTCTTCCCAGATCAAGACAGAAACCGGAGGCAAAAGACTTCAAAAAGGCTTTAGAAGATGAAAAGAAACCAAAACAAAAATGAAAAACAAAAGCAATGGAAAAACAAAATGTTTTTGGGCTTTTGATTTTTATAAAAAGAAGACTTCAAAAAAAAACCAAGAAAACTATCCAATTACCAAGCCAAACGATCTCCGAATTTCAAGCAAAGCTCCAACAAAAATGCTCCAAATATTATAATGCCACTTGGTAGCAAGATTCATACGAGCAAAAGGAAGACAAGAAACTCGGTAAATAAGCTCGGTATAATAACACAAACTTGCAGCAAACAAAACTTCGAAGAACCAAAAATGACTCTTCAAAAAAAATCGCAACAAAACCTAGTCAAATGAAATCAAGAAAAACAACCGAAAAGCAGGAAAAAATTAAAGTGCAAAGCAAGACATAAAGTTAGGAAAGAGCATATGAGCAGAAGCTCTCTATCCTGATTAAGCAGAACAACCAAGAATCTCCAAAAACAGATCTTGGTACTCGAACCAGAAATGCAAGCACTAAAAAAACAAGATTTTCCAAATGAGCCGGTCTTCAACCAAAAAAGAGAGAAAAAGACCAATAACCACCTTCAACACAATCCAGAGACTAAAGGGACACAGCAGGAATAGGTCACCACAGGAAGACAAGACCAAAAAGTCAAAAAATAAAAAATTTCAAAATTTATTCAAGCATACGCTACTTAGAAGTTTTGCAACAGGCATGCATATGCGACTGTGGCAAAGGAAACACGCGTATATGCGACTTCCTTTGACAAAACCTGCGTGTATATGCGACTATATATAGGAAAACTAGCGTATGGAAAAGTAAATAATGAAAAATAAAAATGATCAATCCTGGCTAAAGAACTAGGTCTTTAGTCTGACTGAGAAAAAACTAACTAGACTGGAAATAATGATTAAAACTATCGGAAACCTTTAAAATAGCTGAAACCACCCAACAGGGGAATCAAAAGAATGCGATCCCCAATGGAGTTTCTAGTTCTGTTTCGAGAAATAATTCCCTAGAGGTCATTGGGTCAGAAACCTCCACAGATCGGGACATACTATTCAAGAAGGTGTTATAGCATCATTTCTCACCTTCATATGATTCATGATTGCTTTGATGGTTTTGGGCACCCATTCCTACAGACTTGGACAAATTCACTTAAAAACAATGTAAAAATCCCCATACGCGACTATGCCCGTACTTTTCCGCGTGTATACGCGAGTCCAGCTGCACTTTTCCGCGTATGCCATTAAAATTATGAAAAAATATATAAAAATTCCTTATTTTCGGGCTGGGTTGATGGTTACTCAGGTAGTTCAACCACCCCAGCACGTGGCCAACTGTTTCCAACTGTTGAAACTACTTGGAGGGAGTATAAACACCCCTCATGTGTATGGCCTAAGGGAGAGAGAGAATTATTGATATTATACTCTGTTGGTATTCCCTATCCAAGTCTGATTCCCCGTGCCTCCTGCACTTTCCCAGTTCATTACAGGAAACCCTTGTTTCCTTGAGATGCTCATCTCCCTATATGTCATCTCGTATGCACCAGTTTGGAAGGAGTCTTAGCGAGGCAAGGGAGGGACGGATCCGGACGATGGTCTGCTCGAAGATCGTGGAAGGATTCAGGTGATCTCTCCACTCATTACTTTTGTACATGCTATTTATAATACAGAAGTACCATCTTGTTCCCGAAATATACGTGTTAGTGTCTGCTTACATATATGAGAAAATTGTTATTTAAGCATTCGTTATGATTTATCTAATGTTTTATATGAATTTCACTAACATTTAGAGTAGATATATGCTGTACAACCAGTTCTTCGTGCTTGTTTCTTCTTGTCTTTCAGGTTAAGAAGGAAGGACGGTTGCTGGGGGTTTGGACCCTGAGGGATCTGCTTCAACCGTAGGACCTACGGGTAACTTCCTCATTCTACTCTATTTAGTTTTTCTGAACATGCATGGTTGTGTGAGTCCTTCTTAAGTAGCATGCCCCTGCTCTATGGAGGTTGTAACCCAACGAACCTCTAGGGTGATTTTCCCCAAAACAGTATGACTCACACCGTCGGGGTTCCCATGTTTTGGCCGCATTGCCCACAACGAAAGATGAGACAAATCGTAACCACTTTCGTACCTCGCATCTAGCCCTCCCCGGGTCTAGAGAGGACTTTTGTATGAGCAAAGGTTTATGTCTATGAGGCTCAAATGTTATGATTTTAGGCTAGTTATAAGGCTCTTGGTTTGTTTTTTGACTGTTTTTTTTTGTTGTTGGTTATCAGGAATGAAGGGTTCAATATAGGCCAGGATGAGCAAAGAGGGATAAGGCAAAGGTGAAATATTCCAGGAAATATTCAAAACCATTGGGCAATGGAGTCAGGAAAGGATTTTCTTGCTAATCAATAGGCAGGCTTTCAATTGGGCTAGTCATCTGAAACTTAGGATCTTTCAAGATGATTATGTGATATGGAAAGTAGGAGGGAGGAGATAACACAGATTTTAGAGCACAAAATTACAGATCAGCAGGTCGTACAAGGATCCTAGTGGACAGGGCTAACTCTAATCCCCAGTGTTCCCAAATCTTCCAACTAAATCTATAACAAGAAGCATCTAAGAACTGAATTCATTTAATTCATACATTAGAGAGCAGGCAATAACATCCACTACACTGGTTAAACCAACTGAAATCATGTCTCAGATATTACGTTCAGAAGAGAAACATAAATTGCAAGGAGAGCAGAAACATAGGGTACCTAACAAGCACTAGAAAATTTGGCGGAAATTCCGACGACCAATTCGTCGCTATTCCGACACATAGTTGTCGCAAGAGCGACAGTTCGAGGGCGGGCAAAGTGTGGTTTGCCATACCGTCGCAGTTCCGACGCAATTAAAAAGTGTTGCACTATCGACACTTTTTCCGTCGCTTCCAAACAAGCATCACTCTTCTGACGTTTCCCAATCCGTCGCACTTTCGACCTTTTTAAATTGTCGCACTTCCAAAAAATTGTGGTCCGAAGTTTTGAACGTCGCTCTTCTGACGTTTGTAAACTGTCACAATTACGACAAAATGTGGTCCGAAGTTTTGAACGTCGCTCTTCCGACGTTTGTAAACTGTCGCAATTCCGACGCAATGTGCTCCGACGTTTTGGACGTCGCTCTCCCGACGGTTGTAAACTGTCACAATTCCGACGAAATTTGGTCTGACGTTTTTGACGTTTCTCTTCTGACGTTTGTAAACTGTCACAATTCCGACGAAATGTAATCCGACATTTTGAACGTCATTCGTCCGACGTTTTTACACTGTCGCTCTTCCGACGTTTTTAATCTGTCGCAATTCTGACGCTTACAAGGCGTCGGTATAACGACAGTGGGTTCAATTTAAAAAAAAAATAAATGAAACTTTAAAAGAGGAAAAATGTTGTTTTGAATATATTATATGAAGTAAAACAGTCCATGAAGTCATTAAATTTTCACATCTTAAGATTGGAACCCAAATATCCATCCAGAAAAGTGGAAGTCCCACCCCAAACAATGATAGAAAAATACCCCATGTCACATACAGGGACATGATATAAAACCCAGTAACGGTCCACATGGAGATTATCGACAATCTGAGAAAGCATCAAAATATGCCCGAGGCATCTATAAGAAAGTGAAATAGCAGTATGTAGAATAGTAAAGCAACAGATAGAGTACCGACGTCCATTGTTCCAAATACAAATTAAAGTACCCAAAATCCTGCAAAAGAGAAAAACGCTAATCATGTGAGGAGTGTTATATGTCCAAAATATAAAAAGACCATCAGACCATATCAATAAACCAGCAACATAGACCAGCATCGCTAGTTTTGAAGGCAGAGTGATAAACATTAATCATTTTTTTTTCACAATAGAAAAAACGTTGTTTTGAATATATTATATGAAGTAAAACAGTCCATGAAGTCATTACATTTTCACATCTGAAGATTGGAACCCAAATATCCATCCAGAAATGTGGAAGTCCCACCCCAGACAGTGATAGAAAAATACCCTATGTCACATACAGGGACTTGATATAAAACCCAGTAACGGTCCACATGGAGATTATCGACAATCCGAGAAAGCATCCAAATATGCCCGAGGCATCTATAAGAAAGTGAAATAGCAGTATGTAGAATAGTAAAGCAACAGATAGAGTACGTACCGACGTCCATTTTTCCAAATACAAATTAAAGTACCCAAAATCCTTGAATAGAGAAAAATGCTAATCATGTGAGGAGTGTGATATGTCCAAAATATAAAAAGACCATCAGACCATATCAATAAACCAGCAACATAGACCAGCATCGCTAGTTTTGAAGGCAGAGTGATAAAAATTAATCATTTTTTTTTTCACAAGAGAAAAAACGATGTTTTGAATATATTATATGAAGTAAAACAGTCCATGAAATCATTACATTTTCACATCTGAAGATTGGAACCCAAATATACATCCTGAAAAGTGGAAGTCCCACCCCAGACAGTGATAGAAAAATACCCCATGTCACATACAGGGACTTGATATAAAACCCAGTAACGGTCCACATGGAGATTATCGACAATCTGAGAAAGCATCCAAATATTCCCGAGGCATCTATAAGAAAGTGAAATAGCAGTATGTATAATAGTAAAGCAACAGATAGAGTACCGACGTCCATTGTTCCAAATACAAATTAAAGTACCCAAAATCCTTGAACAGAGAAAAACGCTAATCATGTGAGGAGTGTGATATGTCCAAAATATAAAAAGACCATCAGACCATATCAATAAACCATCAACATAGACCAACATCGCTAGTTTTGAAGGCAGAGTGATAAACATTAATCATTTTTTTTCACAAGAGAAAAAACGTTGTTTTGAATATATTATATGAAGTAAAACAGTCCATGAAGTCATTACATTTTCACATCTAAAGATTGGAACCCAAATATCCATCCAGAAAAGTGGAAGTCCCACCCCAGACAATGATAGAAAAATACCCCATGTCACATACAGGGACATGATATAAAACCCAATAACGGTCCACATGGAGATTATCGACAATCTGAGAAAGCATCCAAATATGCCCGAGGAATCTATAAGAAAGTGAAATAGCAGTATGTAGAATAGTAAAGCAACAGATAGAGTACCGACGTCCATTGTTCCAAATACAAATTAAAGTACCCAAAATCCTTGAACATAGAAAAACGCTAATCATGTGAGGAGTGTGATAACCATCTGCAGAGACCTAGGCTCACTTGTAAGATCAGGCTCTCTTGATTCCAAAATTGGTAACCATCTGTTGCATCCGAGATGTAAGGTTCAGGCTCGCTTGATTCCATTAGTAGGCCGCTACAGTATCCACCCTGTTCATAGCAAAAAGGTTCCTGTACTAGATATACAGAGAAAGAGTATAATACGTAGACCATATAAACATGGCTCTGTATTTCAAAAAACAGGTTTAAAATAGAAACAGGGCAACATTTTTTTCTAAGTAAAGTTAATTTATTAACAGTGGGAATAAAATTACACTGAAGTCAAAATCATTGCCTAGACTGATGGAAAATTTTTCATCAAAAAATCAAAAAATTAAGAAGACTGCCCTCATATGGGGAAACCAGTCTTGAACATTTAATTTACAGAATTCAAAAATATTACAAAGGTCTAGCACAGTAAAATAATCTAAAATCAGCCCAATTAAGTGGGCCGCGAAGCAAGAAAAACAAATTAACCAAACTACTCCTCCGGCTCCTCGACGATTCGGCACCATACTTCGGAAGGTCCAGGATCGGTAGGTGCTACCTCCACATTCATGCCACGGCTCCCCTCCTGAAGACCCGAATGTTGGCCAAATTTTTCCGAGCTCAGACCCATCGGACGGGTGCATTATTCCTTCGTTTGGGCCTCCTTGCGGAAAACCACAGTGACTGAAGCTGTAATTCATGGGCGGTTGAGAGAGAAATTAAAGGAAAATTGTGCAGTGCGCGTCATGGGAGAAGGTGAACTAGCAGTGAGGAAACGAGGAGCAGGGGAATCCATACGGTGGCCAGATCCTACAACCCGACCCCGCCCACTCCTAGTATTTAGATAGCGACCTACATAATAATCACTGGACTGGCCGGAAGACAACTCGGTTGAGGGGCTGGAGGGAGCACACAGGAGTTGACCTCTACTGCTCCCCCTGCGGCAACGCATCCTTTAACGCACGCGAGGCATGGGTGCAGTCTCACTAGCAGTGGGCACAAGAGGAGACAGAGAAGAAGAATTCTAAGAAACAGAGGAAGACAGACAAGGACTAGACCAAGAGAAATGCAGATATGCAGTAAGGTCTACGCAGCAGTTCAGCTGGCCACTTCTCCTTCTCGTCACAGTGAGCAGGCAGTGTAACCCAGCAACCGGCTCGTCTGAAAAACCATAGCGAAATGCCATTTTATTGAACTGAATGCAATGCAATCGAAGGACACCCATCATAATTAATCTCTGATCATTAATGAGAGCCGAAGGCCGGATCATATTAGAGCATGCGGAATCACTAATAGGAGTGGAGGTCCAATCTTGAACAGTGTTAAAACTTAGTGCGATTAGATGTGAAAACCTTGGAACTTAATTGAATAGCGTTAAAACTTAATGCGATTGATATGAAATCGCCACATTCATGTCCCATCGCCCTAAACGCCATCGAATGCACCCGCAGCCGAGAGCAGGGAAAGTTCTGATTGAGGACACGTGGCAAAAATTGATTGGAGTGGATCTTTGTTTGGGCCGCTCGCGTAGTGGATCCGGACCCGAATAAGATTAGGGCGAATTTGATAATAAATTATTGTTACAACTCTCCCTTCGTACGCCAGCCCAACTTCGGACCTGAAAATGATTAGGGCAGAATTCATTTGGTTTTCGCGTCACAAAATTGGCCGACGTCAGCAGGCTATTTTGGAACGCGAATTTGGTTTGAATTATCATTTATCGCCGTTTGAAGTCCGGCAGGCTCGACTTAAGAACAATTTTGTTTGATCCCATATTATAAAATTTGTGTTGGTTTTCTTTGATAATACACATATTTATAATAAATCATGGGAATACCACATTAGTAAACATGTGGAAAAGTTATATAAATTATTGAGAACAATCATTTTTATGTAAAAATATCCAAATGTGCTTTTGGGAAATAAGAATTCGAGTATTTGGTTCATATTGTTTTAAAGAAAGGAGTGAAGTTGGAGCCTCAAAAGATGCAAGCTATTACAAAATGACATATTCCTAAGAAAATCAAGGTTCTTGGAAGATTTTTCAGACTTACATGATCAGTATGATAATAATTATAATAATTTCACAAAACAATCACTAGCTATTTTGAGGGATGAGATATTAGAACTTCAGCTTGATGAGGATTTTTTAAGAGCTTTATTTCTTCTTTTGAGATCAAGAAAATATTCTCCCAAACTGAAAATATGTGTTCTTGAGATAATTTCTAAAAATTATGAAAATGAAATTAAACTTTTGCATTCTCAAATTTAGTCATACAATTTCCGAAATCCTAAAGAATTCTTTGAAAATCTTCCTTCTCCTAAGCAAGAGGAAATTGTACTATCTTTTGACTTGCATATTGAGGATGATTATTATTTCAAACACAATACAGAAGAAATAGTTTCAAGGCTTAATATTCATAATACAACTGAGCAACCAGTCATTGAAGGCCTAGAAGTAAATAACATACATCGTACTTTTATTGATCCTATATCAGATTATATGGAGAATATTTTTAGCCCAAATCTGCAAACATATTTTGTCTAAAAGGATAAAATACATCAAAAGTGACCTTTACACATCATATCATTTATTATAAAGGCACATGATCATAATATACTTCCAATTTTGATCACAAGTAATCAAGTTATCCATTTATTGTTACAGCTACTTGATTGGCTTCATTGGCATTTTTGTATTACCTGATTCAATAAGATTTTTAGTAGATTGAGTAGGTAGATGAGTGCCAATAAGCTCAAAATTTTGAGCATTTTTTTTTTATTTTTTAATTTTCAGTTAGTTTTTCATTAAGTTGGTTTGAAAAATTTTGTGTGTTGTTTTAGTTTCAGATCAAATTTCAGTTTGCAGAAGACATAATACATTTACAGGTTCACCAAGGTCAATGGATGAGGACAACTGACCTGCTGTTCTTGACTTTTCACCAGGAAAAGCCATCCCCAAGTGGAGCCAGTGTTAGACTCCTATACCAATAGGTGTCATATTTCATGATTGACTTGATGGGCTATGTAATATGTTCATACCTTTTCTTGTTGCAAAGGTTTTCCATATTATCAAAAAATCAAAAAAATTTAAAAAATGTAAAGAGGGTATACCCCAAAAGAAAAATCAAAGGGTAAAAAGAATAAAAATGGCCAAAAAAGTAAAAGAAAATGAACCCCACCAAAAGAAAGGCCAAGGAAAGTGTGCAAGTCTAAATGCCACTACTTTTTGCTCTTATGTAATAAATAAAATTTTGTGCAACTTGTATCCTATGCCACAATTTATGAATAGTCAAACAGTTTAAGCTTGGCTATTTCGTCTTTCAATTTCATGTTTTAGAGATAGAGAATAAAATCTAACCAAACTGTTTAATCTTGGAAGAAAAGTAGATAGGTAGAGTAAATAAAAGGAGCTCAATAGCTTAATCTAAGCCCTTGGATGTAATAAGGTTAGACTTAGATAGATTTCTACATGTAAAAGAAAGGAAAGTGTGATAAGGGTTTGCCAGTCTAAGTGCACCCTAATAAAGAAGAAAAAATGGTAGAGTAAAGTAGGTAGGGTAGGTAGATGATGTTGCAGAATCGCATGTGATGGACAATGACTCTAAATGTGTTAATATTTACTTTCATCACAAAGTGCAAAGGCAGACACTATACTGGAAGAAATTCAAAGAAAAGCAAAGTCAAAGTTATTAACTTCCCTTCTCATCTTCCCCTAAAGATTTCACTAATTTCCCCTAAGTACTAAGGTATTTGAAAATTAGAGGGGCTCAAGGCATTTCCTTGACTTTTGGAGGAACCGGACCCTCGGCCCAATAATTGGAAAAGCCTAAGTACTTGAAGTCATTCTTCATAACATTCACTCATTTCTAAACATCTTTTCCTAAGTAAAATCCCATTTTACTTAGGAAAATTATGCATTATTTCATAAAAAACCCTCAAAATCACATTTTATTCCAAGTCTAAGTGATGAAGTGATTATAATGCAATTTTCTTTTAAATCTTCACTTTCTTAGTTGTATTAGTGTATTTTGAGTTTACATTGTCCCCTTGTCATATTAAAATTGATTTTATGTATTAAATCCTTACAAAAATAACCTTCTCCTATTATATATAACTCCTTTTTATATAATATCCCCAAAAACCCATTAATAAATTTTAGCCAAAGTTATTTATTCCCACACGTTTAAATAAAAAACCCACTTTATGCCCCCTTTGGCTAAATATATCGTAATATTAAATTTCGCCCCCTATGGTAATTAGATTAATTTGATTTAATTATCATATAATACAAGTATATTGAAAAAATAATTAAAACATGTTTTATTACGTGTTTTAATACAAAAATAATTCTTCCCCTGTGTATTTTAATCCCCCGACTCCCTTTCCCAAGGTTAAAAATATAAACCCTTTGTAAAATCCCCAATACCTCCCTTAACCGCTAACCTTGGTTAAATCATTTCCCGATCACTTTCCTGCATTTTTATAAACAAATTGATAATCCTAACGATTAATTAACTCTGCCAATCAGATTCCCCCCGATGAGATTAATTAACGTTTAATTGCGTCGGGCCCTCCATATTAAATCCCCGTCACTTCCACGTCCCCATTGACGTTTGATCAACCCATCTGAGATCAATGTTTATTAATGATATCGCTAGCCATCCGCATCCGAACGATAACGTGCGATGGCCTGGCGGTTTTCAAACAGTGCCATGCCACACGTCAATTATTCTATGGAATCACTCGCTGTTACACCATTTTTTTGGTCATCTAACCTATTATTATTAGATGAACCCAAGTACACCATGTAAGATCAATTTTACCCTAAGTAAAATTGCTTTCACCATATAAAATAACTCATTTGTTTATATTTCTTGGTCATATTTAACCCAAAATAAGGAACTTAATTAAATAAATCCTTATTTATTTAATTATTCCCTAAGAATAAGTTATTTAAATAATATTCTTAGTTAAATTTGACTAAATCATCCATAAATAATTAAATAAACCATTATTTATTTAATTATATTCCCATCACTTCCTTAAAAATATAAATAAACCATTTATTTATTTATTATTTATAAATAAAGGAATTGACCCAAGTCAAGAACCCTTTTCCTTCCAACAAATATAATAAAATATTCCTAAAGGGTGCTTCTAGAATTCGATTAATAATATTTTATTCATGCACCGAGTTCTAGACCGCCCCAATATTTTGTTATAAATATGGGGGTTTTCCCCATTCATTAGTCACCTTTATTGCATTAGATCACTCTGGATCTACTCTTGGTCACCATTTTCCATTTTATTTTGTGAACTCCCATTGAGTTCCGTGTTTGCTTTTCTACATCCATAAGAGAGAGAAATTTTAGATCTAAAACACTGAGGACTTCCAAGAACCCATCCCACTGAGGAGAACCGGAAAATACCTTTCTTGTTTTCCTCTCAGGTGCCCCATTCTTTAATATAATATAAAACATTCTTTCAAACACTTTGTTCTTGTCTTGTTCATTGGATGCATGGAGCCATGTTACATTTTATCTGCTTAATGTCTTTTTGTGCTTAGATATGAATTTGTGCAGCAAACTTAAAGATATTTTGCAGCCATAATCGATGTTAGGGTTATTTGTTATGCGTAGCTAAAGTGATCTTTTACGATGAAATATTCATACTAACAATTGGCGACTCCACACAGGTTTTATTTTGCGACCGCTGTCGTTTCATATATTCCTGCATATCCAGCTGTTTTAGACCCTAGGGTTTCTCTCCCCTTTTCTGTTTTTTCCTATTTTTATGGTGATTTTCACCCCTAAAACCCTTAAACAGTCAAATTTTTAACTTCAGTGTGTTTTTGGCCTTATTGCGCAGGTGACAAACATCAGCCGCAGCTGAGACGAAATTTTTTTCTAAAATCTGCCGTCGAGAGAGCCGGATCTGCAAGTCGCACTTATCGGCCCAAAAAGTGCGACCTGAGCCTTAGGACGCACTTTTCTGCCCCAAACCTACGACCTGGATTGAACACAAGTCAGAACCTGCGACCTGCACTTTTTTGCAAATTTTTTAGCACTTTTTCTGGGTTTGTCTGAAGCTTCTGTTAGGGTTTCCCAGCCTCTGTCTCTGCCCATTTGGACCTGTTTCTGATCTACTTCACTCAACTAAGAGGGAATCTTTCCCTTTAGGGCTCTAGTACCCCCCACTTTTTATGGGCGAGTCTTTGTTGTTACAGAAGTCTGAATTTACAGAGTTTCAACCCTTTTTTCTTAGATCTGATACCTCCTATTCAGATCCCTTTAGATCAGCTCTTCTCCCTCTCAAAACACCTCATATCATTTTTTTTGGGTTCATTTCTAAGGCCACTGCCTTATCTCATTGAGTAAGTCCTCCCCTGAGTCCGCACTCTGACTCTTCCTCTGATTGTTCGATTTCTCCCCCTCCTCTTGGTTCCCCCCCTGTTACCTTCACCATGTCTAGTTCCGGACCTATCCCTAACCCCAGTTCTACTGTTGGGTCCATTTCCAGTGGAACCCCTACGGGATCTACCTCGACTGCCCCATTACTCCCTTATATGGCCGGCCTTAGTCTCCCCAATTTCAATCAGCTGATTAATGATCCTATTCGCCATAATGTTAGTTGGCCTGCTATGCCAACCAAGCTCCCCTCCGACATTCCCAAGTTCGAAGGCCTTGCTAGTGAGGATCCCTCCAACCATATCCGATCCTTCCATATGTGGTGTTCCTCCAATTCCATTACTGACGACTCTATCCGTCTTAGATTGTTCCAATGCACGCTTACAGGAAAAGCTTCTAAATGGTATGTTGAATAGGCCACCTCCTCCCATACCACTTTTGCGACCATTGCCCAAGCCTTCTTATCTTATTTCCAGCTCCCTCTCCAATACGACACTGGTACCGAGCTTTTAACCTCCTTTCATCAATCCTCCTCAACCCGCCTTTCCGCTCATGTCCAAGAATGGCGGCGCAAAAGAAGCTTATGCTAAGCTCCCCCCTTTGAAGATCGAGTTTACATGGACTGGTTCCTTCGCTCTCTCTTACCTCCCATTAGAAAAGATGTTGCATCCCATTTTCCCCAAACCAAAGAAGCCACCCTCCAAATCACCTTGAAGTATGACCTTATCTACGCCCAATCTGGTTATGTTTATACCTTTCTTCCTGACCTTCCCAAACCCGGTGGCCCTAATTCCTTGAGGGCATCTCATTCTGCCGACAGTATCATTGGCGCCCTATCGCATAGCTCTGCCCAACCTCCTCCGGGCCATAGTTTTCCTCTAGGGGCCAGCCCCTCCAGCGTTTTTTCCCCTCCAAGCAACATGTATTCAGGCTACGGTATGCCTCCTCCTTTTCCCCACCCCCCTACTTACCTTACTTCTACCCACCCTACTCCTTATCCATATCTGCAACCTGGTGTCCCAGCTCCTCTAGCATTCGGACCTCCTACTCCCTTTCCTTCTCCACCCCCACAACTGCACTTACTACCCCCTCTAGGGCAATTATTTGCACAGCAGGGGGCACCTAATTTTCCTCCTTCTCAAAGAAGGAGAAGAGGCAATCAATCCGCTTCTGGTAATCACGGACCCACTCCTTCCACTATCGACTCTACCACTGCCAACCAGCCACAGGGCTGTCATCCCAAGCCGGACAGGCCACTTCGCACCAATAAGCCTTGTTCGTGTTGTGGTGTTTATGGTCACTACACTCATGATTGTCCCTTATTACCACAAATGCAGCAACTTTGGGATTCTTAGGCCACCGTACGAGGACAACACTCCTCCCCTACTACCCCTCCCACCCCCGTTACTTCTCAATCTGCTGTGTTTACCGATCCTTTCCCACAACAAGGATTCATGGCCACTCAACCACCTCATGCCCTAGTAACAACTCAACCTTCCCCTTCTGGTTCCTTTGATTACCATATTCTCATGATGGCCTCTGACCCTCTGATCATCGTCGACCTCAACCTTCAAACTCGGTCTCGTCAGTATTCCACACCTCCCGTTCCATCTGTCTCCAAGTCTCCATCGTCTGGTCCTACAGACCCTCTATCGACACCCAATGGTCCCTTGCAACTCCCTCTGCCCAAAGTCGAGGTTCATCCCAAGCCTCCTAAGGGACCTTTACGCCGAAATGTTACCTCTGGTCGGGCTGCCCATTCATACAGCATAGTAGATGATCTATCCCAATCTCCTGCTGCCATTTCAACACTGGAACTCCTCTAGTCATGTCCTTCTCAAAAGAGGGCTCTACTATCTGCCGTTGGGGCTGTAGATCCTACTGATGACCAATTTATTGTTTTCGATGTCTGTCAGTCAGACCATCCCCCTCTTCCTCCTTCAGTTGCTTTCCAACTCCCAGTCAAGATCCGAAATGCCAATGTCGCTCGATGTATTATTGATGAGGGGGCATCTACCTGCGTAATGTCTACTTCGGTTTGGAAACAACTCGGATCCCCTGAACTGGCCCCTTCCACCATCACCCTTCGTGCATGGGATGGCCATGCCTCCCAGCCCATTGGCATATTTCATAACTGTCCTATCACCCTTGACGGCAAGACTGTTTGCGTCGACGTTGAAGTTATCGACTCCCCTCTTGACTATAACATCCTTTTGGGGCGTATTTACACCTATGCCATGTCAGCCATCCCATCCGCAGTCTACCACAAGATGTTTTTCCCTCATAATGGCAAGATTGTCACCATTGACCAGTTGACTTACCATGAACCAAAATCTCAGACCTCCCCTGAGTCCACCATCTCTACTGTCACCAACAAGCAAACTATTGATTCTTTGACCAGTGTTTCCCCCGGCGTCTACAAAGACTCCTCCTTGCTTGGCACCTTTTTTGACTCCCCTCCCGTCTCTGATCCTAACTTGGAAAACGTTTGCATGATGCAATCATCTTGGGCTAACCTTACAGAGCCCACTTTGGCTAGTCAGCAACCTCAACCTCAACCAGCTCCTAGCCCTTCACCCCCATTAGCCACCCTTCTTCCTTCTGAATCTTCTTCTTCTGCCACTCCTCATGGGTCGATTCCACCTGAAATCAACCCATATGGCACCATTCCTCCTGGCCATTTCCATGTTGGTTAGATCCCTTTCCTCGCTCCCCCTCCTAGCGCTTATTCGGTCCCTACCTTGGCCACCCTATCTCTCCCCAACTTGACCTTGGGTATACCCGTCTGGTATCTTGGCCCTCCAGCCACCACTCCGCCTGGTCAACCTAAACCATATATTACTTTTACCCCAGTTAAACCAATCCCTACGACTTCTCTTGCTCCACTGGTACCTCAGTCACCTCAACCAGCACCACCTCCTGTTACAACCGCTTCGAGTAAAAATGGAAAAGCTCACAGGGGGCATCAAAAGACAAACCTACACCACCCAACCCTGCCCCTCCTCGGCCTCCCAAGCATCCCATCCAGTGTGCTTTGTGTGATGTTGTTGGTAACGCCACTCATACCTGCCCTGAATTACCACCTCTCAAGACCATGGTTAATGAAACGTCTTCCGAATCAGACATCCCAGAAGTCCATGTCACCATACCAGATTCTACCCCTAAACTTAAGACTTTGCGCACCAATCACCCTTGTTCTTTGTGCAATTTCCATGGCCACTATGCCCACCTTTGCCCCTGCCTTGACGAGTATCATGCCTCTTTAGCCACATACCGCCAATTCGAAGCTGCCCTCACCCGTAATCCTTCTTCCCTCCCACAAGACCACCTATCTACCACGATTACCATTCCTCCTCCTAATATCGAAATGACCGAGACTTCCGCCACCATTTCCTACCTTTCCTCATCCCCGCGATTCTTGGATACCAACCCCTTAGTATCTTCCCCCAATGCTTCACTTGATCATTCAACTGCTCACTCTATCACCTCACATAAATTCGTACCTATGAGCCCCTCCCATCACAATCAAGAGTCTCATCCCTCTACCTCCTCAGGTCAACCTCTTCCATCCTCTCTTCCCATTTTCCAGTCCGATGAAGACATCATGGAAGCCATGACAAACCTTGATTTTCCATGGGACGATATGCACCATCGTGCATATTTCCTCCCACATCAATCCCATGACCAATATGCCCTCGAATCCAAAGACTTCATTCCTGATAAAGTCGATTGGTTCAGAAACCCATCCTTGCACCTGATGCTTTCGAAGAAGGAAATATGGCTAATATCTCTCCCACCATCAAATTCAACATTTCTGTCAAGCCAGGTATTGAAGAACATATCACCTTGGGAACCCAATGCACTGCGGAAGAAATTGAAGCCTACACGAAACTCTTCAAAGAATTTCGTGATGTTTTTGCCTGGTCATACTCAGAAATGCCCGGACTCGATCCTGCCATTGTCGAACATCACATCGACACATGGCCTGATGCCATTCCAGTTCGTCAAAATTTGAGACCTGTCCATCCTTCTAGACGTGACGCCATCAAAGCTAAAATCAACAAGCTCTGGTAGGATGGTTTCATTTACCCCATTGAATATACCACTTGGGTGTCTAACCCAGTTCCCATCCTCAAAAAACAAGGCACCATTCGTGTTTGCACCGACTTTCGCGATCTGAACAAAGCTTGTCCCAAAGACAACTTCCCCACACCATTTATTGACCAAATCATCGATGAGTGTGCGGGGCACGAGATTATCTCCTTTATGGATGGCTTCTTCGGTTACAACCAAATTGTTCTCCGTTGTGCTGATCAACTTAAAACCACGTTCATTAGTCTGTGGGGCACTTTCGCATACCGAGTCATGCCATTTGGCCTTAAAAACGCCAGCGCCACCTTTCAATGAGCCATGTCTTATTGCTTCCATGACTTTGCCCATATTATCCTTGCCTATTTAGATGACCTTACTGCACATTCTAAACATCGGGCGCAACACCTTCATGACCTGCGTACCATTTTTCTCCGATGTCGCAAGTATAACATTCGCCTTATCCCTTTGAAATGTGTCTTTTGTGTTCCCGCTGGTCGTCTCCTCTCGGCTCCATCGTGTCTAAATATGGGATAACTCTCAACCCTTTGAAGGTTCAAACCATTCTTGAACTTCCTTTGCCTCGTACCTTATGCCAGCTACAAAGTCTCCAAGGCAAAGCTAATTTCCTTCGCCGATTCGTTCCTGACTACACCACTGCTGCACACGGCTTCCGTAGACTTCTTCGATCTCACACCCCTTTTGTCTGGGATACATATGCTCAAGAGTATTTTGATGCCCTCAAGCATGCTCTCACATCCGCCCCCTTGATCTGTCCCCCTGACTTTGACCAATATTTCACCCTATACAGCTATGCTTCCACATATTCGATTGCCGGTGTCCTTATCCAGGAGGATGATAACGATGTCGAGCATGTGATCTATTATGTCAGTAAGAACCTTGCCATCCCACCTGTGTGCTACTCGCATGAAGAAAAATTAGCATTAGCTGTCATGTTCTCGGTCCAAAAATTGCGTCATTATATCCTCATGCATTCCACCAAGGTTGTGACTGATTCCAACCCCATGGCTTTCCTATTGAGTCACCGCATCCTCAATGGGAAGTATGCCCGTTGGGTCGTTATTCTCCAAGAATTCGACCTTGAATTTGTCACCCAAAAAAGTAAAAAAGGTTTAGTCCTAGCTGAACTCATTTCTGATTTACCTATCCAGACGCAAGATACTCCAATTAATGACGCTCTTCCCGATGAACATTTGTTTGCCATCACCACCGAAGATCCTTGGTACGGTGACATACTTACTTACTTGCGAACCCAAAAGTTCTCCCTTCACCTTGATTATGATGATCGACGACGTATCCGACACCAAGCCTCTCGCTACCTTCTAATCGGCGATGACCTTTATCATCGCGGCGTAGATTATCCTTCGTCGTTGCCTCACCTACGCTGAAGCCGAGCAATCCTAAATGCCTGTCATAGTGGTGCTTGTGGTGGCCACCTCTCCGGCCTTGCCATCACCCAAAAAATCATGCGTGCTGGGTATTTTTGGCCTTCTCTCTTCAGTGATTGCATTGAAGCAGTCAAACACTGTTCCAATTGCCAACATTTCGCCCCCATGGCGCGAGCTCCTCCCTCTCCTCTCCATCTTGTCTTCAAAGTTGGTCCTTTTTGTAAATGGGCCATCAACTTTATGGAATGTCGACCTCCATCTACTGGTAACCACAAATATATCATCATGGCGGTTGACTACTTCACTAAATGGGCCGAAGCTATGCCTACGTTCAACAATACGCAGCCACCGCAGCCCTCTTTTTCTTTAACCATGTCATTGCTTGATTCGGAGTTCTAAAATAGTTAGTCTCGGACCATGGCCAACATTTCGAAGATCAGATTTGGCATGAGCTCTCCTCCTTATTGGGTTTTGAGCACCAATATTCCTCTTCCTATTACCCCCAAGGTAATGGCCAAGTTGAAGCGGTCAACAAAATTCTTAAAACCATGATTCAACGAACAGTGAATAAACACAAAACCGATTGGCATCTCATGCTCTTCCCTGCTTTGTGGGCTTATCGTACTTCTGTTAAAACCGCCACCGGTTTCACTCCTTTCCACCTTGTCTTTGGCGAGGAGGAAGTCTTATTAATTGAATGTGAAATCCCTTCCCTTCATTTGGCCGTCGAACTTCTCCCTGATACCCAACCTCTAGAACAACGACTTATCATCCTTGAGCGCGCTTCTGAAGATCGTCGTGTTGCATTAAAAACTCTTGAAGCGGCCAAAAAGTGCACCAAAGCTCAGTATGACCGAAAAGTGCATCCTCGTACCTTTCATGAAGGTGACCTTGTTCTAGTATATGACCAGGCCCACGATACCCTCGATCATGGGAAGTTCGACTCATTATGGCTAGGTCCTTACATCATCAGTAAAGATCTTGGGAAGGGGGCATATCTTTTAGAGGACTTTGAAGGCCACCCCCTTCCTAATCCTCACAATGCACTCTATCTCAAGAGGTATTACCCTTATCATTTCCCGCTCGAATTGCATGTTTTACTTTCTTGTAGATAGCTAGCATATGTTTGTTTTCATCAGTCATTACTTCACCAGGACACATGTTGTCCATGAAGTCTGCCTTTCCTCCTTTTTCAAATCGGATTTCCTCACTTACAACACTTTTCCTTGGGGCACCACTTAGCCTCCATCTTTATTCTTTTCTGTGTCGATTTCCATAATGAGATACCATTTCATACTCATGTTTTTCGGGTCACCTTTGGACCTTTCATCATTTCAACATCATCATTAGTCTTTGTTTGGGTACCTTGGATCCAGCCCCTTTTCCGTATGTTCGCGATACGTATACTCGATGGTCCAGTAATGTCGCAAAAGTTATTGGTGATTCCCGGGCATGTGTGAGATGTCTCAACCCTTATGAGGGGTTGGCCCTGTGGGTAGCCCCCCACATGCCTGGATGACTTCATTCCCACCCTTGATGCAGCTCCTCTCATTTGATGATATCGGCTTCAACCACTTGCAGCGCCATTTTCGATTCACATGTCTCTGTCAGATTTTGAGAGCCCTTCCCTGTGTGTAGGGGGAATTTGGGAATATTTGTATCTCATGTACTACCATATTACTGTATAAGTCCTGAAGATTATTCCAGGCATCACATGTATGTGGGATTCATCCTATGATTTATCTGGCTCATGTTTCGGCCAGCACATGCTTCATCATTGCATTTCATGGTTTTCTGGGCGCCTTACTCTTTGTACTTATTGCGTTCCGTGGTGTTTCAGGTGCCTTATTATTTGTACTTTGTCTCGGCGAGCATAGGTATTCCTCCCCCGCCGCCTTTAGCACAGGTACCACTTCAGCAACTAGAGACTTTTTGCACCTGTAAGTCTCATCTCCTCAGGGTTTAGTCCTTTAGCACATCAGCCAACCTTACATTTCTCTCTCTCACTTCCCTCTCGATATCTAGTCATTGAGTTCTTACAACGTCCTTCGGTCATACGATTTGCTCCTAACACTCGTACATTGGGGGGAAATCTGTTACACCATTTTTTTGGTCATCTAACCTATTATTATTAGATGAACCCAAGTACACCATGTAAGACCAATTTTACACTAAGTAAAATTGCTTTCACCATATAAAATAACTCATTTGTTTATATTTCCTGGTCATATTTAACCCAAAATAAGGAACTTAATTAAATAAATCCTTATTTATTTAATTATTCCCTACGAATAAGTTATTTAAACAATATTCTTAGTTAAATTTGACTAAATCATCCATAAATAATTAAATAAACGATTATTTATTTAATTATATTCCCATCACCTCCCTAAAAAGATAAATAAACCATTTATTTATTTATTATTTATAAATAAAGGAATTGACCCAAGTCAAGAACCCTTTTCCCTCCAACAAATATAATAAAATATTCCTAAAGGGTGCTTCTAGAATTCGATTAATAATATTTTATTCATGCACCGAGTTCTAGACTGCCCCAATATTTTGTTATAAATAGGGGGGTTTTCCCCATTCATTAGTCACTTTCATTGCATTAGATCACTCTGGATCTACTCTTGGTCACCATTTTCCATTTTTTTTTGTGAACTCCCATTGAGTTCCATGTTTGCTTTTCTACATCCATAAGAGAGAGAAATGTTAGATCTGAAACACTGAGGACTTCCAAGAACCCATCCCACTGAGGAGAACCGGAAAACACCTTTCTTGTTTTCCTCTCAGGTGCCCCATTATTTAATATAATACAAAATTCTTTTAAAAATATTGTTTCTTGTCTTGTTCATTGGATGCATGGAGCCATGTTACATTTTATCTGCTTAATGTCTTTTGTGCTTAGATCTGAATTTGTGCAGCAAACTTAAAGATATTTTGCAGCCATAATCGATGTTAGGGCTATTTTTTATGTGTAGCTAAAGTGATCTTTTACGATGAAAGATTCATACTAACACTCGCCCTCCGCCCAAAACCACTTTTCCCCAAAAGCGGTGCGATGGAAACCGCTTACCGCTTGCCTCCTGTGACTCATCCTCCGTACCTGCTGACATCATCCATTAAATAAATAAATAAAACCCCGTCACCCTTTGGAATTTGTGAATAAAACAATTTTTCCCGCATCATTTTCATTATTCTGTGAATGACCAAAGTCTCAAGCAGATAATTTCAAAAACAAACTGTCAAGTGCCATCAATTGTATTTTGCTAAAGACAATTGCATACCAGTAATCCAGAGTTCGTACGCCATAGCCTGTACCTGTTTAATCACTGTTCATCTCCAAAAAAGCAGGTATTTACCCCAATTCCCGTTAAAACTCAGTGAAATCCTAGCTTTTGTTTTAAATTCCGCACAAAAGACAGAAACAAAGTTCAATTTGGTCTTGTTCAATCCCTAGAATTGTAAATTGCATTCCCAAAACTTGTAATTGTGTTTGTTCTTCAGAAAAACCAGAAATCCATTTCTGAATCCACAAGAACCAAAAATGGAGGTTCCAGTGGCTATGAACGTCACACCTTTGAATGCCCCTCACAGAGATTTAGACTATCTACCCCTAGCAGATAGAGATTTTCAAATTAAAGACCTCGTTCTTAGTGATAATCCTCTTCGAACCTTTTGCCACGATAGAGATAAATTTATAAATGGTTCTGATATTATTGGATTATGGGAATCCAATCTCCCCATGTATCTTCTCCCCTCAGTCCATATTTTTCCTGAGTTAATTCATTACTACCATGTAAACTATGACCCCAATCAAAGAGTAGTTTTGTCCCTTAGTCAGAACATCCTTTTCCCAATCACTACTCAGTCGATAAATGAAATTTTGCAATTTCAATCTGGTCAAGCCCTCACTCCCCTGTCCATGGGAGAATTACTTGAAAAGTCTGCCAATTTGTCCCATGAATATTTAAATCGCATTTGTCAAACCTTCATGTTACCAGAGCATCAGCCCAAAGGCCCTCCCCCCTATGGTTATAATTTTTTCACTGATGTGGGCAGGCTTATTCTGAATATGATATCCTTTATCATGGGTTTCAATACTAGTGAATATGTTGATCAATTAACCCTAGTATTGTTGTCTATATTTACCCTTGGATAGTCCCCTGCTGTCAAGTATGATTTTACATCCTACATTGCTGATAAAATCCATGATCAGTTCATGATATTTGAGAATGAAAAAGTGTTCAAATATTCTTCTATTATATATCATCTCATGATTTATTACCAATCAGTAAGTTTCCCTTTCCATGTTCAGAAACTTGATGCCAAAGGAAATCCTAGGTATGTGATATTTTGGTCTGCCATCACCCATAATTCCTCTGATTCTCCTTACTCCTATAATGAGTTTATTGACCTATTTGTATAACCTAAAACCACTTTTTTAATAGGAGTTTCCCCTCCTAGAGTCAATAATGAAATCAAGAAAATTCTACAGCTCTCAAAACAATATAGGGTAGGTGACTGGTACTTGTATCCAAATCACACTGAGATCATAATATATGGATGTGAATTATGCCCATTCAAGTTGCCCAAATATGTCCCCATGAGACTCTTTGCACTAGATTATTTCAGGCAGATGATTAACTCAGATATAGTTCATTTCTGCAATGCAAAGAAAAAGGCTCAACTCAGGATCAAAATTCAATTAGGTCCCTTTGTTTGTAACTCTAGAGAAGCTGGAAAGGAAGCAGAAAGAATCTTAGAAGAATATCTCAGATTACAAAAAAAAATTTACTGGGTGCCTTATGACCCAAATAGCTTTATCTGTGATAGAAGAATGAAAAATAAACTATCACCATACATTCATCACAAAATTCCCGAAATTGAACAATATGCCAATATCGATGAATGGATGGAAGGAACATTGGTAGAACAGGATAGCGAGCAGGTCAATGTTGAAAATGTAATGAAATACCTTGAGAAAATACCTGACCTAGACTCTTTTGGACAGGTGCAGATACCAGGTATTGTTCCTTCTTCTACAGGGACTTCTCAGCAAAATTTACAGGAGATTAGTGCATTGGCCACAGTACAATCTAAAGGAAAAGAAAAGGAGCCTGAGATACAAGTATTTGAAAAATTCACAATGACAGAGCAACCTGAGACTTCTAAAGAACAGGGTCAAGTACAAATTCCTCCTATTCAGATCAATGAGCCAGAAATTTCAATTTTACAAACTCCTATTAATATAGAAAAAGGCAAGAAGAGAGATGCTGAAGTTGCTACCCCTGTTGGTGGATCTTCAGAACAACCTCATGCTAAAAGAAAAAAATTAAATCCTCTTCCAGAAGTAGATTTTGTTCAGGAAATTCCTGATAGCCAGAGAGAAGATTTGGATAGTCAAAAAACAGGTACAGTCAGTGGGGCATCCACTACTTTATAGATAAAAGAGCTGCAAAAGCAACAGAGTGTTGAAATATCTTCTTTCAAACCACCAGTTAAAGATGCAGGAGATATAAAGAAAACCTTTATCAATATAAAAGCCAACAATGATCCACTAAGACTCCAGGTTTACAATCAGTATTTGAAGATGGCTCCTAAGAATCAAGAAAGATTGATGTCAGCTTATGACATTCAGCAAGTCAAAATGATAATGAGTCACTTCAAACCAAAAGTGCAGCAACCTCAAACATCTGTAGATTATATTAGAACAAATTTTTAAGTCTTAGCAAAGGTTATTCATCCTTTAGATCAGATTGAGTTACATAGGCAGAATGGTGAAATGATCTATTCTACTTTGACCGATAAAGCAATGGCAACTCAGAAGTTGCAGGATTCTTTGGAGAACACTAATGCAAAATTGCAGCTTGAGAAAGCCTCTTCTCAGGCCAAAGACAACAAGATAAATACATTGGAGGAAATAATCATTGGATTGGGTCACAATCCTAAATATGTCAAAGGTATAGAGGCCCTAATCAAGAAAAAGGATGATGATATTGCAGCTTTGAGAAAGCAGGTGAAATTGCCAGCTTCAAGACATCCACAAACTGAAGAGATGATAAAGAAAAATTTTGAAGAAGAAATGATGGAATTTCTTTTGAAACTGAATGAGCAACTAAATGAAATAGAAAAAGAGCTTGAAAAAGCATTAAAGAAAAAGCAGTCTACTATTCCAGCATCAACAACAGAGGAAATTACAGGTACAGGTACATCCACAACAGGTCAGCCAACAGAGCTATCACAGGTAAATACTTCCAATTTGAGTTCTGAAGAATTAATAAAGTCAATGAATGAATTGAAACTTCTAGTAACAGAACTCCAGCACACAAAGTTACAGCTTACTAATTTAGAACAAAGATATGATCTCTCAAAAATGAGTGTTGCTGATAAAACAAGAGAGGTCAAAAGATTAGAAAAATTGGTTAAAGCATTGGAAAATAATCTCACATTGGAGAAACCTTTAAAGGAAATAAATGAAATTCTTTGGGACAACATTATCCAATCAATAAAGGATGTCTGGCCTTCAATTCAGATTATGTATGAACATAATGATTTAGTCAAATTGGCTATAGAAGAAGTTCAAAGTACAAGAGAAGAATTGGGAAATAGGCCTGAGGAAGCCAATCAAATCATATAGTTTCTAAACACTCAAACCAGACACCAAATTATAGAACTTGGTATTCAGGACAGGACCAGAACAATTTTGGAAATAAAAAGAGTTTTTACTAAGAGAACCCTTATGCAGAATCTAGAACGAAGGTGCTCAGATATGCAAGAAGAAATCATTACCTTCAGAGAAAGATTTGATATTTTGTTGAAAAAAGGATTTCTCAGTCGTATAGTTTCATAGGATAAACTAATGGACATTGAAATATATGTTGAAAAATTGGACAAGTATGCTGACAATCAGGCCAATTCTTCAACCAATACATCAGAAGCAGCATTGCCAACAGGAAAAAATCTTCATGACAGATTGGAAAATTTATTTTATCTTGAGCATGAAATAAATCATTTGTTTCCAATTCAGCCTACCTTTTTCAGATATACTGAGGATGATGAAACATTGAGAAAACTTAAACAGACTAGAATACCAGAAGATAAATGGTGGGAAGAATTGTTGGAACTTTTGTAAAATTTATCCTTATATGAAATTTTGCCTATTTACTATAGTATACCATGATAAAAAGGATAAACAGAGGTCAAAGTGTATCAGTGAAAACAAAGAGTATTAGTAAAGCAAGGTAGTCAGAACAGAATTACTGAGGATGACAGCAATGGGCCAAAACATAGGGCCTGCCTCTAGCACATTCTCAAAAGAAGGAAACAGCACAACATCATTTACTTTTTATCTTATCTACGAGACCATTTGTCTCTATTTTTATTGTAACTTATTCATGAGTCACCCTAGATTATATCTCAATTTGTTATGAGATATTTTTGATAATTTTTTGTATAAATACTCACTTAATTGCTCATGTTTTACTAGTTTAAGAATTTTGATTATTTAGTAAAGAATACTTGAATGCTCTTTATTGATAATCACTCAATTTCCCTCTTTTAATGTGTTGAAAGATTCTTAATTTCCTTTCATCCATTTTAATTCCATCTCATTCACTTTAAATACCTAAAATTGTTCTCTGTTTGATTATCTTGCCCTATAAAACCATATTTTGTTTAGAAACTTAATCCAGTGAAGCCATCTTTTTGACTCCATAGCCCAATGGCCTAAATTACTTCAATCTTGCCCTCAGCTATCGAATTCCACCACCTAAATTCAATCAAAACCCTTGAACTTTATAACTAGCCTAATATCTTTCAAAACAAAGCTAAATTTTAAAGAGAGAGCCCTCTCTGGGTACAGATTGGCTAGATTCTGTACCTAAAATATTGGTTTGTGGTTACCTCGGACCCATTTCCTCTTCTCTACAACTTCAAGGAAAATCTGAGTGATAACATAATTAGTGTTAGACTCCTATACCAATAGGTGTCATATTTCATGATTGATTTGATGGGCTATGGAATATGTTCATACCTTTTCTTGTTTCAAAGGTTTTCCATATTACCAGTATTGATGGATCACCCCACACCATCCCACCCACTAGAAATGGTGAAAAAGGAAACCTGAGAAAACTTCTGAAATATCTCAAGATGACTATATGGGTGGTTCTTATGAATCAACCAACCATTCATAACATGCTCATCAATCCAAACCATGAGTATTATGTGACAATATTCAAGCACACACTGAATCGGATTTCTGAAGCTATGTTAGAGAAACCCTAAACTCTCACTGAAAATAGGTGAAATGTGGCACCACTGAGAGATTGACATGTGCCAATCGGTACAAGTGGTAGACAATTGGCATGCTCAAACAACGAGGTGATGCAGGAATGACATGAGGGAGAAAATATCAGAAAAGCCCCAAATCTGGAGAACTAAAGCTCATCACCAACCTGAGATTGACAACTTTATATGATGTAACCTATGAAATCGTAAATGGAGAAATCATAGTAAAAATAAATTAACCTATGTAACAGTAAAGTCAGATTCATAATCAATAGTGAACAACAGGAAACATGCAAAGTTGCTTACAATCAAATAGATGAAAAAACACATACAAAAAACCTAGATAATAATCATGAACAAGCTTAATATTGAATTATGAACTGTAAAGGAACTTACAAAATGTGACATTACGAACCTCGTCAAGCGCACAAGCAAAAATATCCTGGACATGACCCTGGTTGACAAGTTGTATTGCTCATGATGCAAGAGGATTTGTACCTGCACTACCAAGTCAATTAAAATCCATCATTATCTATACAATAAATACAAGTAATTGATGTAGTATTTTTTACTCTAAGATGCATTCTTATGATAATGTTAGAACATATGTTGAAAATGTCAAAACATACCCGAATAAGCTCCTCTTCATTTCAAGAACAATTTATTGGAGTCGCATGAACTTGGAACAAGCCTCCCACGATCTGAAAGAGTAGCAACTAAGTCAACATTGACTTTTTTGTTGCTACGCTGGATCGAGGGAGGTTTGCTCCAAGATTAAATCACTCCAATAAATTATTCTCTACTAAACAGGGCCAACCACGTGAAGGTGGAAGCTCTTATGGCCCCTCCCCCCCCCCTCACATCACTCTCAATTCCCCAATACCCAATCTATATTTCATTCTTTACTTTCATGAGGATAAAAAAATAATTCAATAACTAATAAAAAAATAATTCAACAAGAAGTACACAAGGAAACATTGCAATTAATGCTTGACATAAAAATAGTATGATAAATGAGTTTTTTATATAACGCAAAAAACATTCCAAGTATGGTAACGTTTGTCTTATAATAATACAATATTTTACATTATCGAATTTTATTTTTCTTCTTCCTATTGCTAAATATCCTAATTACATAATCAATATCATCATGCTCTGCTCCTGTTTCGTGCCTTTCGACCCGCACTTCTAACCTAGTTGCGTAGTCACGATGTCTGGTCTCATCCAGTGACGGGGCATCGCCTACAAAAACAAATAATATTAAATTTTAATTGTCAGTTTTTAAATATCATTGAACTAGTTCAGTAATATTAATAAAAAAAATTGCAATGAGATTATTTACCTGGTGCACCAGTTGTCGCCGCTCACCTAGTTGCGTAGTCACAATGTTTGGTCTCATGCAGTGATGGGGCATCACCTACAAAAACAAATAATATTAAATTTTAATTGTCAGTTTTTAAATATCATTGAACTAGTTTGGTAATATTAATAAAAAAAATTGCAATGAGATTATTTACCTAGTGCACCAGTTGTCGCCACTGACCTAGTTGCGTAGTCACGATGTCTGGTCTCATCCAGTGACGGGGCATCACCTACAAAAATAGATAATATTAAATTTTAATTGTCAGTTTTTAAATATCATTGAACTAGTTCGGTAATATTGATAAAAAAAATTGCAATGAGATTATTTACTTGGTGCACCAGTTGTCGTCGCTGACCTAGTTGTGTAGTCACGATGTCTGGTCTCATCCAGTAACGGGGCATCGCCTACAAAAACAGATAATATTAAATTTTAATTGTCAATTTTTAAATATCATTGAACTAGTTCGGTAGTATTAATAAAAAAAATTGCAATGAGATTATTTACCTAGTGCACCAGTTGTCGCCATTGGGACTATTGCCCTGTCTTCCTCTCTGGTGGTAAGATCCTCAAGGGAAACATTCTCTGTCATTTAAAAAAAAAACGTTATAAGGAAAACCATCAAGGTATAATTAGAAAAAATTATAAGTGGAAATTAATTACCGTCACGGCCCTCACTGATAGTAGCATTGTCGGCCTGGTCCCCACTACAATGATCAGGTTGCACGTGAGGATCATCTACATCTGGCTCTAAAACTGGGTTATTTTCCTCGTCGGTAGTGTTGCTCCCCTAATTTAAACAAAGTTGTTAGACATTAAATTTATGGACGAAAACAAATATATTGAAAGGTTAATGTTTTACCTTATCAGACATTCTGGATCATGGGACCTACCCCAAGCTTCTGCGACGTTCAACTACAACTTGATAGCCGAAATGGAAAGAGATATTTTTATCTTCCTCTGTAGTTTCTGTTCCGAAGTCATCACCCTACATTACATATGATTATGTATTTTTAATCATATTTGATAGGATTACAAAAATGTTGGAAGGCGATACAATTAATTATAAGATGTTTAGCTACTTAATTACAATTCTTGCAGCTAATTTCAAGTAGCCGCCCTGGCCTAGCTTGTGATGGCCCTTTTTTTCAATCCTAGCTTTGGTTGCCTTTGAGGTGTCATGCAACCTAGCATCAAAATATTGAAGTCAGATATGACGTAGCACACTTTTATTTTAGACATAGAGAAAATTAAAGCTATTGAATTAAAGTTGTAATTTACCTTGCGGGTCCAGTTGGCATTTTTCCTTCTTTCTTTGCCCTTTTCTCTTTTCCGTCATGGATGAGTGCTCTCCGCTCACTCTCTGAAACTGCAAGAGGACGCTCATATCTAGGGTTAAATTGCAATTGCATCCTATAGGTGTCCCTGGTATATTTCAAATATTTGCCAGATACCCGAGCCACCGCTGTTCTGTCAAATGTGCCGACCCCAAAAAGGGCTTCTATATAATCTAGAAGTTCTTTTTTCACGTTAGAATTCTGGGAATTCCACCCTGTGCATATGGTTGGGCCAAAAATTACCAATGAATGGCTCTCCAGAAACCTATAGAACTCATTGTTTCCTACACAGAAAAAAAAAAGATATTATCATTAATTTAAAAATAAAAATCATGATAATATGTTTTAGATAAAGTACATGAAATAGTTAAAATATTAAAATTTACCTGGGAGTTGTACATGCTTTATAGGGAAACCTTCATTGTTCACCAACAACGTGCCATTAATGGTCCCTATGGAGCTGACACGTGTAGCTCCAGGAAACACAATAATGTAGTTGTCCATATCAGCCTCATCATTGCCAACACGTTCAGTGGTTGGCTGGGTGTTTGCTTGGGCAGGGTGTGTTTCTTGGTTGGCACCTAAAGGAGTAGAAGGTGTAAGAGAGGGTTGTTGGGAAATATCTTGCCCTTGTGTCCCACTACCACCAACACCGGGTTCAGCAAGTGCCAGAAAATGCTACATACAAAAGAACTTTTTGTTATTTTAGTCAATGTAAAAATTAAAAATCAAACTATCACAATTCATCTCATGCAGAACAAAAAAAATATCCTTTTGAATTTTTATTATTACCTGATATCTTTCTAGCTGGCTCATAAGATGTTTTATCCTCTCTTCTGTTTCAGGTGTTTGAGGCACGTCTATCAAAGTATTAAATTCCGACCTTGCATCTCGTGCCTTTTTTTGCAACAAGAACACCGGAGATAGGGATGAAGAAAGCTCTTCCTCAAAGAGGGAATCATCAGGCGTACCATGGCTAGGTGTCTGCATATTTGAACAAAATTAATATTATTTCAATTATGTAAATAACTAAAATACCTGAAGATAGAGCAATGTTGGCACTTTACATGTTCTTCCGCTGGCCTCTTTCCGCGATCATCCCATCTCGGGGTTGTTCCTGCACTGCTTTGATCAGTCTACCATATTTCAATAAAATTATAAATGTAAAAACTTGAAAAAAATATATAACTTGAAAACACAAAATGAAAACTGAAATAATTTCTAATAAGACACCGGAAGACAGAGTTAAAATTTCAAATATGCCTTGCATTGAGTTCAGTCCTGGAAACATGTCATTGCACATTAAGGCACCCAAACAAGAGACGAGTTGATAATGAAGACCTTATTGAATATATTGTTGGAGAAAATTATAGTAAACTTGTTGTGAATACCTTGAGGATATTTTTGGAGCAACATTGTTGAAACTGATGGTATAGCATTGTTGGAGACGATCTTGAAGGGCCTTGAAGTGAAGCTTTTGGAGCAACTATTGAAAAATCCTTAGAGCATTTATGTAAGGCACTTTCTATCTTCCATCACCTTTTTCCTTTCAATATCCTTTAAATTATTTTGTTGATATTTAATGTTTGAAATCACATTATAATTCCTTGATTATATGTGTTTGGGGACTTTCCCTTTGAAATTACCCAAAAATACCCTGGCAATTTTATCTTCAGGATGCATGTCTGACCCTATTGTTCAATATTTTTATTGATAGTAGTAAACATAGAGAGTTAGGGGGCTCTTGAATTGGTTTGGTTGGGCCATCAGATCCCTAACATCTACTAGGGATAACCCCCCTTCAGTTGGAGGAGAGCTAGCCCGAAGTGAAAAGAGGTTGGTGAGGTGACAATGGGGCTATTGAGTTACACATGGTAACACACTTTAGCTTTAGGACTTTATCTTGAGAAGTGCGAGATTTTGCTATATCAATTCTCAAATTTTTTACAACACTATTGTTAAGAACTAATAAGAAGTGATGTTGAGGGGTTTTTGGGTATAAGAAACAATACCATTTAAAAACTAGGGTTCTCAGTCCTTGGCATTCCTTCACTGGGCCTAGGGGCACACTAGAATAATTTCACACTAAACCATGCAAACTTAAAATTAACTTAACAGATCCATAAAGTAATAATAATCATAATTCCTAATTTTCTATTGTACGATATGATGCAAATTTTTCAAACATGAAGCAATGAAGACATGCAATGTTTGAATTTCAAGATTGATGAACCAATACAAGAAGTTAGAAACTATAACTTTGATTCAAGACTCTGTGTCCTAACTCCAGGAAGGAATCTAGTTTGTAGTACAGAACATGCATCGTGCATTATCAATTCTTAATTGACAACAACTAAAGGTCATCTACCTCATCAATTCCTTCCCATTTTGTGTTTTCATGTTATATTCCTTATAAAAGTGTCAAATTTCTCTCAAAGTAAGCAACCACTAAATAAAATAAAAAATAATTGAGATATGATTGAGAAATGGTCATTTATTTCTTGAAAGGATCTTCACAATTTCTATGGTTGTTTTTCATCTCAAGAAATAAGAAATGACCTAAGAAACTATCGTGATGTAATATAAGAAACAACACGGTGCAATGGCCATTTTCAAAGCCAAATGATGTTCATTGAGGACATGGCCTTTATTTGGTTCCTGTTTCATAGGAGTTTCGAGTAGAAATGGAACTTTGTTGTACCATTTCCAGTAGTAAAAAGGGAAAACCTTCTTTTTCCATGGGAAATAATTTACCTTTCCTTTTTCAAGATAATGTAAATCACAAAAAATATGAACTATACTGCACACATTCTTGGATAATGTGAAAGTGGAAAAGGAATACCCTACACAAGTGATGCACACATGTACATTTGAACACTAATAGATTTTTGTAGTTGAAATGCAATGCTTGTTTTCGTTTAAATGTAGGGTTTTTAAAGTAGGGAGAAATAATGGCTGCCAAATTAATAAGCGTTTCTTTGGGAAAAATTTAAATCTTGTATTGGGTGATGAAGATAATAGAGGGTATTGAATCTTGATTCTTGACATCTAGAGAGAACCCTATAGCCTAAGACAATCCAATGGAATTGACCAAAAAACCCAAATAGAGTCAACCCTACTATAGGAGGAAGGGCCTGCAGTAAGAACTTACCATTTTGCAAGAGCTGAGGGAAAATGTTGTTCTGCGAGAGCTGAGGACGAATGCAGGGCGAATGCTATTCTGCAAGAGCTCAGGGAAAATGCTGAGGGCGAATGTTGTTTTGCAAGAGCTCACGGCGAATGCTGAGGGCGAATGCTGTTCTGCAAGAGCTGAGGGCAAATGTTGAGGGTGAATGCTGTTCTGCAAGAGCGGAGGGCGAATGCGCACGTGATATCAGACGTTAATGTAGCACACATGTACATTTGAACACTAATAGATTTTTGTAGTTGAAATTCAATGCTTGTTTTCATTTAAATGTAGGGTTTTTAAAGCAGGGAGAAATAATGGCTGCCAAATTAATAAGCGTTTCTTTGGGAAAAATTTAAATCTTGTATTGGGTGATGAAGATAATAGAGGTTATTGAATCTTGATTCTTGACATCTAGAGAGAACCCTACAGCCTAACACAATCCAATGGAATTGACCAAAAAAACCCAAATAGAGTCAACCCTTCTATAGGAGGAAGGGCTTGTAGTAAGAACTTACCATTTTGCAAGAGCTAAGGGTGAATGTTGTTCTGCAAGAGCTGAGGGCAAACGCTGAGGGTGAATGCTAAGGGAAAATATTGTTCTGCAAGAGCTGAGGGCAAACGCTGAGGGCGAATGCTAATGGAAAATACTGTTCTGCAAGAGTTGAGGGTGAATGCTAAGGGCGAATGTTGTTCTGCAAGAGCGGAGGGCGAATGCGCGCGTGATATCAGACGTTAATGTAGCTATTGCGACGAATACGAAACAATAAAATAATTTTTATGTAGCGCGCATATAAGTTTCATATTTTTATGTAGCGCGCATATAAGTTTCATTATACCGATGATGGAAAACACATCACTATTGCGACAGGTGCCTCGAAACATCGCAATTGCAACACTTATACATTGTGTCGCACTTGTGACGTTTTGAGGCGGTCGTCACAATAGCGACACTTTGGGCCATAGTGTCGCAATTGCGATGTCTTCCTCCAAACGTCACAATTGCGACACGTTTCTAAGTGTTGGTATTACGACATTTTTCTATAAACGTCGGTATAGCGACGATTTCAGGAGGGATGGAAAAAATTTGGGGAAATTTCTGACATTTGGTCAAAAGCGTCGGAACCAAGTGTCGGAATTTCTGCCAAATGTAGTAGTGAAGGGTAAATCCTATGCCAATATTCTGATGCAAGCCAATAGAAACTAAATGAAATGAATGTAAACACAGAGATAGGAAAAAATCACTGCTGCTTCAGATCAGGATCCAAAGAAATGTGCTTGTCATATTAAATAACAATACCAATCAAGTACAATATTGCCAATAGCTGAATACTCAGTTTGAAAACATCTCCTTCAACCTATCTTACAATGTTTACACTGAGACTGTGTCTCAAAAGAAACTACTTTCAATTCTTTGATAACTGATCAACAACCATTACAATGAGTTCTTCATGAATTTATAGCTCCAGAGGAGCAGAGGAGGTAGGTGGAGAACTAAATGCACTATTAAACTTCTGAAAAGAAAGAGGGCTGAAGCCCATTCTGTATAGATCCTGTGCATTAATCTCTGGTTTCTCTGGGTGAACGAATGATCCTCTTCAGAATGGGGATTACTCTGATATGACTCTGATGCGTTCTGACTGCAGTATTGTGTGGTGCTATTGGTGAATAAACAAAGATAAAGAAATGATAAAGAAATCTGCCATACTGATGAAATGACTGCTCTGATAGTACTAGGGCTGTTTTTAGGGTAGGAAATCTTTCCAGAACATGGCATAGATTGAACACTGCATGGGTGCTCTGTCCTTCATGGAGGGAAAAAAATTCTGCTGCTGTATAAACCCTTGATATGCATTGATTTCTACATGTTGTACCTTTGCATGATCTGTGGGATCATTGATCTGGTGCTTTGCCTCTAAACTGCTGTATTAAAACTCAAAACACTCAATGTCGAATGCTGAAATCCTTGATCGTAAGCTGGTTTTTCTCCACGGCTTCATAAATGTCTCGATTCTGCAAGATCTTGGCTTTAATGGTACGGAATAGATTTGTGGAGTCTGAACTCTGCTCTTCTTCAATGCAAGTCCTGTCAGCCACCCTCTTTGACAATTTCATGGTGGTACCAGCTTCCAGATTCAATCTTGTCTGCGCAACCACCATTAAAATTGTTCATATGGACCGTGGCACCTTTCACTCATCTTGAAACCCTTCAAAAACACGAAACTTGTTAAGAAAACAATGGCTGAGAGTGGATGATGTGGATGAATGTGACCAGGGTAGCATGGTGTGGATGAAGATAACGAATGCAGAGGCTACTGTGGGAGTAAACGTGGCACAGCGGGAACTCCATGGAAAGACGTCGGAGAAGACAATTTAATGTAAAAACAATGAAATTTGGCCTTGGAATGGATATATGTCATGGGGGTGGACGAATGTACGGAGGAGACACGTGGATGAATGACGTGGAGGACCGGGAGATGGCGGAATAGTCAACAGCAGGGGCAATTGAATGTGAACCGTCTGATCTCGGGAGGAGATCGACATGCTGAACATGCATCGGAGGGCGACGGATGGCGGGCCATACCCTGAGTTATCGCATGTGCATCTGGGTTAACTACCGCGCATCTTCGGCGAGTGGATGGCCCGCCCTAGATTGGACGGTCCATGGCAATATCGCTAGGCATCCGTGTCCGAACAATAACACACAATGGACGGCGTTAACGCTTGAGGACGACGGTTTTGAAATTGTATGGGGGCATGTGTGTCGAGAGGTGTATGGAATCGCTCCGTGATCAGGGAAAACTGCCCTTCACCCGAAGGCGGTGCGATAGAAACTGCCGAGTTTGGAACAATGCATGGGGACCACCGGCGCGAGCGCGTTGCAGACCGTCAGATCAACGTGTGAATGGACAGCGATGGCGCAATCGGGGGTTTTGAATAGGGAAACACGGAGGGCCTCGGAGTTAACGACCATCGTCCGATCGACCAAGATCAGCGGCTGACGTCACACCCGATAAACAGATACGGAAAGCACCTTTGCTCTAGCGGGTGGTTCTGGCACCAGATCTCGTGGAGAACAGGCGGAGGGGCTAAAGGAAAGGGGCTGAAGCCTATTAAGAGGTTCAAAGTGGTTTTTTAACTCTTTTTTAATGAAATTTGAGGCCGAACAAGGGTAACGATAGGGAGGAAAAGGGTAAAAAGGTTTAAACAAAGGGAAAAAATGGGATTTAAAGGGGATCTTTGGGGGTTTAGAGGGTTAATAGGGGAATAGAGGGGAGCATGGGCACATTGACAGAAAGAGGGAAAAAGGGGAAAAAGGGGCACTTTGCAGGGGTATAAGGGGTAATGCAGGGCTTTTTGGAGCAGGATTTTTAGCAATCATTGAGGCTCATAGACTCTGTAACAGCAGAGGGCAACAGTTAAAGGTAGGGGACATGAAAGGCTGCAAGGATGATGTGTTTACAAGGGAAATGCATTCCTTGCAGGCTTATACAACAAATTAGCCCCTTGCTTGCTTTGTCAAGGAAATCATAAGGGGCTAACACACACAACCAAACTTGTATGCTAAAACTAGATATTATCGGTTGTAGAAATCACCCGTAGATCCTACGTTTGATGTAGATCCCATGGGGTCCAAACCCACAGCAACTCTTCTTCCTCTTCAACTTGAAAATCAAGAAGAAACGTGCACAGAAATCTAGTTGTACAGCATATATCTTTCCTGAATGTAAGTATAATCCATGTGAAACATCATATAAACAATAATAAATGCTTAATTAACAGTCTTTTCACATATATAAGTAGATATTAACACGTGAATTTAGAAACAAGATGGTTCTTCTTCATTACGAACAACATGTACAATAATATAAAGGTGGAGAGATCACCTGAATCCTTCCACGATCTTTGAACAAACCATCGTTTGGATCTGTCCTGCCCTTGCCTCGCTAGGATTCTTCCAAGACTTGTGCACACAAGATGACATATAAGCTAATGAACATCTCTAGGAAACAAGGGTTTCCTATAAATGCCTAGGAAGTGCAGGAGGCACGGGAAATCAGACTTGAATTGGGCTCCAACAGAGTATAATGTCTATAATTTTTCTCCCTCCCTTAGGCCATGCATATTAGGGGCTTTTATACTCCCTCAAAGTAGTTTCAATCAGTTGGAAATAGTTGGCCACGGGCTGAGGTGGTTGAATTACAGGAATAGCCATCAACCCAGCCTCAAAAATAGGGTTTTTTTATATTTTTTAATGATTTTAATGGCATACGTGGAAAAGTATCTTTGGACTCGCGTATACACGCGGAAAATTCTGGGCATATCCGCGTATGGGATTTTAAACACTGTTTTTTATGAGCTTTATTCAAGTCTGTGGGAATGGGTGCCCAAGGCCAAAAAGACAATAATGAATCACATGAGGGTGAAAAATGATGCTATAACAACCCTTCTTTCTCATTTGGTCCTTTAAACTTTATAATTTCTACCTTTTCATATGATTTTAAAATCTTCATTGCAAAGGTCCCTTTTTATTTTCATTGTCATCTCCTATAAATCCCCGATGCGATTGAGTCACCTCCGATCCGATCGTACCATTGCATCGCAGTTTTCCCAGCCAACACTTAAACTCCAATGCAATTACTCACCTTCCTGCCGATGCGATTACTCCCCTTCCCCTCGATGCGATCATCGCAAAGTCCGATCGCATTGCAAAGACCAATTGCATCGCAATATTTGTTGCAACATTCACTTCTAACCCGTCGATGCGATGAATCGCATGTCGCTCATCACATGGCACGATTGTCCTGCCAGCATTTTGGTCTCGCTCCACTCCTCCACTAATTTTCGATTGAAATTTCCCTGGTCCCACCATAAAGCCTTCGCCCATTCCAAACAAAAGCAGCTTTTCCTTGTGTTAAAGCTTTATTTCCATTTTAATTTATTTTAAAGGGATTTTCCCTAATTGCATCGGCCTTTTCTCCCACCTTTTCCATCGCTCCGCTTCCTCCATCGCACATCGCATATAGTGATTTATCCCCTGCCATATGTTATGACAGTTCCCCTTCTCGATTTGCGATTGTGATTAACCCACCTCCGATGCCTCCGATCCGATCATTCCATCGCATCGCAAGTTTCATTGCATCGCTCCATTATGACATGTTCCCGCCCCCCTTTTGATGTGATTTGCAATTGCAATTTGGGCCCACCATCCTTTCCTTTCGCTCTTTTTCATTAAAATGACAAATGTGATTTTCTTTGGTTTCAAAGGCATTTTTTCTTCAGCAAAGGGTTTTTCTTCAAAGAGTAAAGATGGAGATATTGATCAAAGTTATGAGCTAATTACAAACGCAAAATTATTTTGGCCTCTTTAGTAGCGATTAAAAAGGGATCGGCTCTTCTAATTTCTTCTTCTCATTTGTTGGATATAACAGCAAAATCTTTCAGATGGTCAAATATATTGTTTCCCCTCTTTTCAGGGGAATATTGTTGGTTTATTTTATATGTTTAGATTTGTGTTCCAAATTTAGTTAAATAGCTCCTCCTCCTGTGGATCTTCCCCCTTGAAACTGATCTATTTAATATAGTTTTCCATCATTTGTAAAGGGGGGGAAACAAAGGTGGAATAAGTTGGAATCATTGAGGACGCTCTGCGCTCCATTTTGTAACAGTTTGGTAGCGAATTAATAAATAAATGCAACACTGATTTATGGGATCCTTATGGTATAGATTTTAGCACTGTTCTTTCCTTGTGATCATTTGTTAATTGTTATGTTTTCCATTCATTCATTCATATTTATTTTTGGATGTTTTTCAAGATAGATAGGTAGAATCCATTATATAATGCTCTGCCTTGGGAAAATCATTCAATACTCTATGTTTTCTACTGTTTGAAGAGGATCTATCTCCTATGCCCTTTTCAGCTTCTCGCTAGTCTTAAACATTCCATCATCATTTAAACAAAGTTGTTAAAATCCCTTCCTACCTTGCCCCATAGAATACCCTGTATCTCTGATTTAATTCCCCAGATTCAAACTGCCCAACCCCATCTGATCCATACAAACTAGAAAATTGATAAAATATTTTGAGCTACTATACCTAGCCTAAAATCAATTTGCAGTTATACTTCATTGAACATCTTTCATAGAGAGAGCCCTCTCCTGACCTTGTAGGGATAGCTACAAGGCTGAGCATGGTTTGAGGTTACCCTGATTTGCCTTCCGTCAGCCTGAGGTTAAAATTAGGTGCTAACATTCCTGGCGACCATACTGGGGAATATTTAAAATGAAAGATTAATCACCCCAGTAATATCTTCTATATAAATTCTTGGACTCTGGATGATGAGGTTCAGAGTTTGCTAGGCTAAAATAAAACATTGTAAAGTAGAAAATCAACCACACTAGCTTCAAGGAAATACACAAGGGCCAACCCCAATCCAAATCCTCCTCCTATATTTGAAAATCCTAATCTCATTCCACGAATAATCATAAGACAAGAAAGTTTAGTAAGCCCTAGACCTATTTTCTGATCCCATACCTGGCCCAATGAGTGGTTGTTTGTAGAAGGTATCTCTTTTGATGAGTGTTTTGAGCTTTCTTTTTTCATAAACAAATCTGAAACTACACTTGATGAAAAAGTTTTAGACCATGAGTTTCTTGTGGATCTTGAAGTTCAAAGGGCAAACAGATCAATTGATGACTACATTTTAAATTCCCCTCAGACATCTATCACTCTAACCAATATCCCTGAGCCTTCATAGTTATCGGAAACAACATTTTCTACCCTTAATTCATTAGCATTCCCATCAGTTTCAGAAGTCAATTCTCAGCTTTCGACTCCTCCATCAACAGCTCCCTTGAATCCTAGTAGCAAAAATGTTGTTGTAAATCCACCTCGAGTCATGGCTTCTCGGTATGCACCCCTAGTTTTACCTTAGAATCTGAATGATATGCCTGCTGATTACCAAATTAAAATACCTTTATTTGATGCCACTCAAAGCATCACATCCCAATAACATGTTGATAAGATGAATGACTTCTTTGACCTTCATGAGGTAGAGGCAAAAAATGTGACTACAAGAATGTTTGTCCAAACCTTTGGAGGTGAAGTTCGAAAATGGTTCAGGGCCTTACCAGTAGGCTCTATCCACACTTTTTCAGAGCTACATAGACAATTCTTAGACTGGTGGGAGGTAAAGAAAAACCCACTCCAAATCTTGTCTGAATATGAAAATATTAAAATGAATGTAGGTGAAAGTGTACAAGATTATTGTGTGAGATTTAATGTTGTGTATAATGCTATTCCGGCCAACCTAAAACCCCCCATGGGGTTAGATTTACTCAAATTTCCAAATGGTTTCGATGCTGATATGGCATATCAACTATGAGAACAAGATCCTACCACACTTGAAGATATGCAGAAAATAGCTGTGAGTGTAGAAGCAAATTTTCTGGCCAGAAGAGCGCAGACAAGAGCCGAAAAGAGAGTAACTGTAAAAGAAGAAGCATATCCTTTAGATACGAAGATGGATACTTTGATCCGAACAATGGAGAAGATTGTTGATCAGCTGACTATTTCAGATAGACCTGAAGCACAAATCAGGAATCCAAATTTCAGAGGACAACAACAGCCCCAATTACGAATTAAATAAAGGGAACACAAAACGCAAGACCAAACATCACAACAACAGCATCTCAGAACTCCTTTGCAGCAAAATTATGTTAAGGGAATGGAAACAGAAGATGATGATGATCCGATAGTTGAAGCTAATAATTTTTTCACTGCTGACGGTTCGCCCATTTTTCTGATAGAAGATGAAGAATATGCAGTGATTCCAGACACTCAATGATCAGGAGATCAAGTCCCTTGTAGAAAAGTGCTCAAAAATGAAGTTTCTTAGAATTGGTATAAACTAGATCGACTGGAAAGAGCTCGCCAAAAATATCCTATAGCCGCGAACGGCACTCAAATCCGTTTCTGTATGGAGGAGATATTGCATTTTGAAATCGCCCAATAACCTTCAATTTTGGAAAAGGAATTTTTTAATTTTATGTATTGGGATAATTTTATTTTTAATAAGGTTTAATAAATTAATTAAATTATATAGTTATTAATATTTTATATGGTTTTTATTAATCATATGTTATATTATTAATTATATGTTTTAATTAATTATTAAAAAAAAAAAAAAATTAAACCTTATTAAAATTTAAATTTTAAAACCCACACATATGTTTTTAAAGTCCTAAACTCAAATGGGATATATTAAAACCCACGTAATAAAAGGTTAATGGAAACGTATGGTTTCAAAGGCATTCAACGTATGTTTAAACGGTCAAAGCCACGTGGGCAAGTTCACGTTGCATTGGAGCGGAGTAAAACCTTTGCTTGGTCGCGGTGTGGTTCGACCCCGGGTTGTGGCGGACACAACAAGTAGGCCCAACCAACGGGCCACAACGGCGGGTCATGTTATTCATTGGTGCAGATTAAAATTTAAATTCAAATCTTGTTTGGGCGCGCAGGTGGCGGGGTCTTGGTCACGCAGGCCCAGCGCTTGGAGCGGAGTTTGTTATAAGTTATGGTTATCAACCTTATCCAATGCGCATATAACTCAAAGTTTATGAATGATTTTCGGAGGATGTGGTCACGTGGACCTATTTTCTAGCCCCCTCCCAGTGGCGGTTAGACTGGCAGTTCCTCTAATTTAGCACCAACCTCCATATTTGTCGGAGCTATCTGGCAGTTAGCCAGACTTAGCTGGAGAGAATCTAGGCAAACTTCAGTTAGCCATAACTTTGGCTAGGGAAGTCCATTTGGGACGAATTTTTTTTTGATTTTGGGGGATTGGATCATTATAGAGCTGTTGGGAGTGTTTTTAGAGCCATCTGAGTGCTCTATCAGAGAATTTACTAGCGTTTTTGGTCGTAGAGCCACTAGGGCCTAAGGAAAGAAGAGCTGTTTTGGACTATCCTCATCCAATGGAGGTGATTGATTAGTCATTTTATACTGATTTCAGCCTTTTGAATCTTAATTTGTAGCTTATTTTTTCCTTTGGGGCTTCTATACAGTTTTATTCACATTTTGAGCATTTAATCAAAAAGGGAAAAGCCTAATTAGAGGCTTTTGGACCAAGCAGAGGTAGCCCAAGAGAGGGGTGAACTGCTTAAACAATTATTTATTGTCATACTATATATTTTTGCTGCATTATTTCAGACTCTGCTCCTTTAAATAGTTAATTTTTATAAGTAAACTTTTCCCAAGCAGGTTTAAAGAGAGAACAAAACTTATTAGTTCATCTTCAAACCACTATACTTCATTTGCAGAATACATAATCTTGCCTATTCACACATTAAAGTTGGATTAATGATTACTTTGCACATAAACAAATACTTTCATTGATCAGATCTCAGTGATTGCATTTTATTTCTTTAGGCAGAGTCTGTAAGAGGGCCAGGTAGCCTCCGGATTCATCCTTTCTTTGAAAGGTGAAATATCTGGTAAATTCCCCTACAGTCAATCTCTGTATGAGAAATACTTTGTTCTCACAATTTCAGATCAGGTTGGTATCAGAGCCAGGTTTTTCTTAAGAGTTTGTGAAATTTGTGCAAGTAAATTGTATTATTCTGCAAAATTTGATGCTTACTAGGTTGAAATTGCAAAGAGGGGAAGGTCAATTGGTTAGAGAACAAGTTAATCCTCAACCAAGGGCTAGAGTGCCATTACATCCACCTTCCATTTCATCCTCAATAGCCTTAGAATCAGCCACAAACATGTCTTCCAGAGAAGGAGAAGTACATGAGGAAATGGATCCCAAGGAAGAAGAAAGAGTCTTTAGAAAAGCTTTCTTGGACTTGACTGAGATGGTTAGGATCCTATACTAGGAGAGAAATGATAGGATTGCTGGAGAAGGGTCTAGAAACCAAAGAGAAGAAGGAGATTCTTCAAGAGGAAAGAAAGACAAAGATGAGTCTAAGAAAGGGAATGGAGGAAATGGTGATCCACCATCTCCATCGTCATCCTCTTCCTCCACATCATCATCTTCTACTTCTGTTAATCAGTCACACGAAACAAAAACATCTCTTAAAAATCCTTTGTTAAAGCTTGATGTGAAGTTTGAGTTGTCGATGTTTAATGGTGATGTTAATGCATAAAAATTGGATAACTGGATTAGACAGCTGGAATTCTATCTAAGAATTCAGAATTTGCATGATGATGACACAAAAATCCAATTAGCCTCTTTGAGAATGGAAGGAGCAGCTTTGGTTTGGTGGGAAGCCAAGACCAAGGAGGAAATTAAAAAGCATGGTAAGATAACTCTAACTTGGAATGAGTTTATTACAGCTATTAAGAAACAGTTTTATCCTCTTGCTCATATTCAGAAAGCAATCATGAATTGGCAAAATTTTAGGCAACTTAAGGGTCAAAATGTGCAAGATTATACCCAAGAGTTTAGAAGGAGAGCACTTCTACTTGGAGTAGACTTACAAACTCAAGACACCTTGTTGAAATACATAGTAGGTTTGCACAATTACCTGCAACATACTATCCTAATGTTCAATCCTACTAGCTTAGATGAAGTCTGTGTGCAGGCTACACATTTAGAAGCTAGAGGAAAGAATACTTTTGATGAGGATAGTAATTTCAAAAACAAAGGAAAGAAGAGAGTTGAAAATTCAAGAAAAGACAAAGGAAAGTTCTTTTGCAAGAACTGTTCTAAGACAAGTCATGATGAAGATCATTGTTGGAAGCTTCATCCTGAACTGAAACCAAAAAAATACAAGAAAAAAAACAAGACCAAAGAAAAGGAGAAAAATGAAGCAACAGTTGAGCAAGACTTAGGGTCAGACTCAGGAGATGAGACAAAAAGTATAGCCATGGTTTAACAGAACATTAAGGGGAAAGAAGTGGTGCAAGAAACAATTCCCACTTCTAGCTCTTTGAATTGTAACAAAGATACTCATGAAGAAAAAAAGAGGATATAGCTCTTCCATGTGAGGGTAATTTCAAAACATACCAAAATTGACACACTATTTGACAGTGGGTCACAAGCAAATCTTATATCTGAAGACTTGGTCAAGCAGCTTAAACTTGAGACCATTCAACATCCAAAGCCTTATCCACTTGGATGGATATGTAAGGATGCAAATTTGCAAGTTTCAAGGAAGTGCATATTGTGCTTTGCAATAACTGCACACTTTATTGACACAGTAGAACTTGATGTGGTGCCGCTTGATATCTCAGGTATTGTTTTGGGAAGTCCTTATTTATTTGACAGGAAGGCCATCTTTCATCGCCATGAAAACAAGTATCACTTGTTCAAAGATGGTAAAGAGTACATTGTGAGAACTCACAAGAAGAATTTGGAATCTTCTTTACTCCATGCAGGTCAATTGAAAAGACTGGTTAATGCAAGTCAAATTCTAACTTTGTTAATGTTGAAACGACTAGATTTTGAGCATTCACCTTTTTATGATGTTGCTAATAATATGTCTCAGTTTGATAACAGTTTGTATTTGAAAGAAGATGATGTTGTGTTGCACAAATTACCTTTGGGTCAGCCAATGCAGTGAATGAAGTGTCCAAGAAAAGCAGTGCAAGCAAGAAGGACACACAATTCAGCATGGGAAAAATTTGGTTTCAGAATGGTAGAATTCGCCATGGGAATAGTTTTCAAGGTGAAGGTTATTTTAAGTCTTTCTGGAAGTTTGATCAGTGTAGAAAAATTTTGTTTTCTGCAGATTACAATTGTTGTTCTGTAAATTTTAATAATTTGCATCATGACTCCGTCAATCTTAGCAATGGTCGATCAGTTGATTCCAGAGACAGATTATCATTTTCCCAAAAGCTCCATTTGATGAAATCGGGTAGATTTCAGTTATTCAAGGGTGGAAGAGTGGAGAATCAGTCTCCACATCATCAGTTTCAGTAATCAGAGAGATTTTGGGGTCCAAAAGCTTCCCATTTGGGAGGTGTGATCAGGAGATCAAGTCCCTTGTAGAAAAATGCTCAAAAATGAAGTTGCTCAGAATTGCTCCAAACCAGATCGAATGGAAAGAGCTCTCCAAAATGATCCTGTAGGTGTGAACGACACTCAAATCCGTTGCCGTATGGAGGAGATATTGCATTTTGAAATCGCCCAATAACCTTCAATTTTGGAAAAGGAATTTTTTAATTTTATGTATTGGGATAATTTTATTTTTAATAAGGTTTAATAAATTAATTAAATTATATATTTATTAATATTTTATATGGTTTTTATTAATCATATGTTATATTATTAATTATATGTTTTAATTAATTATTAAAAAAAAATTAAATTAAACCTTATTAAAATTAAAATTTTAAAACCCACACATATGTTTTTAAAGTCCTAAACTCAAATGGGATATATTAAAACCCACGTAATAAAAGGTTAATGGAAATGTATGGTTTCAAAGGCATTCAACGTATGTTTAAACGGTCAAAGCCACGTGGGCAAGTTCACGTTGCATTGGAGCGGAGTAAAACCTTTGCTTGGTCGCGGTGTGGTTCGACCTCGGGTTGTGGCGGACACAACAAGTAGGCCCGACCAACGGGCCACAAGGGCGGGTCATGTTATTCATTGGCACAGATTAAAATTTAAATTCAAATCTTTTTTTGGTGCGCAGGTGGCGGGGTCTTGCTCACGCGGGCCCAGCGCTTGGAGCGGAGTTTGTTATAAGTTATGGTTATCAACCTTATCCAATGCGCATATAACTCAAAGTTTATGAATGATTTTTGGAGGATGTGGTCACGTGGACCTATTTTTTAGCCCCCTCCCACTGGAATTTAGACTGGTGGTTCCTCTAATTTAGCGCCGACCTCCATATTTGTCGGAGCTATCTGGCAGTTAGCCAGACTTAGCTGGAGAGAATCTAGGCAAACTTCAGTTAGCCATAACTTTGGCTAGGGAAGTCCATTTGGGACGATTTTTTATTTTATTTTGGGGGATTGGATCATTCTGGAGCTATTGGGAGTGTTTTCAGAGCCATCAAGGTGCTCTATCAAAGAATTTACCAGCTTTTTTGGTCGTAGAGCCACCAGGGCCTAAGGAAAGAAGAGTTGTTTTGGACTATCCTCATCCAATGGAGGTGATTGGTTAGTCATTTTATACTGATTTCAGCCTTCTGAATCTTAATTTGCGGCTTATTTTTCCCTTTGAGGCTTCTATACAGTTGTATTCACATTTTGAGCATTTAATCAAAAAGGGAAAAGCCTAATTAGAGGCTTTTGGACCCAGCAGAGGTAGCCCAAGAGAGGGGTGAACTGCTTAAACAATTATTTTCTATCATACTGTATATTTTTGCTGCATTATTTCAGATTCTTCTCCTTTAAACAGTAAATTTTTATAATTAAAATTTTCCCAAGCAGGTTTAAACAAAGAACAAAACTTATTAGTTCATCTTCAAACCACTATACTTCATTTGCAGAATACATAATCTTGCATATTCACACATTAAAGTTGGATTAATGAATACTTTGCACACAAAAAAATACTTTCATTGATTAGATCTCAGTGATTACATTTTATTTCTTTAGGCAAAGTTTGTAAGAGGGCCAGGTAGCCTCCAGATTCATCCTTTCTTTGAAAGGTGAAATATCCAGTAAATGCCCCTACAGTCAATCTCTGTATGAGAAATACTTTGTTCTCACAATTTCAGATCACTCAAAGAGATGATGATTTCATATTGGCCAATGATGTAGTGTTAGAGGAAGAATCCGATGATTACCAACAAGGATATATGAACGCTTTCTCAGCGCAATAGAAGCAGTATTCTTTGAGGAGCAGAGATGTGCCAATTAATCCCATTCAGAAAAGGAAAGAGCTGCAACCAAAAAATGACTCTTCAAATACTCAAGGGAAAGGGAAAGAGCCTACTAATCCCTCTCCCAGCAAGGCATCCTTAGCGATTAACATTTAAAATGAAAAGAATAAGCTTAGCACAACAAAGGAGCAAGTGGAGAAGAAATATTCTCCCATCAAAGAGGTAGGAAAAGTTCCATCTTTTAATTTAGAAAATGAAATTGCTAAGCTAAAGGTGTCCATGCCCTTGACTGAGTTGGTAAAAAACAACACTTACACACATCAGGCGTCTATAATTTTTCAAATAGACTCTATATCAGATATGGTAAATGTTGAAGATGACTATCCTGAACTCATTTTTGGTCCAGCCATAGAAGGTCAGTCTGAAGAAAGTGAAGTCCCTCCCTTCTACCTGAGTCTTAGATTGCATGAGTTCATTTTACATAACGTTATGTTGGAATCTGGAGCCTCGCACAACTTGATGCCCAAAGCCATTATGGAGAAGTTGGGTCTTGATATTACCCGCAAATACCATGATTTATATTCTTTTGACTCTAGTAGGGTCCATTCTATTGGTCTTATCAAAGACTTGGTAGTATCTTTAGATCAAATCCCAGCTAAGAATGTTTTGATGGATGTGGTTGTTGCCGATGTTCCACCACGGTTTAGAATGCTTTTTTCCAGGTCATGGGGTGAAAAAATAAAAGGAACCATATAGCTTGATTTCTCTTATGCCACCATTCCCGTGTTCGGTCAGCTGAGAAAACTATACAGGGAGAAGAAAATGAAATACATGATCACTAGCAAAGAGAAGCCAATTAATCATCCAATTAATGCAGTCCACATAGATTTAGAGTCATTTGTATTATATTTAAATGGTGTTTTTAATGATGAAAATGTTCAGTTGGTAGAAGTAGATGAGGTACCTGAAATTTCAGAAAATTTTAGGGAAGCCCTAGGATAGGAAAGAAATAAAGCAGCAAGCATCTTTGAGCTTTTTACCGGCCAGTAGCAAAAGGACAATGAACAACAGAAAAACATAGAAATCAATCAAGATAAAGTAGAGAAAGAAGCAAAATTTCAGCATCTAGAAGAAGAAGAAGAAGGCATTTGGAGCATGGACTTTGACGGAGCTGTTGGTAAGGACGGTGCTAGTATAGGAATATGGATTCGGAGCCCTGTTTTATAGCCTGAAAAATTTCCGATAAATGTTAGAGTATGTGCTTAAAAATTGGCTTTTGACTGCTCTAACAATGAAGCAGAATATGAATCTTTGATCGCAGGTCTGAAAATTTTAAAGAAGCTAAAGGCAAAGAGGATTTCTATCTATGGAGATTCATAGTTGATAATCAAATAGGTAAAGGGAGAGTATCAATAAAAGCATCCGTGATTAAGGGCCTACAGAAATGCAGTCCTAGACATCTTGAGGATGTTTTCTGAATACACTTTGATAGTAGTACCCTGAATGCAGAATCTTATTGAAGATTCTCTTGCCACTAATGTAGCTAATTTGAAGATAGCAATGAATTCTAGCAACAAATTTGAAATTTATGTAAAACATCGGCTTGTTGTTCCTGATAATTTAAGGTATTGGAAAGTGTTTTGGGATGACAATGAAATCAATTATTTTTTGTAGAGTGAAGGAAAATTTAAGGATACTTCCATAGAGGGTGATTATGATGTCGATGATCAAGAAATCGAAGCAAATCAGATGGATGTATTATAGCTAAAAGACAATGTAATTCCTAGAGGTCTCATACCTTTAGAGGAGCTTTTTGATAAAGATGATGTTGCAAAGAAACCGAGCTTGGTGCCTACTGATAAAGGAGTTGAAGATGTTAATCTTGGAATAGCTGACAAGCCTAAGCTTGTGAAGTTATCAAAAGCATTGTCCCCTGAGGTAAAGGAATAATATGTTAAATTAATTTTTGAATTTTCTGATGTGTTTGCGTGGGATTATTTAGATTTGAAGGTGTATGACAAAAATATAATTTAGTAGACTATTCCCATCAAGCCAGATCAGAAGCCATTTAGACAAAATTTGAGAAGGATCAATCCAAAGCTACTTCCATCCATTGAAAAAGAGGTAAACAGATTGTATAAAAATGGTATCGTTGTCCTAATTATATTTTCTGATTGGATTTCAAATTTGGTCTCGATATGAAAAAATATAGGAGAAATAAGGTTATGTATAGATTTTTGGAATCTGAATAAAGCATCCTTAAAAGATAACTATCCACTTCCGAAGATGGATCATATTCTGCAAAGAGTAGTTGGAGCATCAAGGATGTCACTACTCGATGGTTACTCAGGCTATAATTAGATCTTGGTGCATGAAATGGACCAAGACAAAACTGCTTTCACAACACCTTGGGGAACTTTCCAGTATGCCAAAATTCCATTTGGACTGAAGAACGCTAGAGCAACTTTCCAGCAAGCAATGGATATCGCTTTCCCAAATGAGAAGGATGTTTTTCTGGTTGTTTATTTGGATGATCTGACAGTATTTTCTAGTTCTGATGATGAACATTTTCACCACTTGAGGGTTGTATTTCAGTGATGCAGAAAGTTTGGGATTTCTCTTAATCTGAAGAAAAGTTTGTTTGCTATGGATGAAGGCAAGTTGTTGGGGCATATCATCTCTAAAGATGGTATCTGCATTGATCCTTCAAGAGTGGAGGCAATTCAGCACATAGACTTCCCACGTAACAAAAAGGAGATTCAGGCATTCATTGGTAAGATGAAATTCTTGCGCATATTTATACCCAATTTGGCTGAACATTTACGAGAAATGACTAATATGTTGAAAAAGGATAGCACTGTCAAATGGACTGAGGATGCTATCAAGTCATTTAATCTGGTAAAGTTTGCTCTTTCCAATTCCCCAGTCTTGATTAGCCCTGACTACAATCAAGATTTTGTTATATTTTCATTTTCATCGAAGCATACCATGGTTGTGGTATTGATGCAAAAGAGATATCAGATTGAACAACCCATTGCCTTTTTCAGTAGGACCATTCGAGATGATGCCTTGTGGTATAATATTATTGAGAAACAAGCATTGGCTCTTATAAAATCATTGAAGGATTTTAGAGTATACATTCTGCATTCACATACCATAGCATATGTTCCTAATGCAACAGTAAAATATGTGTTGATGCAAACTGATCCAGAAGGAAGAAGAGGTAAGTGGATAGCAGCAATGTTGGAATATGATTTGGATATTAAACCCACAAAGTTAGTCAAAGGACGGGGTTTAGAAAAACTAATGGCACAATCAAAGCTGCATGCCCTGGACATAAACCTTATAGCAACAATGTCAGAGGATGAGGATGATGGTTCGCTTGTTCCAGTTGCAGAAATATTTCTACAATCACCATGGTATTCAAACATATTTTATGTTCTTCAGCATCTTTCACCACCTCCCAGGATGTCTAGAAGCAAAGGTAGATCACTAAAACTCAAGTATACTAAGTTCTGTATTTTAAACAATGCTCTTTATTGGAAAGATCCAAGAGGTATTCTACTTAATTGTCTGGTTGAAGATGAGGCTTACCAGGTGATGCATGACTTTCACAAAGGTGATTGTGGTGGTCATTTGTTTTGGAAAACAACAGCTAACAAAGTGTTGAGAGCAGGATATTATTGGCCCACTTTATTTTCAGATTTGTATAAAACAGTGATGAGCCGCCATGAGTGTCAAGTTTTCCAAGGAAAAAAGAAACTGCTTCCTCTTACTTTGAAACGAATTCAAGTAAATGCTCATTTTTAGCAGTGGGGACTTGATTTCATAGGGGAAATCCATCCCACATCATCAACACAGCATCGATGGATTTTGACAGGTACCGATTATTTCACCAAATGGGTTGAGGCCATTCTAGCAAGGCAGGCCATGGATACGGTAATAATTCAATTCTTAGAATAAAATATCTTGTCTCATTTTGGTTGCCCTCACAAAATCATAACAGATAATGGAGCAGCATTTATATCCAAGAAGATGGTGGAATTCTGCAATAAATACAATATTGTGTTGGGCCATTCGATAGCATACTACCCACAAGGCAACGACCTAGCAGAATCATCAAATAAATCTCTGGTAAACATAATTAAGAAAATGCTGGAAGCAAATAAGATGAATTGGCATCGAAATATCATCAATGCATTATGGGCAGATAGAGTCAGCTGCAAGAAATCCATAGGTATGTCACCATTTGAAATATTTTATGGCACCGATACTGTGTTTCCTACATCACTTACAGTTCCGGTCATGGGACTATTGCAAGAGGCTGGCAGCGAAGAGGACAATAATCAGCGAACGATCAATCAAATGATCCACCTTTAGCAAACAAGGGAGGAAGTCTCTCATAACACTATTTAGTTGCAGGAAAAGATCAAGAAAATCTATGACTGTAAAACCAAAGTAGAAACATTTCAGTTAGAATATGTGGTGTTGAGATGGGACGCACAAAATGAGGACAAAGTGAAGCATGGTAAATTCGATAACCTATGGAAAGGACCGTACAATATTTCAACATACAGGGGACATAATGATTTCTTTCTCATGAAGATGGATGGCCAAGATTTCCCTGGAGGGCCAGTGAATGGTAGGCTTTTGAAGCACTACCACTTTTGAGATAATGGGTCCAAAATTATGTCATAATCATTGTATATACCATGCTATTGCTGGTCAGATTTCAAGTACATAGTCATTGAATTTTGGGGCCTGAGGTGAAGGCTATAAAACTTGAATGATATGTGTAAGGTTTGCTGGTTTTAATTTATTTTTTAGTAATAGTTTGAGTTAGAGTCAGTCTGCATTGTCTCAATTTTCAGTATTTTGGCCATATTTTCCCAATGGATAAGGCTACTTGGTCTATGGTGTTCTTGGCACCTCCAAGGAGCTACCATCCCCATTGGAGCCAATGTTAGTGTCAGTTTTGTCATACTGCCATCAGTGATCAAATTTACTCTTTTGTATTTGCATAGTAGGAGTCCCATACTATAAATTTTCAATCATTCCATTAGGTCATGGATTCATTGATGGTAGTGGTCTTTCATCAGTTTTCCCTCATGTGAAAACTTGTTGATTCTCTTCTCTATGGTATTCAGTCATGACTCACTTTCACTCCATAATTCATGTTATTAGGTCATAGGGTTGGTCTCGTTAGGTTCTATGGTCTCATCATGATCAAATTAATGAGGAAAGTGTCAATAAAAGCAGCAAGGACATGAGGATTCCTAATAAACTCAAAGCATGGTATCTAGAAAAATCAAAGAGTTTGTTCTTTCAGCTGCATGTAATTGTCACCTCAAAACATTTTTTGAGGTGAAAAGAGGATACTTTGTTTTGATTATCATATTTTATGTAATTTTATGTCTCCATAGGTAATAAGTTGAACTGCAGAAGCTTCTATCTCCATAAAGCCAAAGGGGTTTTTTCTCTGCCTAGTTTCCAAAGGTGTTCTCCATATGATTTTCAATATAAATCACATTTTAAGTATGTACATCAGAATGAGCCTAGAAAGCGCTTTCCAACGGTATATCATACTCCCAAAACTGACTTCTGGATTGGAAGATATGCCTAAGTGAATAAAAGCCCCTAAAAGCCTAACCTTACCCTTCTTTCTCATTTGGTCCTTTAAACTTTATAATTTCTACCTTTTCATATGATTTTAACATCTTCATTGCAAAGGTCCCTTTGTATTTTCATTGCTGTCTCCTATAAACCCCCGATGCGATTGAGTCACCTCTGATCAGATCGCACCATCGAATTGTATTTTTCCCAGCCAGCGCTTAAACTCCAATGTGATTACTCCCCTTCCCGCCGATGTGATTACTCCCCTTCTCCCTGATGCGATCATCACAAAGTCTGATCATATCGCAAAGCCCGATCGCATTGCAATCTGATCGCATCACAATATTCATCACAACATTCGCTTCTGACCCGTCGATGCGATGAATCACATGTCGCTCATCACATCACGTGATTGTCCCACCAACGTTTTGGTCCCGCTCCATTCCTCCGCTGATTTGCGATTTCGATTTCCCCGGTCCCACCATAAGGCCTTCGCTCGTTCCAAAAAAAAGTGGCTTTTCCTTGTGTTAAAGCTTTATTTCCATTTTAATTTATTTTAAAGGGATTTTCCCTCATCGCATCGGCCTTTTCTCCCACCGTTTCCATCGCTCTGCTTCCTCCATTGCACATCACATATTGTGATTTCTCCCCTGCCATATGTTATGACAGTTCCCCTTCCTAATTTGTGATTGTGATTAACTCACCTATGATGCCTCTGATCTGATCATTCCATCGCATCTCAAGTTTCATCGCATCGCTCCATTACAACATGCTCTCGCCCCCGTTCTGATGCGATTTGCGATTGCGATTTGGGCCCACCATCCTTTCCTTTCACTCTTTTTCAATAAAAAAGGGGTTTTTCTTCATTAAAATGAAAAATGTGATTTTCTTTGGTTTCAAAGGAATTTTTTCTTCAGCAAAGGGTTTTTCTTCAAAGAGTAAAGACAGAGATATTGGTCAAAGTCGTGAGCTAATTACAAAAGCAGAATTATTTTGGCCTCTTCAGCAGCGATTAAAAAGGGATCAGCTCTTCTAATTTCTTCTTCTCATTTGTTGGATACAACAGAAAAATCTTCCAGATGGTCAAATATATTGTTTCCCCTCTTTTTGAGGGCATATTGTTGGTTTATTTTATATGTTTATATTTCTGTTCCAAAGTTAGCGAAACAACTCCTCCTCCTGTGGATCCGCCCCCTTGAAACTGATCTATTTAATATAGTTTTCCATCATTTGTAAAGGGGGGGAAAAAAGGTGGAATAAGTTGGAATCATTGAGGACGCTCTGCGCTCCATTTTGTAACAGTTTGGCAAGAAATTAATAAAGAAATGCAACACTAATTTATGGTATCCCTGTGGTATGGATTTTAGCACTGTTCTTTCCTTGTGATCATTTGTTAATTTTTATGTTTTCCATTCATTCATTCATATTTCTGTTTGGATGTTTTTCAAGATAGATAGGTAGAATCCATTTTATAATGCTCTACCTTGGGAAAATCATTCAATACTCTATGTTTTCTACTGTTGGAAGAGGATCCATCTCTTATGCCCTTTTCAACTTCTCACCAGTATTAAACATTCCATCATCATTTAAACAAAGTTTTTAAAATCCCTGCCTACCTTGCCCCATAGAATACCCTATATCTTTGATTTAATTCCCCAGATTCAAACTGTCCAACCCCATCTGATCCATACAACCCAGAAAATTGATAAAACATTTCGAGCTACTATACCTAGCCTAAAATAAATTTGCAGTTATACTTCATTGAACATCTTTCATGGAGAGAGACCTCTCCTGAACTTGTAGGGCTAGCTACAAGGCTGAGCGTGGTTTGAGGTTACCCTGATTTGCCTTCCTTCAGCCTGAGGTTCAAATTAGGTGCTAACACTCAGGAGAGAGACACATTGGGTGAATGTGTCCTTTGAGGGAGAAATTCCTCACACTTTTTGCACTACATGTTCTAAGGGGAGCATGGGAGATGGTATGGCCCCTAGAGCAACACATTTGTTTCCTTATGAGGTGAGCCATATGATGGATATGATGCCATATGATGATGACTTCCAACTCATCATATATGGGGATAGGTGGGCCAGCATGATTTGCAGCATTGGAGGAGAGATCCTTGGAGATCTAGTCCTCATCTTGCCACTTGAGGGCAACCTTATTGCAGCCCAAGATTAGTAGACACTCTACACTTATCATAAGTGGAGAGATGGGTAGCGTGGGGTAGGCTACATTGTCTACTATGTGCAGAATTTCATCCCACCTACTCTGCCGAAGCCAAGGGTGGATGACAGTTTTTAGGATTTTCCTAGTTTGGAGGTGACTCATTTTGCATGGCTTATAGCTTGGGGATGGAGGATCCATATGGGAAAGATAGCTCCCATCAGATTTCAGATCCCATTCCTCAAGGGAAACTCTATACATCACCTTGTTATCCTCTTGAGTATCTCACCTTTACATGATGATGGCTTGATAGCTGACTTTCATGCTGAGGAGGAAAAATGTGGAGGCTTGATTGATGAGATAGCATCACTTCACTTGGAGAAGATCATCATACATGGATGCTACAAGGAGAGGAGAAGAAAACAATTCAGTCTATCCTTACACTTGCTTGAGGACAAGCAATCTTTGAGAGGGGAGGACTGTAATATTCCAAAATTTGCAAGCAGAAAATTGGAATATTAATTTTTGATTAGATAATCTAGGAGATGAATAAAATGGGTAAAAGGACCATGAGTAGGAATAAAATCCCTCATAGTGTGAAATGGATCTATGGAGTAGCTTGATTTTGCACTTTCCAGTGTGAAAAGGGGAAATTGCATGAGGACAAGTTCAAGTTTTACCAAGTCAACAACATTGCCTGAGAGGTGTAGCTTGCATGGGAAGACAATGCAGTTTGAGAGGGAGGAATATTCTTTGTGGAAGAAACCCTAATGTCTGGGGTCCAGGGAAAAGATAAATTCACTTTCATAAAAGGAGGAAGAGGCAGCCATAGTGAGACATCTTTTGAGTATATTTCTATTTGTCTGTTCAGACTATTTGTAGTCTCCAGATTTTCAGCTGAGTTGTAGTGTTTCTTAGCATGAGGGATTCCTGCTCAGGATTTCCTTTCCTTCTTGAGAGGCCTCTTGAAGGATTGCACTTCATTTTCTCCACATATTGGCTCAAGGCCAAATCCATTCCTTCAGCTACAACATTATCTCTGCTCAAGTGTAATTTCATGTTGTAGTTGTTGCAGTGGAGGGGTTCCACAACACCATTCCTTGTCTCATCGTTCAGAGGAGGGAGTCTCTATTCCTCGGAAAGGTTAGTAAGGAAAGTTTCAGAGCTGATTTTCATATCTTGGCATCAAGGCCAAGCATCTCCCATCATATACAATGCATTCCATTCTCCATAATTCATTATTTCAGTGCATATGTGAAGTGAGAAGTTGCACCATAATCTTGGAGGATGTAATATTCCTTTTCAAGAATTTCTGCAACTTCTTCAATGAGGACGTGGTATCAGGAAAACCATGCAATAAAAATTTTGAATAGGACTTGAATCCTCTTTTATATGCTTTTTTTATCTTAAATATAAAATGGCATCAGAAATAAATCATTCTAGCTACACTAAACAGATCTACCCGGCTCAAATATGCTTAAAAACACCCCAATCCCACTACTTCATAAAATAAAAATGCCGAAGACTGAAAAAGCATTATTTGTATTATGAAAACTACAGCAAGAGATAATTAAACATATATCTATAGCTTTCATTCACTGGTATAATTATAAATAAGAGGTTTGACCTCTTTTACAAGCACATCGGAGCACCCCGGTAAGGGTTTCCAGCAAAATAGCAACACAAGATTCAACACTGCAGAAAATAATGCTACACCCAGCAAATCTATATTAGAAAATACTGAATGTAATCTAAAATACACAATTAGTATATAAATTGGCTCAAGGCATCCCTCAATAGACCTCCTGGAGTGAAATAAACACCTCCTCCTCATAAACAAGCATAAAACAAGAGGGTTTCACCCAGTTGCGGCTGCTACTGCAGAAATGACGCAGTTACTGAAGGTGAATACACTTTATGTGATGTGGAATAGATAAAATCAAGGAAAATGATGAAAAGTGAGCTTAGGACCTCCTCCTTAGATCTCCCAATCAGCTAGACCAAAGGTAATGATGGAATTCCCACATGAGAATTCTTTGCACTAAACAGTGCTGCAACTCCAGCTAAATAGCTTAAGCTTGCAATCAGTCATAAGACCAAACAAGATGAATGAATGAATCCTTTGCTACTATCTACTCCTTCTTATCCTTGGTGAGCTTTCCCATCCCAGGCCCCACTCATTGGTGATGTGACTTCCTTGAGAAGTTTCCTCCTTCAAAACTACGTTGCGCTAGTAGCCTTCCCTCCTCTTGTGAAAACATTGTTGACTTGGTCAACTGTAGCTAGCTAATTTATTTTCCCCTGTTTCACACCAAAGTGGCTTTATTTTTTCCTCCTACTTCAATCCCTTTTCACACTGGGATATGTTTTATTGTCTTCCCTACTTCTTGTTTCAAAAATGGAGTAGTTATAATATTCCAAGTAGTAGTGGCTAATTGGGAATATTACAGTCCTCCCTGCTCAAAAGTTGCTTGCCCACAAGCAACAGTAAAGAAGGATGCTGCAAGATCTTCTCTCCCTCCCAAGTGGCATCCTCATCTGGTAGATTCCTCCATCGAATCAAATATTCCTTGATGACTCTATTTCTCAGCTGCCTCTCCCTTGTGTCTAAGATTGCTTCTAGCTACAAGATTAAGTGGCCCTCATCATCAATAGGGGGAAGATACATGTTGGAAACTACATTCCTCCCAATGGCCTTCTTGAGGCAAGAGACATGGAAGATATTGTGGATCTTTCTCCCCTTAGGAAGCTCCAACTCATATGCTACCTTACCAATACACTTGACCACCCTGTATGGCCCATAGAAATGTAGTTTGAGCTTCTAAACTTCCTTCTCCTTGATTTTGGACTATTTTTAAGGTTGAAGATGCAGGTAGACAAGATCTCCCACCTCAAACTATCTTTCTATCCAACCACGGTCTGCAAACATCTTCTGTTGGTTCTGGGCAATGGCAATGTTGTCTCTGAGTGCCCTGAGTATGTCTTGGTTCTCCTAAATCCAATCCTTTGCCCTTGGAGCTTTACTTTCCCCAAACATAACATCAGAAAATGAGAGTGCCTCATACCCATATAAGGCTCAGGATGGAGTCATGCCAATAGAAATATTGTGAATAGTGTTGTAACAATACTCTCCCAAGTGGAGCCAACACAGCCAAGCTTTCTGCTGCCCTACCACATAGTTTCTCAAGTAGCCTTCTAGCCACTTTTTCACTATCTCAGTCTATCCATCAGTTTGGGGATGATAGCTAGTGCTTGGAGTCAAATCAGTCCCCACTAACCGGAAAATTTCCTGCCAAAAGCCACCCATGAAGCCACTTTCCCTATCACTCACTATGGTCCTTGGGAGACCATGGAGTCTAAATACATCTCTGAAGAAGAGCTCAGCTACCTGTGAAGCAGTATAATGTGTATAAATGGAAAATAAATGAGAGTAATTTGTTAGTTTATCAACACCAAAAAAGATACAGTCCTTACCCTGCACTATCAGTAAGCCAGTGATGAAGTCCATAGAGATACTTTGCCACTTCCCATCTGAAATAGGTAGTGGCTGCAACAATCAAATAGGGTGAGTGTGCTCCCCCTTGTTCTATTGAAAAATGGTGCACTCTCTGACATGTCGGAGCACATCCTCCTTGAGACCCTTCCATGAGAATCTCTCTCTGATAGCTCTCTAAGTCTTTGTGAAACCTTGATGCCCTGCAAGTGGGGAATCATGTGATGCTAATAAGATCTTCTCCTTCATCTTGGAATTCTTAGCCGAGAAGATCCGGTCTTGGTAATATATCACCTCATCCATCACTCTAACCCTCTCATCTGATACCACCCCATCAAGTATCTCACATGCAAAGTCATCTTTGGAATACTCCACTAAGATTTGAGCCTTCCAATCTGCATCCATGCCCCTTAAGGACAGTGCTATAGGCCTCCTGGATAGTGCATCAGCTACTACATTTCTTTTTCCATTGACATATTCTATGTCAAAATCATAAGCTTGGATTTTTCTCCCCCACTTCTGTTGTCTCTCCTAGAGTTGTCTCTGTTCAAGGAAGAATCTAAGACTGTTATGATCAGTCTTCACCTTGAACTTATTCCCCACCAAGTATTTTCGGAATTTGGCTAATGCATGCATGATAGCCAACATTTCTTTATCATAGATGGGGTATAACTGCTCATGAGGGAGTAGCTTCTTGCTCTCAAAGGCTATAGGTTGCCCACCTTGCATCAAGACTGCCACAATACCTTCACCTGATGCATCACATTCTAGCACAAAAGGTTGAGAAAATTCAGGTAAAATCAAAATAGGACAACTAATAATTACCTTTTTGAGCTTATCAAAAGCCCTCTGCGCTGTAGGTGTCCAATGGAAATATCCCTTCTTTGTCAACTCTGTGAGGGGTGCTGCTAGTTGTGAGAATCCTTTCACAAACTTCTGGTAATAAGTGCATATGCCCATAAACCCCCTGAGTTCTATAACATTCCTGGGTTCAGGCCAATCTCTAATAGCCTGGATCTTCTCCTCATGTACGCTCACTCCATCCACTCTTATGATGTGCCCCAAATAAAACATCTCTGTGAGGCCAAATTCACATTTGGAGAGCTTGACATAGAATTGTTGCTCCTTGAGGATATGCAAAATTGTCTCAATATGATGCAAGTGCTCCTCCCAAGTGCAGTTGTAGATAAGAATATCATCAAAGAAGACCAATACAAAATTTCTCAAATGAACACGGAAGATGTGGTTCATGCAGGATTGGAAAGTTGCTGGAGTATTGGTTAATCCAAGGGGCAATACCAGAAACTCAAAATGACCATAGTGACATTTGAACGCTGTCTTGGGGATATCTTTCTCCCTCACCTTGATTTGATGATACCCGGATCTCAAATCAATCTTGGAGACGTATTTATATCCCCTCAACTCATCCATGAGTTCATCGATCCTGCGTATAGGGTACCTATTCTTCATAGTCTTCTTGTTCAAGGCCCTATAATCAATGCACATCCTCAATGTGCCATCTTTCCTCTTTACCAAAACCACCGAGAAAGCAAAAGAACTAGTACTAGGTCGTATGTGTCCTAGAGATAGCAGCTCTGGGATAGCTCTTTCAATCTCATCCCTATAAGCCTTGGGATGCCTATAAGGAGTGGTGATTACTTCTTGGATCCCTTGTTCCAACTCAATGGTGTGTTCAAACCCTCAGTCAGGAGGTCTCCCTAGTGGGATATCTCCAAATACTGTAGAATACTGGTCCAAGAGAGACTGAACATCTGGATGCAATGGAAAATCCTTGCCCTTCACCTCGGATATATGCAGCTCCACTGCCCACTCAACATCCCCTCTACACAGATCTACCTCCATCTTGTGTGTTGAAACAACCTGAGGGGGGTATGTGTTTATACCCTTGATCTTCTTTTGTTGGCCATCCTTCCCTCCTGTCCATTCCATCTCCAAGGTTCTCCAGTTAGTGGTAACTCTCCCAAGAGTGATTAACCACTGGACTCCCAATATGAAATTGGTGTCTGGAATATCTACCATAAAGAAGTGGTCCATCAATGTATAGTTCCCCATAGTAATGGTTAGTGCCAGAACATACTTAGCACATTGCAAGTTCATAGCTCCTGGGACCAAAACTGAGAATTCCTCAAACTCCTCCATGTGGATTCCTCTCCTTTGTACCAGTTGTGCATCAATAAAATTATGAGTGCCTCCACTATATATCAATACAGAAACTCTTTTCCCCATGATATTACCCCTTACCCTCAAGGTTAGATACTTTGGGACTCCTCTTAACGCTGCAATAGCTCCCCCTCTTAGAGCAAAGTCTTCCATGGATTGTACAATGTTGGCATCCTTCTTGGAGAAGGTCTTGCCATGATGTGTCATTCCTGTAACACATTCTCCCTCCAAATCCTGAACATGGACTATCTCCCTTTGCTTTGAGTGAGTCTCTTGCTGCAAAAGGGTTCTTGCCCTGGACAAGATGTGTTGTAGATCTCTAGCTTTCTCCATAGCTTCAAGGAGTGTGGTTGGTTTAGTATATTTGACCAACCCTTGTAATGGTTCAGCCATCCCATTCACAAACATGCATACCTTCCTTCTCATATTGAGGTTGCATACCATCATTGAAGGCTGCAAATACTCAACAATGTAATCCTCAAGATCTCCCTCCTGCTTGAGCTAGGTTAACTTGGCAAAGTGGGCTTCCGGATCTCTTGGATCAAACCTCTCCACTAGCTTCTTGGTGAAAGCTGAGTATGAAGTGATATGATGATTCCCAAGTGTGGTCAGTCCATGAAACCACCATTCTTGAGCTTCACATTCTAGGTTCAGCGTAGCTATCTTGATGGCTTCTATCTCAGAAACCTTGTTGAGCTAGAAGTAGGTGTCCAGCTTCTCCACCCAAGCCTTTGTTATGCACTTAGGTGTCCCATCAAATGTGGGAAAGAAGAACCCTACCATACTGCACTGTAGGGCTGATCCCTGCATCAATTTCTCCTCCTTTTGATTAATATTAATCCTCCTCCCATCCTTGATCCGGTAAAACTCCTGAAAGCTTAAGTGCTCCTTGAACCCTTGAGATTGAAGTTAATATTCTTCAAAAAAACTTCCCAGGGTTCCCTCCTTATGTCCCCCTATTATAAATAAAGCCATGGTAGAGCGTTGTGATGCAGCTGAATTCCCCATGCCATTTGCAGTGCTGGTGCTTGCCTCATGGAAAAACTCTATAGACTCCCCTTCATGTCTCATGTCCTCTAGGTCCCTTGAAATGTTCTACAGGGTTTGAAGTAGTATATTCAAAATTTCTTTCTCCTCCATGCTGAAGATAAATCTCCCCCACAAGCTGAGCCAAGAGCAGAGCTCTGATACCACTGTAATATTCCTTTTCAGGAATTTCTAAAATTTCTTCAATGAGGACACTGTATAAGGAAAACCGTGCAATAAAAATGCTAAAAAGGACTTGGATCCTATTTTATATTATGTTTTTATCTTAAATATAAAAGGGAATCATAAATAAACCATTATAGCTACACTAAACAGATCTCCCCAACTCAAATATGCTTAAAAACACCCCAATCCCACTACTTCATAAAATAGAAATGTCGAAGACTGCAATAGCATTATTTATACTATGAAAACTACAGCAAGAGATAATGAAACACATATCTGGAGCTTTCATTCATCATAGAATCATAAATAAGAGGTTTGACTTCTTTTACAAGCACATCGGAGCACCCCGACAAGGGTTTCTGGAAAAATAGCAACACAAGATACAACACTGCAAAAAATAACGATGTACCCAGAAAATATGTATTATAAAATAATGAATTTAATCTGAAATACACAATTAGTATAGAAATTGGCTCAAGGCCTCCCTCAATAGACCTCCCAGAGTGAAATAGACACCTCCTCCTTAGAAACAAGCATGAAACAAGAGGGTTTCACCCAGCTGCTGCTGCTACTGCAGAAATGACATAGTTACTGAAGGTGACTGCACTGTATGTGATTCCAAATAGATAACCTCAAGGAAAATTATTAAAATTGAGCTCAGTACCTCCTCCTTAGATCTCCCAATCAGCTAGAACAAAGGTAATGATGGAATTCCCGCATGAGAATTCTTTGCACTAAACAGTGCCGCAACACCGGCTAAATAGCTGAAGCTTGCAATCAGTCATAAGACCAAACAAGATGAATGAATGAATCCTTTGCTACTATCTCCTCCTTCTTATCGTTGGTGAGCTTTCCCATCCCGGGACCCACTCATTGGTGATGTGACTTCCTTGAGAAGTTTCCTCCTTCAAAACTGCACTGCCCTAGTAGCCTTCCCTCCTCCTTTGACAACATTGTTGACTTGGTAAACTGTAGCTAGCTCATTTCTTTGCCCCTCTTTCACACCAAAGTGGCTTTATTTTTTCCTTCTACTTCAATCCCTTTTCACACTGGGATATGTTTTATTGTCTTCCCTACTTCTTATTTCAAAAATGGAGTAGTTATAATATTCCAAGTAGCAGTGGCTAATTGGGAATATTACATAGGAAGAGATCTTCAGGGATAGGATTAGCCTATCACTTGAGTGATCTGTTGGAGGAGGTTTATTTCAGATTGTACATCATCTTCAGCCATCTCCATTTATTTTCTGAGTTGCAGCTGCCACCCAGCAACTCCGTCATTTTTGCAGAATTTCCATTTGTATCTATATTGTCGCCAATACTCTCGAGGATTGTTGTATTGTTATTTTCAGGGGTTGAGATCTTGTTTCCCCTTATTTCTTGAGATAATATTGATATATCATCATATTATAATTTTTTATGTTGCAGTGTCTCCATATAAACTACGCAGTCATAGCTAGGGCATATTTATGAGGCACTGTTTTGTCATATTTGATGTACATTTCTTATTGAGGCTTCATTGCCAAGCTTGAGTGATTGATTCCTCAAATAATTGTACTCTCTTACTACTATATTATAAATTTTTCAGCCATTTACATCTTCATGTGTCATGACTCATTAAAATAATGTCGTGTATTCAATCCTTGTTCAAGTATTGTTGCAATCCCTTCATCTGGCACTTTTTGAGGACATATAAGTGTGGGAGATTTGTTTAACCCACTTAGAAGGATTTATTTGGAGCCTCCTCTTGGATTTATCACTTAGACACATTGTTATAAGGGATCCAAGTCTTGGTTTCAATTCCTGTAGCAGCCATTACTCGAAAATGCATTTTCCAGTCATGCCTTGCTAGCTGTTCCGAATTTGGAATATTACAGAATTGTATCATGAATATGTGCATTCCTTAACCATGTATGTGCAGGACTTTGCTCAAAAGAGGAACATTATTCCTTCTAGACTTCATGGTCTACTTGAGGCCATGAGCAGTTTTGATGGCCACTCCCTAGAAGGACTTAGGGAGGAGATATCTATTGGAGAACATGCTTACTTGACACCATGCATCATACACTTTCTATAAACTTGTGAGGAGATTGGGGCAGCAAACAAGTGGTTTAGAAGCCACATATTATGTCATCCTCTGTTGCAGTTGAGGGTCAAACTGCGATGGTTTCATTTGAGGGACCATTTTCCTTCTCCCTTGCTACATATGGCAGCAAGTATGATCCTCATTATCGTTCCTTATGTTGTTGTTGTTCTTATTTTTATTGGGAGAATGATTGGGGGAGAGACACATTGGTTGGATGTGTCCCTTGGGGAGGAGGATTCCCACAACTTTTTCATTACATGTTCTAATAGGAGCATGGGAGGTGATATGGCCATCACAACAAAACACTTGTTTCTTTATGAGGTGGACCATGAGATTGATTGGATGCCATATGGTGGTGATTTCCTATCCATCACATATGGAATGGTTTGGGCCAACATGATTCATAACATTGGAGAGGAGATCTTTGGAGATCTAGTTTTCATCTTGCCACTTGAGGGAAATATTATTGCAGCCTAAGATCAACATATACTCTACACTTCTCCTGAGTAGAGAGGAGGGCAGTGTGGGGTAGGCTATTTTGTCTACCATGATCAGATTTTCAGCCCACCTACTTTGCAGGAGCTCAAGGTGGAGGATGATTTGTATTGGTACTAGTTTTTTGGATATATTCACATCAGCTTTATTAGTCATGAACCTTTCCACATTTTTAATCTGATGATCCTAATTTGGAGCTTTAGACAAAATGGTTTTCTCAGTGTAACTAGTGGAGCTAAGGTCTTTGTTTGGCTAGCTGATTTTTCCTTTGTTTGTTTCAATTTTCTTAGCCATGGTATTGAAATTTTCTGCTATTTTCTTAGGGGTGTTTTCGGGTATTTTCCAAATAGCAGTATCTATTTGGTATTTCTTGGCTGAATCTAGGTATTTTTTTCTCCTAAGATCATACTTCTTATGGATTTCCATGATGGCGTTTTCAATTCCCAGGTGGTAGTCTTCATAATCCTCATAGTTAGTGTTTGTTTGATCTGAGGAAAAGAAACCTTGTTCTTCTTCAGTGAGGAAAACATCATCTTCATTATCAGAACCTATTATATTTATATGGTTTTCTTCAGGTTCTATGATTTCTCCTTATTCTTCATCTACACAATTTTGTTGAAAGGGAGGTCTGATTTGTTGGTCATTTTCCATTTGTTTGATTTGAGGAGTATCTCTTCTGAAGTTTTTAGTTTTGTTTCGGTTTTGGGAATTGGCTTGGTTGTCCCTAGGAGGTGCCCTTCATTTAGGTTTATCTTTTCTATCTTTCTCTCCACAGTTCTCATTAGGCTGTCTATTTTGGTATCAGAAGAGGAGGTTGAGGGCATGGTTTCATCCTTGTAGGTCACTCTCTTCTCTGATCTCAACCTAGCTTTTCAATTAAGTTTACCTCTACACTAATAGCTACTTTTTTCATTTCTTCTAAGGTTTCGGGGTCTCTTTCTCTCAATTGGAAAGTCATGTCAGGGTCAAAACCTTCAAGAAATTTTACTAGTGCTAGGCCTTGTGGAGGTTTCATGTGAGGTCAAAGGGAATTATACACACTATTAAACCTAGTGTAATAGTCTTGCACACTTTATCCTACCTTCCTTTTAATATTCTTGTATTAAGACAAGATTTGGAGGGGATTTTTCTTGATTTCCCAATTGTTTATGAAAGTTTGATAAAGGGAAGGGAGATCGTGTATTGAATTAGGAGTTAATGATTTGAACCATTTTTTGGCCTCTCCTCCTAAAATTTTTAAAAATATTCTCATCTTAATGGGTTCTTCTTCTATCTCCATATAATCAAAAGCATCATTGATTCTATCTACATGTTGTTGGGCAGTAATGGATTAAGCCCTTGTGAAAAGAGGGATCTTGGACTGATAGTCATTTGGAAAACGCATTATCGATTGAGGTAAGGCCAAGGGAGCATACAAAAATGCCATGATGGGAGCTAATGGATAATTTACAAGAGGAGGGTTAGTGAAAAGAGGTGTATGATAAAGTGGAGTGGTTTGCATAGTGGTGGTATGGATGGGTGTGGTGGAAGTACTTGGACCAACAAACTGATTTTGAGTAGATTTGGTATGGAAAGAGTTGAAGTGATGGAGAAGATGAAAGTCAGGTGGTGTGGAAGGAGAGGCTTCTCTACTAGAACTCTGCTGCAAATCTAAGGGTTCAAGGTCAGTTTGGTCAATATTAGTTTGAGACCTGTTTCTGAAGAGGTTCTTTGTATGATGCAAGTCAAACTGGGGATCTTGCAAAGCTGTAAGATGTTCAGGTACATAGCTTGCTCTATGTATGGTCCTAACAGTGGTTAAGTCTCCCTATATATAATTTTGCCACAAAATATTCTCTGGGTCATCAACTATGTTGGGAAGGTTTGGGTTTGGATGAGATCTGGTACTGATCCTATGTGAAGCTAGATTTCAAATTTCAAAATTTAGAGAGGCTAAAAGTTTTAGTACTAATTTTGGAAGGCTGACCTCTCTTAATTCTTGTTAAACTCTTACAGTATATAATTCGGTTCATAAACTTCTTAGGGTTGGTTTGAAACAAATCTAGAAATTCAAATGATTTTTAATGAAGTAATAGGCCTACTGGAGGCTAGTGGAGTCACCAGATGGATATTTTTTGTTGTTTTAAGAATGTATGTTTATGTTACACCACTAATAACTAACAAGAAACCAATCTAAGGGTGTTATAGTGTTTTTTGAGTTCCTATAGGTATTCCTAAGGTTTGTAAGAGTGTCCTACAACTGAGTCATCATTTTTCTAGGATGGTGAAACAAATAGAGTCTACTCTATGGCTAATAGTTTGAGTTCTCTATGATTTGATAAGTGTATCTGAAGTACTAATGGATACTTAGTTTTTCACTGACTTAGAAGGTCCCACCTGATCGCCAGAATGTTAGTGTGGTGATGAGGTGGCAGATAAACCACCAGATACTATCGTTCAAGGGTTTCTAAATCCTTTAAGGAATATTTAAGCATGAACTTACTCAGAAGGTCCCACCATGATCACCAGAATGCTAGTGTGGTGATGAGGTGGAAGATTCACTGGATTTTCTAAGTTTAAGTGAGGATCAAATGAGTATCAAGATGTATTCAGGCTACTATATACTCAGAAGGTCCCACCGTGATCGCCAAAATGTTATTGTCTCGTGATTTGGTAGATTGGTAGAACAAATGACAGGGTAACATGGAACCAGTCTTTGGAGTCCTAGGACCTAGCCTTCTTAGACTCAGAGAGGGATCTCTCTATTGGGTGTAAAAGATGTGTTCTTTTTTCTTTAGGGTTTTTATTTTAGGCTATTTGTTAAGTGTAGGGTTTTCTGATTTTTTTTTGGTTGGTTAAGATGGTCAAGTGGAATAGGTGGAGTGAGAGTTTGTCAAAGCCATTGCGCTATGGATTCAATGAAAGTCATAGGTGTCTAAATGATGAAACAGAGTGTGTTGCAGGGCCAATTTAGTAAGGTTAATGGATCCTTAAGGTGATGTATGAGGTGGAGTGAACATCAAATTTGGGAAAGACTAGGAGATCTTAAATACATATAATTAAAATCTACAACTCATGAGGTAAGGAAAACCATTAAGCTCAATGAACTTAAACTGATAAATATCCAAGATAAACATTCCAATGAAACATAGAAAGCATAAGAGCTTCTAAATTTAGTAAATTCACCTTCAGAATTTGGGAAAACATATAAGATAACACAAATAACTCAATCTATGAAGAGGGAACTCCTAAACATCATATATCAAGCTATTGAGAACTCTGAAACAAGTTGGTAGGCATGGAAAAAGGGCAATATCGAGCGAGACCTCTTTGAATTAACCTGGCAAACAATATTCCACAAAAAGGTTTCAAGATAGAGTTTTGAATGCTTCAAATAAGAAAGGCATACTGTGAATCATATTTTTAAACTAGCATACTAACCATATGTGAAACAAAAACAAGTTTTGGTGGACCTAAGGAGCAATCAAGAATTCCTTAAGATGACCAAACAAAGGAAAACATCAAAGCTATAAAAAACAGGAGGATTGAGGTGCCTCAAAGAGCATGTCTCAACCTATACTTTTCTGATTTATAGCAACCAAGAAGGAGGAAACATAATGAGAACAAGAAAACATAAAAAAGTTAAGAAGACATCACCATTCACCAAGCTAAGGAATCCTGCAAATAAACTTCTCCATCATCAACCCAAAGAAGCGATTCATCAACTTCACAAAACCAATTTCTTATCCAAGCTCATAAAACCATGTATATTGATCTTCAAGCTCATCAAATGCCAACAAAATACAGAGGGGCCTCATTCTCTATTTATGGAGAAAAGGAGGACTAAAAGCCTAAATATGGTAGGAAAATGTCAAATTTAACCATAAATGTCATTTATGGCCAAGAGACCATGCAAGGCCCAAGGCCCATAATATCCTAAGAAATAAATGCGAAAATAACTATTTGCACCTAATTCTAGTGTTTTTTGCCTCAAAAAACTCAAAAATATCTATTTGCAATGAATAAGTGTGTTTTGTTGACTTTTGGTCCAAAACACACTAGACAGTCTTCTGGCACAACACCACTTCAGCAAAAAATAGGGTCTTTTGTGGCTGAGTTTTGGACCCATTCCAAATGTCGAATTTGGCTCCGTGATTGCTTGTTGGAAATCTTGATGATTCTAATTTCTAGAAATTATTGATTTTTCTTGAATGAGTGCCATTTTCTTGTCCAAAAAAAATTTCTCCCAACACTGCTCTGTGTGCAACACCTTGCCTGAAAATGAGGCAAAAAGGTCAAAATTTTGATTCTTTTTTGACCTTTTGGAGGGTCAAAACTGCTCCAAATGATCTAAAATTTTGTGAGGAGACTAATGGTGATGAGAGGAATCCAAAAATATAAATTTTACAAGCTTAGGACGCACCAAATTTGTGCGTAGTGGCTAGGGTGTTGTGCACAGAGGCCTCAAAATTTTAAAAATACAAAATTTTGCAAATTTGGCCCAAAATTTGTGGAGAGGTCCCTTAAGAGGTCCTGGACACCTATTGAGAAGCCTCAGCTAAAATTCCAAGTTTATCATTCTCTTTTTCCGTTTTTAGGTTTTTTAGCTCAATGAGGGCCTTCTTCAGTTTGGCACAAGCAAGTATGTTTTACTTTGCATAGTGCTTGGTCATTTTCTTCTGGATAACAAGGTCCCTTTTAACCTTCTTGAAATGCTTGTGCTCATCTTTGTAATACTGAATGACACCTTGTGCCAACTCAAAAACTCTTTCCCACTCCCTAAGTTTTTCATCTTTGGTTAAGAGTAGCAATCTGGTGGCCATATCTTTGTCCTCATTGTCACTGTCTAGATCAATGAATTGAGGCTTTTGAGAATTTTTCTTGATTCTCTTACTTCTCCTCAACTTTACCTGCTGCTCACTCATTTCCATATTTTCCTTGCCCTTGTCTAATGGATTGATAGCTTGAGAAGAGATGGCCCTTTTCCTTTTTTAGGCAGCAAACAAATCTGTCTTCCCTCTATGATATGTGCATGTGAGAGGAGTGACAATGGTAGTTTTCAATGTGTTTTCTTCATTTCTTTGAACCTTGTTATTATTGTCACCAGATTTGTCATTTATTCCATGGCTTCCATGAGTCACCTCATGCCTCATTAGGTCACTGCTTTCTTGATCTTTAGCATCCTCATCATCATTGTCTTCACTGTCTTCCATATTGCTATATTTCCCTTCAAATTGATCATTACCTTCCTCACTTGCCTCACTTGGACCATGTTCCTCATGAAGGTATTTTTCTTCATCATATTTTGGGTTATCTTCACTCCCGTTATCATTAGGAGGCTGATTTGTGTCATGACTGTCATGACTATCCCTTTTATTGTCTTACTTATCAATGACTGTCTTATCAGTGTCGTTGCCTTGGTCACTTCCTGCCTCTTCAAACTTTGTTTTAGCCTCACTGTTTTCCTCTTCTTGTTCTTCTATTTCTTCATCATCTCCCTCTGTTTCCTCAAGTTCATCATCTTCATTCATATGGTCACCGTTTGCACTATGACTATGCTCACTGTCATGCTGGTGCAAATTTTTCTCTTGGTTGTCATGTTCATCTTCTTGCTGACTATCATCCTCATCATTTTCTTCATTATCCCTTGTGTCTTCATCTTGCTAATTAGCAATACCTTTTCCTATACTTGGGAGTGATTCATTGGTATCACTACCATCACTGTCTTGCTCCAAGTGCTCACTGACTTTGTCTTCATGGCTGCCATGTTCATCTCTCTCCTTCATGTCATCATCATCCTCCCGCTCTTCCTCATTAAAATTTGTATCTTCCCCACTGTTTTCATCACTTTCATCATTATTTTCTTGTTCATCATAGCTTATGTCACCTCCTTGTTCCTCATTTAACTCTGTCTCTGCCTCACTGTTTTCTTCATTTCCATTGTCATATACTTTTTCTTCATTGCTACTTCCACCCCCTTGCCCATCATTTCCAATGTCATCATCTTCACTTGATGCATCAGGGGAAGAAGGAAGAGGTAATTTTTCTTGTGGAGAAGGCCTAGGTGGAGGTGATGGAGGAGTGGAGGTAAGCGAATGTGAAGTGTAAGGCAAGTTTTGCTGAATGAAGGCTTTGGGATTTTCAAATATATCATGTGAGATGAAAACTTCCCAAGGAATTCCATGCTGCTCTAGCTGGTGAAAAAATATCATCTTCACCAAGGAGTGGTGAAAAAGGCTTTGCATTTGGTGGGGATAACTTCTTTTCCTGACCACTGAAGCCATTTTGTCAATGCTCTAGTAGAGATAGTATGTCAAGTTTAGAAATTTAACCTTGGTGAAGTGCAATAGTAGCCTTATGTGATATGAATAAATCCTGGAGTACCTCCCCTCACAAGTGAATTACTTGATGATCTGCCTCATCAGTAGGGCATATCTCTCTAGTAGGTGGGAGAAGGGGAAAAAAACCCTGTAGCCTTGTTGATAACTAGGTTTGAGGAAGGGCACATAGTAGCAGTAGAAAATTTGGCCCAATTTTCGATGGCCACTTCGTCACTATTCCGACACATAGTCATCGCAAGAGCGATAGTTTGAGGCCAGAAAAAACGTGGTTAGCCATTATGTGGAAATTCCGACGCTTTGCCAAAGTTTCGCAATACCAACACTTTTTCCGACGTTTTGCAAAGTGTCACTATTTCGATGTTTTATAAGCGTCGGTCTTCTGAAAAACCACAACTGTTGGTCTTCTGACGATAACAAACTTTCGGTCTTCCAACGCTTTGCAGGTTTTCAAAAAAACATTGCAATTCCGACGTTATGGCTTCCAACGTTTAATTCTGACATTTTACAAATTGTTGCAATTTCGATGAAATATCATTCGACGTTTATAACGTCATGCATCCGAGGCTTATGTAACATCACTTTACTGATGAAAAAGTTAAAAATATTTAAAAAATTAATGTCGCTCTTCCAACAATCGAGGCGTCGGTCTTCCGATGAAAAAGTAAAAATATTAAAAAAATTAGTGTCGATCTTCCGACATTGTGTTAAAAATATTTTAAAAAAATCAAATATACCCTTGACGACGCAAATATTTTCTGAATGTTTGGCCTACTGGGGTATCTAAGACCTGTTTTTTAAAGACATAAGGTAGTCATCATCAGGATCTGTTTTCTTGGATATGGTGTGAAATGATAGGAATGCTGAGAGCTGAGTTGCAATTAACATGTCTTCCATCGATGATGCTAATCTGGATATTTCTGGTAGGAAACTACTCAGAGACAATTCTAGGATTACATAACAGTGGTCTTTCGACGCTTTGTTAAAAATATTTAAAAAATAATCAAATATACCCTTAACGACACAAATATTTTCTGAATGTTATGAAGAAATGAAGTTTCATTCAGATAACTAAGTTGACTAAGGTCATCAATTCCTTCAAGAATATCTAGATTCACAGGTAATGAATTGCTAACATGCACGTCAACAATCATGCCATTTGAAATGTTGACCAGAGATTGTGTAGTGGGGATTGATTGTATCACCCCTAAATTCCATTGATTATTCAAAACCATACACCAGACATGGAAATTCTTACTCAGGCCGCAGCTGCTAGCATCTTTCCATTTCGTCATTTCTCGTTCTATAACCGAAACATTAGAACAAAAATCCTGGCCTTCAACTTTGAATTTGGAATCAACATTTTTGTAAGGCGAAATTGAGAGCAATATAATACTGAATCTCACTGAAATTAGAGTTTTCCATCAAGCTCTATGCCTGAATTAGGGGCATGGAGAAAAAAATGAGTTGAAGGAAGAAAAAGGTATGAAAATCAGTCCTTAGGGGCAACTGAAATGGCTGGGTTTGACCAGCGTTGACTAGCTACTTAGGAACTTCGAATCTGAGGTTGAATAGATTTTTTGCCATCCATGTGCATTCCAGATTAAGCCCTCATCCTTTGTTTTGGTCTACCTGTCACGCCACATGTCAGAACATAAAGCATTTACAGGAAGTTACCAGAACCTGTAATTTCTTGAAAATTTTTAGTTTTTAACACGAAAATTCCCAAAATTGATTTCAATGTAAAAATAACAATTATGATACTATATTAATAAATTTCAATAGGATATAAGGAATTTATGAAGCTTTAGTAAGGAAAATGGTGGATAATTATGAGATTTTTGGATAAAAAGACAAGCCATGAAATGATACCAATAGTGATCCATCTAAAACCTATGTCTTGGCTTGAAGGACCTTTGAAAAACCATAAGGGAGAAGAACATTGACCCAAGTATGAAGAAAACTTGGAAAAAGCAAATGGAGTTCTAGGATGGAGTCTGGACTATGCAGGTATGGAGCTTGAAGACCAAGAATACCATATTAAGTACTAGATGAGAGTATGAAGGATGTCATCTCAGTTCAAACTAGAAGGAAAATAGAGTATGAAGACTTTCAATATCTCACAAAGTATGAAAATAAAGCTAAAGCAATGATGGCCAAGGAGAAAAGTTTAGTTTATCGTCGTTCCATGATCACAATATTGAAGAGGAATCTACAAGAATTTAAGTAATCAACTTGAAGGTATGAGATGTTTATCATACCTTTTCTTATTCAATCTCAATGAGAAAATAGTAGCCTATGAGGGTGAAAGACTCTTAAAACAATGTTTGTTCAAGGTATTTGACAAGTTTTTAAGTTGGTAAAAGAAGTTGCATTTGTGGGTCTTACAAATTCATGAAAAGAGGCATAGTGAAACTTGAAAGTGGAGGGGTCTTAACATTCCTCAATGTCAAAATTCTGTTATGGCAATGTCAAATGTATAGAGATCCAGCCTAGTACAAGTCTTTTATGAACTATGGATGCATGTATAGAGAGCAATTGAAGAAGCATCTCTGATTTTTAATAATGATCTCAGGTTTAAATATGAAGACGAGATAAAGGAAATGAATGACATGTCTGATATGAAAAGGTGTATAAAATACTTGGAAAAGAAACATACAAGAAAACATCAATATGGACAAAAAAACCTACTTAAGAACAATAATATACAAGGATGTCAAAGAAATGAAGGCCAAAACAGGGGACATGGAGCTGAATTCCAAAGAATTTTTTGAATTTTCATAAGCTGCAGATCAAGAACATGGTTAAAGACTCATTTATAAGCTTCAAGAAGGATCTAGGAACTATAAGACAAAGCAAGGGAAAAGGAAGTTGCTTGAGGATGTTCTTAGAGACAAGATGCTTGAAGAAAAAAAATAGTATCTTGGAATCAAGAAAGGATGAAGAGGAAGGAGTAAGTTGCAAGCCAAGAAAAGGTTAAGAATGGGCATCTTGAATTCCATTATAATAATAGATATTGTGAGAACAACAAATAATGTAGCAATGAAAAGGAATGGCGTAAAGAGAGTGATGAAGAAATGTTTTCTTTGAAGTGTTTATTGCATGTGTAAGTACAAGTAAATAAGGTTTATATCAATAAGGATGGAAATTTCTTACTTAAAGACCATGCTAACACAAAACAATCCTTAACACTCCTAGGAAGATCATGAGATTCAAAGTTGGGAACAAATCTCAATTGAAATTTAGATGGAAAAACTAAGGTGGTCAATAAAAGCCTCAATAACAACCTAAGAAGTCTAGCGAGTGAACATCCCAAACAATGGGATCAAGTACTTTATCAAACAATGTTTTCCTACAACAATTCACCAAACGGAAGCACAGATCTTAGCCCATTTTAGATTGTGTATGGCATCCATCTAAGGGGTGTTTATGAGCTGAGACAGTTGGGTAAGCAAGAGATGAGGAGTGTTGATGGAGAAGAATTTGCAACAGCCATGCAAGAGATGCATGAGAAAGTCAAACAATAGCTTGAATTTAATACAAGAAAGTACACAAAAAGAGCAGATGTAAAGAAGAAAGAGGTCATTTGTGAGGTTGAAGACTTGGTGTTTGCACATTTGCTAAAGGAAAGGTTTCCCAAAAGGGACTATAAAAAACAAAAATAGAAGAAAATTGGACCTTGTAAAGTCTTGAGGAAATTTTCTTCAAATTTCCATGAGATAGAGCTTCCAAGCGATGTTGGAATCTCTCCTATATTTAAAATTTTAGACTTGTATCCTTTCAAATGAGGAGAAAACTCAGCAAATGTACCTGAAATTGATGTTGATCAGACTATAAAATGGTAATTACAACTACTTAAAGCATGATTAAAGGGATTTGAATCAATATTGGACAAGAATATAGTGAAGAAGACTAGGGGCAAGGAATATTTTCAATATTTGATCAAATGGAAAGAAAATCCACTTGAAGATGCTACATGGATGAAAATATTTCAGATATATCCAAGCATGGTAGTAGCATTGAAGAACTCATGGACAACAACCCATGAAGTCTTTTTGTTCCCTGATAGTCTGATGCAGTTGCATCACTTTTTGTACAAGTTTGTCATTTTTATTGTTATATAGGGGTAGTTTTTTTGGTTTACACACATGTGGGTGGATTTTCGAAGCCTTCAGTAACATCCTCCACCTCTCATTATGAGTCAAAGACAAGGATATACTTTTTTTAGTATGATGAGAATATATTTAGAGTTGTTAAGAGTTAGTTTATGAATTGATATTGACTTCCTAATATTGGAAGATCAGAAGAAAGATTGAATCACCTCTTCATGATGTAATTTAAGCCTACAGAATCTAGTGTAAACAGTGAATGAGGGGCCGATACTATGAGCTTGTACTATGTGTGAGAGAAGTAGAGTGATATTAATGTTTGCAAGTCTATATGTGTTGGGGGAAGGAATGAATACAAGTTGAAGTGTTTGAGGATTTGAAGAGTTTTATACATCAGCTAATACTTGTTCCAAAACTTGTGGTACCTGGTCGTTATTGCGTATGATTAGTTTTATCAAGTACTCTGTGTTCTCATCCAAATCACGTGTAAATTCTTGCAGAAAGACTATTTTTTGAGTGCTCTATTTTACATCAAGAGTTACAATCATGCAGAGTTCTGTCTCAGATGACAGAGGAGCATTTGGAGCTGTTGGCTACTTGGATTAGATAGAGGATAGTTTGAGGAATCTTTTACAACTATTTTCGAGGTGTGAAACACTCTGAAACTCATGTACTTATGTGTTTTTATGATCTTAAGTCTAGTAAACTGTGTAAATCCAAATCTAGGTTTCACACATAGTTGATCATCTTTAAGCGATACACTTTTCTCAGAATTGGAAGGTGAGTGTGCATCATTTTCGTCTCCAAGATTTGATAGCAGTGACCTATATAGTGTACAAAACCAAGACTGCGCAGCCTATAACCAGCCCTTAAAAAGGGTATTTATTGTGGTTGTATTTTCTTCAAACAGAATGTCTCTTGAGCTTGTGATAGAGGGATTGAGTGCATTTGAGGTTATTAAAGATGCCTAAACTGTTGTATCCTCTTGCATGACTGCATAACCCCTAAGAACTGCAATCAAAGGCCTATTTCAAGTCTGAACAGTAAAAACAAAGCAGTAAAGGATTGTATTGTGTTTTCTTCAAAGTGGATGGTTCCTTAAGTTTGTGATAGGGTGGATGAGTGTATCTGATAAAATTTTTACCAATTCTAGTATAAGTGCTATCAAACTCTAAAGAAAAAATACTACTCCTGCATCCTCTGTCATGACTAGTCATTGCATAACACTTAATAGATGCAATCAAAGGCCTAGTTCAATTCTAAAAACAGAGCAATAAAGGATTGTGTTATGTTTCCTTCAAAGTGGATAGTTCCTCAAGTTTTTGATAGGGTGGATGTGTGTCTGATAACCTTTTTACCAATTTTAGTACAAGTGTTACCAAACTCTAAAGAAAAAGGAATACCACTGCATCATTTATCCCTCCCTCTCTTGTGGAATCATAGTCCCTTTATGAATCTTTCATTGTCCATCTGCTGCTAGTGATGTATTTTTATTATTGATATTCAAGCTATTACATTGCCAGGATTTCCATTTGGATCCAATAGGGTGATGGGAACATAGTTTTTTCACAAGTTTGATTCTCACAGAAGAAATAAAAATGCCATTTGAGATCTACAGGACTAGGATGGCAACCATATTTTTTCTCAGTAGGACCTTGGGAATGCTGCTATAACACATTTCTCTAGAATTTTTAAAGACCCCGGTGATAGTTCATTACTGGAATAATTCAAGGTCTTGCAACGTTTCCCTCGATTTTTTTCTTCGGAGGACTCCTCCAAGATTGGGGGTCCAGTTTCACGAATCTAGTATCTACTATCATCTATGTCCAAGGATGTAAATTCCGCACAGAACTTAGCAGCTCCAGTCACTAAGATAGACTGGAAAAAGCAAGCGATTGACCTAGTGGAGCTAGGTCTCAATAAATCTTGTATGGTTTGCCAAGTATGAGTAGTTTCTCTCTCTCCCTGCCCTGGTATTTTGATAGTGCAGAGGCCATAAGCTCTAACTCTAAAGACTCGATCTTCCCTCATGCAACCAAATGGAGCTATCAGAGGACAAGGGCATATCATTTTCCTGCAGGGTCGAGATATGCATAGTACCGCACCATATCATGGTCCAAAGGCATGCCTTGGTTCTGTTCACACCTAAGATATAAAATACACTATCTAGGAAACTAGATCGAGATCGCAGTTGGGTATTGTTTCCCTGGAGAGGCAGATCCAAGGAAAAGACAGCTGGATCAGGCTTATAAGCTCCCATAGAGGCCACTGTGCATTTATTTCATCAGATCGGGTTGGTAATGGGTTGTAGTCCCAATAGAACAAATTACAAGCAGACCCATGAGACAAGATCCTAAAAAAGAAGCTAAAACGCCAACCAAAATTCCTGTTGTATTGAAGAATAAGAGTACCTGTTTTTGGAGTTGTGGAGTTGAGAGCAATGCAGAGATCCTCATACTGTCCATGGTTCCAGGCTCCAGATCCATGAGCAAGGCTCAAAGCACAAATATCCAGAATCCTTCTTCCAAACCTACAATAGTATGGTTGCATCCTTCCTCAAAACTGACAAGAGTATGGCTGCATCCTCCCTCCTTCCCTGCACAAACCATGCAATTGGAGGGAAATGAACGAGGGAAATTAAAACTTTTGATATTTGAATTTTTTTTACATTTTGAAATGAAACACGTGTGTTTTTTTTAAGGACCACTCAAATTAATTTAAAAATATATATTTTTTAATAATTATAATAATTTTAAATAATTAAAATCATTTCTAAAAAATTAAATGTTTGTTTATTTTGATTGTTTAAATTATATATTTTTTCTTTATAATTTATGTATTATTTTTTCCTTATTTTTAAGAATTACTTTAAAAGTGAAATTTACATTTTTTTTCTTTAATGATAGTAACCTATGTATTCATTCATTCAAATTAGATACATTTTCTATAATAAATAATAGTGTAGTCTAATTAATAGATGAAATGGTTTTTTTGATTAATGATATGTTATGAATGATATCCTCAGGTATCATATTCTGCTCCATACACTCTAGAAGAGGGGCATCCCTATTGGTAACAGAGCTACAAGCATGTTTGGTAGTTACACTAAAATTCTTGGGATTTAAAGACTGATATGATTCCAAAATTGGCTCGTTTTACAGTTCACATAATGGAAATTATGGCAGCATGTATGTTAGAAGAGAAAGCCAAACGAGGAAGCTAATGGTGTCACTCTGCAACTCTCGAAGGATGATCTGCACTCACTGTTGGATCCATTGAGCAAAGAGCAGTTGATCACTTTGATGGTCAATGCAGGTTCTTCATACCCTGCAATTGTAGAAGAAATTAAAGATGTTGCAAGCAAGGACCCTGCTCATCAGAAGCTGTTTGTGTGTGGATTGGCTTGGGAGACTTCTTCACAGACCCTATGTGATGCATTTGAACAGTATGGGGAGATTGAATAAGGCACTATTATTATGGATAAGACATCAGGAAAGTCACAAGGATTTGGCTTTGTCACATTTAAGCATATGGATTCTGCTCAAAGGACATTAAAAGAGCCTAGCAAGACTATTGATGGGAGGATTACTGTAAGAAATCTGGCAGTGGAAAGAACAGGTCCTGGTCAAAGTATAGATCAGGATCAAAGGAAACTTTACATTGGTGGTCTTTCATATGACACGGCCAATGATAAGCTTTTAGAAGTTTTTTCCAAATATGGAGTGATAGAAGAAGGTTCGATTGCATATGATAAGAATACCAACAAATCCAGGGGATTTGCATTTATGACTTTCAAGACTATGGAGGCTACAAAGTGGGCTCTTAAAGAGGTTAGGGGTTTAGAGGTTTATGGTTTAGGGGGTTAAATGGGTAGGGGTTGGGAACTATGGTTTAATGGGTTAGGAGTTATGGGGTTATAGGTTTAGGGTTTAGGGGATTAAATGGGTTGGGGGTTTAGGGGATTTAGCAGTTAAGGATTTTAGGGGTTAGAATTTAGGGGCTAATGGGGTTAGGTTTTAGGGGGTTAGATGGGTTAGGGGTCGGGAATTAGGGTTTAAGGGGTTAGGGTTAAGGGTTTAATGGTTTAGGGTTTAAGGGGTTAGGGTTTAAGGGTTTATAGGTTTAGGGTTTAGGGGTTTAAATGGGTTAGGGGTTGGGAATTAGTGTTTAAGGGGTTAGCGGTTAAGATGATAGTTTCATTGGTCTCTGTTTGTGCACATTATTTTCTTATTCTTTGCATCTCAATGTAAAAAATTTGTAAGTATTGTTGCATGTTGCCATGTCTTCTTTATTTATTAATTTACAATATTTGTTAGCCATTTCTTTACATTTATTGATGAAAATGTATATTTCAATCAAACCAAATGTATGTTCAATCTCCAATTTGAAACTAAACCACAGTGTTGTCACACAATTTAAGTCCGTAGAATGGCCATATGATGAAGTCTTAATAACCAGATTGCACCTCATGACTACTCTATAAAGCTTAAGTTCGAGTGTCCCACAATCATGAGAAATGAGAAGAGGCCAAGCGAAGAGGAAGGGGGGAAGAAATAAGGATAGAGGGAGGGATATAGTGAGAGGATTGGAGGGTAGAGAGAGAGAGAGAGAGAGAGAGAGAGAGAGGGATGGAGATTGAGGAAGAGAGAGGGAGGTATAAGGAGAGAAAGGGAGAGAGAATAAGAACAAGAGATCAGACATAAGAGAGAGGAACCAGTATCATAGAAGAAAGAATATGTGACCGAACGATGCCACAAGGGAGAAAATGGAAAACGAGCGCCCCAAACGTGTACAAGGAACCCAGGCGGTCACAACTTAGCAAAACGGATACAGGCGCCCTCGAATGAAACGACCCGACCCGACCCGAACGCGCTTGGTCAGGCGACCTCACACGGCGCGACCGGTGTGCCCGACTGAACAATGCCACAAGGGAGAAAAGGGAAAATGGGCCGCCCGAACGTGCATAAGGCACCCGGGTGGTCACAACTTAGCAAAACTGATACGGGCGCCCTCGAATGAAACAACCCGACCTGAATGTGCCCGGTCGGGCAACCTCACATGGCGCAACACGACGCACCAAACCGAATGGTGCCACAAGGGAGAAAATGGAAAATGGACCTCCCGAATGTGTACAGGGCACCAGTGTGGTCATAACTTAGAAAAACTGATATGGGCACCCTCAAATTAAACGGCCCGACTCGACCTGAACACACAAGATCAAGCAACCTCACACGGCATGACATGACGCGCCCGAAAAAATGATGCCACAAGGGAGAAAATGGAAAACAGGCCACCTGAATGTGCACAAGGCACACGGGTAGTCACAACTTAGCAAAAATTATATGGGTTCCCTCGGACGAAACGGCCCGACCGGAACACGCCCGGTCGGGTGACCTCACATGGCGCGACACGACGCGCCCAACCGAATGATGCCACAAGGGAGAAAATGGAAAATGGGCTGCCCAAATGTGCACAAGGCACCCGAGTGGTCACAACTTAGAAAAACTGATACAGGAGCCCTCGAAAGAAACGGCCTGACCTGACCCGAACACGCTCGGTCGGGCGACCTCAAACGACGTGACACGACGCGCCCAACCGAACGATGCCACAAGGGAGTAAACGGAAAATGGGCCACCCGAACGTGCACAAGGCACCCGGGTGGTCACAACTTAGCAAAATTGATACGGGCGCCCTCAAACAAAACGGCTCGACCCGACCTGAATGCGCCTGGTCGAGCGACCTCACACGACATGACAGGACGCGCCCGACCGAACGATGCTATAAGGAAGAAAATGACAAACAAGTCATCCGAACGTGCACAAGGGGCATGGGCAATCACAACTTAGCAAAACTGATACGGGCGCCCTCAAATGAAATGGCCCGATCGGAAAGAGCCCGATCAGGCGATCTCGCACGGTGCGACACGGTGCACCCGAACGAATGATGCCACAAGGGAGAAAATAGAAAACAGGCCACCCAAACGTGCACAAGACACCCAGGTGGTCATAACTTAGCGAAACTGATACGAGTGCCCTCAAACGAAACAACCTGACCTGACCTGAATGCGCCCAGTCGAGCGACCTTAAATGGCACGACACGACGCACCCGAACGAATGATGCCACAAGGGAGAAAATGACAAACGGGCCACCTGAATGTGCACAAGGCACCCGGGCGATCACAACTTAGTAAAACTAATACGGGCGCCCTCGAACGAAATGGACCGACCTAAATGTGATCGTTCAAGAGACCTCACACAACGCGACCCGGCGCGCCCGATCGAACGATGCCATAAGGGACCAAATGGAAAATGGGCTGCCCAAATGTGCACAAGGCACCCAGGCAGTCACAACTTAGCAAAACTGATACGGGCACCCTCGAACGAAACAGCCCGACCTGACCCGAATGTGCCCGGTTGGGCGACCTCACACGACGTAACACGGCGGGCCCGACCGAATGATGCTATAAGGGAGCAAACGGCAAACAGGATGCCCGAACATGCATAAGGCACTCGGGCGGTCACAACATAGCAAAACTGATATGGGCACCCTCGAACAAAACGGCCCAACCCTACCTGAATGCTCTCAGTCGGGTGACCTCACACAGCGCGACATGGTGCGCCTGACCGAATGACGCCATATGGGAGAAAATGACAAACAGGCCACTTGAATGTGCAAAAGGGACCCGAGTGGTCACTGTTAGCCACCTATGAAATTTTTTATACCAAAAGGTGGTTAAATCATTTTGGATCCTTCAAGGAACAAATTTTATTGCAAAAAGTGTTGGCTCTTGAAGACTCTTGAGGGCCTCATGCCTCTGTCCAAATCTTCATTGAGGTGCCCATTTTACACTCAGAAATTCTACCGATTTCCAAGACAAAATACTGCTGCAAACTCCTTTTCCCTTTCCTTTCCTCTTTCTAAACTAACCTCATTTTCCCCTTTCCCTTCATCAAAATCCCTTTGATAAGGTTTAAGACCCTTTCTTGCCTTATCGAAACCCTCAAACTCCTTTCAAAACCATTGAAAATCTATAAAAATCACATTTTTTATATATTATAGACTTAAGCCCCCTTGGGTTAAGTCTTTAACCCTTCCCCTCCATACGCCCTGGTGCTGGAACCAGGTGCTAAGCCTTTAAGCACTTATCGTGTCAGAGGAAAATAGTGCACAATTTTTTTGCCACGTTAAAAGCTTCGATGCCGATTAGCCCTATCTGTTATGGCCCCCGATCATGTTGCATTCCATATAACCCATGGCCCTGCAGATGGGCGCCAGGCTGTATTGTAAATAAATATTTCGCCTGGAAGTATAAAACTTCGTCTATATTAATTTTTTGGTTTTTATAAAGTTCTCCGCCAGTGCAAATTTCCATTCGCTCCCCATCGTTGATCTGATCTACAGATCGACGACACACAATCTATCGCCCCGGTGGTCCCCACCAGTCACTCACTGTTCAAAACTGGGCGGAATCCATTGCACCTCTTTTGAGAGGGAGGCGATTTTTTCCATTTGGTAGTAATGCCATCCACCGGCCAACACGTGGCCTTGAGAAAATTTCGAATACTACCCTTATCGTGCATTAAAAGTCAGACATGGGCTCGACGCGATATTAGCGTCCACCATTCGATCTGAGGCCAGCTCATCGGACGGTGATCACACTCAGGAGAAGCCCATGTGTTAGTCCAAGGTATGACGCATTTCATTGAATTTCTCCACTGTTCATCTGATTTGCAGATCAAAATCCCATGCTCGATCGATCTAATTCCTCACCCAGTCAACAGTTATAGACCCAGGGGTTTTTATTCATCCTAATTTTATTAGAGGCTTGAAATCCGGTCGTATTTTGTAAAGGTTTTTGGCGCCTGTTCTCCACCGTTGATTGTGTAGGCCGATCTCATCCGACGGCCTACATTTCTCCCAATCCCCAAACTTGATTTTGTGACTATTTTTATCTAAAACAAATTTTTTAAACCATTTCCTTCATTTTTCCAAAAAATGACTTATTCGCTTTGACTTTTCGCCTCCGCTCCCTACCGTTAATCTCTGCGTGATCGATGGCTTCGATTTAATTCCTCCTCCATTTCCCTTTGACCCCTTCTAATCGATCTCGGCCATTGGATGATGCCATCCAATGGCCACGCTCTCCCCACATGTCCTCTGAAGCAGTAAACCTATATATGCAGGATTTTATAACATTGTTCGTATTTTGCAGGGTTCTAGTGGTTTTTTTCTGCTATGACTGAAGAAAATTCAAAGGCAGAGGGTGAAGATCCTCCTGCCTTCAATTTATCCAAGGGAATCATTCGTAGGGTTCAACTCCACGTTCCATTAATAATTCATTAGGCATTGATGCCATACGACCCCTGTGCATCCCTGCACACCAAAAAACACAGTGAATTAGGCACAAATCAAATAGTATCAGTGTTGAAGACAAGAACACACCATAATAGAATATTGAAGACAAATCTTTGGGGATTACATCTGAGATGGTTTATCAAAAGCCTAATCCCCGATTAAAACACAGTTAAAGGAAAAATCATAAAGGTTCATCAGACAGAAAGCCCCCACCGCCATAGCTGAGGCAAATCTATTCCTCCCAGCTACCACGTTGCCAACTGTACCTCCAAGCATTCATATCATAGGCCAAAGTTATTGATCAGGATTAGATATTTGTCTCAAGCGTAGCAGAGAGTAAATTCTACCAAAGAAATTAATGTAAAAAATATCAACAGAGTGACTATTACACAACACAGAGCCTCAAAAATCAAAAAGAGCTCCCACCGAGCTTAAATCTTAATGTAAATGATTAATACAGAGGACACCTATGTAAGCTTCTTCATCGAGCCCCCCAAAGGCCGAAGAAGCCATTAAGTCTGTATTAATTATCTTTAGAGATCTTTTATCAGATCTCACCTCCTCATTTTTCTATAAATACTACTGCAGAAGATGAGAGAGGGGTTGGTTGATTTGGCTACTGAACATTGAAATGTAATTGAGATTGAGATTACTACTTGTAAATAGTGTTCACTAGCCCTTGGAGCTCTGCTTGTGATAGACAAGTTAGGCTGAGATGAGTAGATGATTGCTAAACTAAAGCATTGGACTTGAAGTTGTAACTGGTTTGGAGCATCAATACAAGTTGATTTATGGGATCCTGGACTATATTGACGGTGATGTTTTTCTCATTGTAACTTGTTATTTTGTTTCTATTTTCACTGTTTTCATCTTCTCTTATAAATAAAAGCATGCATGGAGATAGGACGTACTATATACCAGTATCCTTCTCTGACTGAAAATCTTTATCTGAATGTTTTCTTCCAATTTGTGTTATTTAGGAATGATTTAATTCAGTTGAGAGGTTAGGAATGCTGGCATTCCCTCATCCTATTCTCTTAGCTGAATATTTTTCTTAAATGTTATTTTCATTTCATGTTAAGTAGTGATGAACTAAGGAATATATGGTGAGCCCTGGTCCTAGTTTTATCCCAAAAGACTGACTGAAAGTTTCCCTTGGAATGTGTTGAAAGCTGGCTAGTTTAGAAGTACTTACCATATCGTAGACCATTATTTGTTATCATTTGTGTTTCCCCTATTTTTAAATGTTTTCTATTTAAAGTGTATCAAAGGCTGGCTAGTTTAAAAGTATTTATCAGATCCTAGTTTACTTTCATGTCTTTCTCAAGTGTATGTCAAAAGCTAGCTAGTTTAAAAGTACTTACCAGATCTTAGGCTACTCTTTTTTCTTTATCTGTTTGATTCCCCTTCTTGTTGTATCATTTCATTCCATAAATAAAAATTTAAAGAGATCCTTAGACATAGATGAATTTCCCCATGGACCACTCTTGCCTCTTTCTATTTCAATTAAACCCTATTATGACTCCATAGCCCAATGGACTAAAACCTGCAGTTATCTATCTTCCTGGCCAAAGCTTATTCTATTTGCTTGCAACTTCTCACCTTTGAAACTCTTTGCATTTAGAACTTTCCACCTCAAATAGTAATCATGCTCAACCATCCAAAAACAAACAAAACCCTTCGCCTTCATAACTAGCCTAATATCATTACCCAAAACTTCAAAGACAAATCCATCTTTTCACTTATTGGAGAGATCCCTCTCCAAATTCAGGAGGGCTAGATCCTAGAATCCCAAAGTGGTTGAAACAATGTTTCTCCCTCTGGTCGGACTTTTGCAAATCTTGCTGATTATAGGGAGCTAACATTTCTGGCGACTTCGCTGGGGAACCGAACCCAGAATAATTTTCATTTTAAGGTAACCATAGGATATCAGAGATTTTTTTCAAAGAAACATTTTCTGTATTAACCAACTGAGCCACCAGCAACTAACATTTCTGGCGACTCCGCTGGGGATCGAACCCAGAATCTCTGGTTCCCTTTAAAACTTCATAAAACTTTGTGAGTTAAAAACAACCTTTTCAAGCACTACCAAGAAATGGTAATCATGATGAAACTTGTTTGAATCAGTGACAAACTAGGTAAACCCTAGGATTCTCATGAGTCTTTATCTAACCTTGAAAAATCAGCTAGCTTAGCCATAAGTGTACATTGTCTTTGTCTCATAACCGTAGCTAAGTTTTGAAACAAAGTTAGGATATTATTAGAAACCACACAACTGAAAAATAACTCATAAAACACCAAAAATATTTCAGATTGGTATCCAATAAACATGGTGGTGGACCATAAACCTTTTACCTACTTAGGAGCTAAAAACTTCCACTTGGCGACTCCAAAATCCTGAGCAGACCTTAAAGACTCCACTGGAAAGAACCCTTATCATTATAATATCATTCAAACTTATTTAGAGGACTGCAGGATTAAAATTTGTGTAAATAGACTAGTTAACCTCTCAAAGACTGTCATACCTGGTTGAAATTTTCCTGTTTATTTGGGTCTGCAAAACACAACATAGTGGCTCCTAGAAAGATTCACACTAGAGCCTATCCTGACCCTGATCCACCTGAGATAGTTGATAACCCAGAAAGTATTCTTAGGAATTCTCCTAGGATTAAATTATCAACTGTTTTCAGATCACCCTTGAGAGCTAATTCAGTTCCTGAAAATATTTCAGCTCTACAACAATCACAAGTTGACTTAGTAAATCCCTTTAGAACTAGGTCTCTTGATGATTTAGATAAATTAGATTCTGAGTCTTCACTTTCATCTCCTGAAACAAGTGAACATCCTGGTAGCATAGAAACAACACCTCCTGATTCACATTTCCGTCACAACTTAGGTGTCTCTCATCCAAGATCAGCTCAGCAATCTACTCCTGGTCCATCCACTTCTGCTCACCCTAGATCCACTGTTCAAACCACTCCACTTCAACCCACTTTCCCTTTTGTTAACCCACCCCTTGTGAATCCACCCCTACCACATATCATGGCACCATGGTATGCTCCCTTAGTCCTTCCTGTACCATTAGTTAATCTCCCACAGGACTATCAGTCCAAAATTCCATTATATGACACTAGTAATGCTACAACTGCATCACAACATGTGGATAATATGAATGACTACTTTGACAGAAATGAAATCGATAATGATTCTGTCAAGCTTAGACTATTTTCTCAAAGTCTAGGGGGAGAAGTAAGAAAATGGTTTAAAGTTTTAAACCCCCATAGTATTAATGATCTCCAAGCCTTCCATAAAACATTCTTAAACAAATGGGAAGTGAAGAAAAACCCTCTCCAAGTCCTCTCTGATTATAAGAACCTCCATAGAAACACTGGGGAAAGTGTGCAGGCTTATTGCACTAGATTTAATAGTGTGTATAATGCCCTTTCCCCATATCTAAAGCCTCCACAAGGCTAAGCTTTAAACAAGTTTCCTGAAGGGTTCGACCCTGAGATGGCCTATCAACTGAGAGAGAGAGATCTTGCAACTCTTGAAGAGATGCAAAAAGGATCTCTTGCTGCGGAAGTCAACTTGATAAAGAAGAGAGCAAGAACGAAAAATTAGAAGAGAGTGTCTTTTAGAGTGGAAAACACACCTTCTACTTCCAACTCAAAGATGGAGAGAATGATGGAAGAGATGATGAATAAAATGAGCATCCTTGAGAGAGCACAAGCCATTCAAAACCAAACTTCTCCTCAAAACAGAAACCAGAACCAGAATCAGAATTTTAGATACTACCAATCAAAACGTACCTAAAAGAAGAAATACAACAGAATACCTCCTTTCATCAAAACTATGTAAGTGAGGCTGAGGAAACAAGAGCAGATAACACAGAGAAGATGACATCAACATGTCAGTAGATAATGATGACTTTGAGATTCATTATGATAGAAACAAGGTCTATACACACCTTATATGACAAAAGAGATGATGATGAAAATATCAAGACATGGAAAATGTCATCATAGAGTCTCAAAGAGAATACAATCTTAGAATCAAAGCACCAACAAAATCCCAACAAAAAACCTTTGACAAATATTCACAAAACAACACCGCAAATCTAAGCCCAAAATGGTCAAACAAAAAGGACAAAACAAAGAGCTAGAGTTCTCATACATTGAAGGGAAATGCACTAAATCAACGAAAATAGAGTGCAGACGTTAGCAGTACTAACACTTCAGCTAGTACTCCTGTTAAAACCATTTTTTCAAATGTAAATAGAACAAATCAGCAAGCTGATATTGCTGATAGAGTGACAGCTAATAAGGCTGAGACCAACACTTTAAAGAGTCAAATTCCTTTCAGCCTGGAGCAGGAAATTTCAAAGATCAAAATCTTCGTTCCCTTGATTGAGTTAGCTGCCCAACACGTATTTAAGACCGAGATTTTGAAGGCTTTAAACATAGAGGACTTTAATGACACAATCAATCTTAATGATGACCAACCAAAGCTTATTTTTGGCCCTAAGATTGAAGGTAGATATCAAGAGGGACCTGTTCCTCCCTTTTATGTGAGTTTAAATGTTCATGACAAAATTTCACACAACACTATTCATGACTCAGGGGCTTCTCATAATTTAATGCCTAAAGCTGTAATGGAGAGCCTCGGTCTAGAAATCACCAGACCATATAAAGACCTGTACTCCTTTGATTCCAGCAGAGTAAAATGTTTAGGATTAATCAAAGACCTGTGTGTTAACGTAGCCTAGATTCCAACCAAATGCTTAGTAATGGATATTTTTGTGGTTGATGTGCCCCCAAAATATGGAATGCTATTATCAAGATCTTGGGGGGCTAAGTTACAAGGGACTATGCAGATGGACATGACCTATGTAATTATCCCTATTTTCAATTAGACTATAAGACTTTATAGGGAGTCCCATATGCAATACACAGTTACAAGCTAAGATAGACCACAGAACTCTCCCCTTTATTCTGTAGACACGACCCTGGATTCATTTATCCTTTTCAATGATGAAACTTTTAGTGAACCAGTTACCTTGTCTGATTTAATGACAGATAGAGAGGAGGAACAAGATAATGTAGGAATGTCAGAACTGATTGCTGAACCTGAGAACTCTAGAAAACAAAACACAGGTCTTGAGTTACAAGTCATTTGTCCATTTCTCTTAAACCTTGACAGTCAAGAAAACAATCCTCAACCCAATGAAAAACCTGAGGAGTTGAAACAAATACAACTAAGTACTGAGATTCCACAACAAATCATAAGCACTTTAGTTGAAGAGGACAAACACCAAACATACAAAATCGAAAATAGTCCTCTATGGAGTATGTTTTTTTATGGATCCTGCACTAGGAACAATGCTGGTGCAGGTGTCTGGATTTCCAACACTGAAAACAACCACACAGAAAGAATTTCCTCCAAATTATACTTTCAGTGTTCCAATAACATAGCGGAATATGAATCCCTTCTCTTAGGCTTACGTTTAATGAAAAAGTTAGGAGCCAGAAGAATCAATGTGTATGGGGATTCAGAGTTAGTCATTAGGCAAGTCAATGCAGATTATAACGCAAACCATCCTAGACTTAGGGCCTACAGAAACGATGTCATGGACCTTTTAAAAACATTCGAGGAGTCCAAGCTAATTTTTGTCCTGAGAAAAAGAAATATTTCCGCCCACAATCTAGCATTTGCAGCTAGAACATGTTTAATGCCATATGAAACCAAATACTGCACAACTCAGATAAAATTTAGAGCAGTCGTGCTTGATAATGAAAAGTATTGGCAGGTGTTTTACGGAGACAAAGAAATAGAAGACTTCATGCAATTCAGAAATGAATTCAAACTAAACAGTTCAGACTTGGATTATGATATAGACTGTGGTGAAGAAGAGTCATCTCATGAACTTGTCGATATTAATCTTCTGACTGGCAAACTTAAAAACAAAACAGAATTGAATGCAGAGTTAAAAACAGAGGAGTTAGAAACTCTGCACTCTAAAGATGAAAGTTTGCCTAAGGGTCTGGCCCCTTTAGAAGAGTTGTTCGATTTTCACGATGTGGAAAATAAACCAAAACTAGAACCTGTAGAGACTGAAATGGAAAAGTGGAATATAGGCAACGAGAAAAAACCGAAAAATGATTAAACTGTCTAAAACTTTAGCAGCTCACATTAAGATCAAATACATAGAGTTGTTTAAATAATTTTCTGATGTTTTTGCGTGGAGTTACGAAGATCTGAAATCCTATGACACTGAAATAATGCAGCACAAAATTCCCCTAAAAGAAAACCAAAAACCATTCAAACAGAAACTGTGCAGAATAAACCTTGTTCAGTTGCCTCTTGTTGAGAAGGAAATCATGAAAATGTACGATGATGGTATTATTGTCCCTATTAGATATTCTGAGGGGGTGTCTAATCTGGTGTCAGTTAGGAAGAAAACTAGAGATATCATGTTTTTTATAGACTTTAGAGACTTAAACAAAGCTTCATTAAAAGACAAAGGGTGGTAGGGTCTAGAAGAATTTCTTTGCTGGATGGATACTCAGGGTACAATCAGATCTTAGTTCACCCTGCTGATAAATTAAAGACAACCTTTACTACACCATGGGGCACTTTCATGTATGTGAAAATTCCTTTCGGTCTAATGAATGCTGGAGCAACTTTTCAAAGAGCCATGGACATACCATTCTCCAAAAAATTGGGCTACTTCATCATTATATACCTTGATGATGTCACTGCGTTTTCAAAAACAGATGAAGAGCACTTAGAACATTTAAGAAGAGTTTTTGAGAAATGCAGAAAGTTTGGGATATCTTTATACCCTAAGAAAACACTATTTGGACTTCAAGAAGGTAAAATTCTTGGACACATCATTTCAGAAGAGGGTATTAAAATATATCCTAGAAGGATTGAGGCCATATTGCAAATCTCTCATCCTCGGAACATCAAGGAGTTGCAATCTTTCATTGGAAAGATTAACTTTTTGAGAATGTTCATCCCCAACTTGGCTGAGCTTCTTAGAAATATCACAAACATGTGAAGAAGGAACAAGGGGTAAAATGGACCTTCGAAGAAAAGAATTCCTTTGAGCTGGTGAAACAAGCGTTAACCAAAACACCGGTTCTAATAAGTCCTGATTTTTCAAAGGATTTTTCTAATTTTTCGTTTGCATCAAAACATACCATAGCTAGTGTCCTTTTACAGAAAAATCCACAAGGAAAAGAGAAACCTATTGCATTCTTTAGCAAGGCATTGAGGGATGCCCCTCTGAAGCATAACATCATGGAGAAACAAGCATTTGCTTTGGTTAAAGCATTGAAAGACTTTAGAGTATACATTATTCACTCACACATCATTGCCTTTGTCCCAAACTCAGTTGTTAAAGACATTCTAACACAGGACCCAGATGGTAAGAGTGGTAAGTGGATTTTTGTTATCCTTGAATATGATTTAGAGATAAAACCCACTAAACTCATCAAAGGCCAAGGTCTATCTAAATTAATGGCTGAATCAAATTTTGAAGTTCTTGATATTAATATGATTGATGCTTTGGATGATCAAGAGGAAATCTCAACTCCCATTGTTGAAAACCATTTTATGAATTCTTCTTGGTATGCTGATATTGTTTATGTTTTTCTTAATTTGAATGCACCTCCTAGTTTGACAAAAACAAAGGCAAGGTTTTTAAAATTGAAAGTTGTAAACTATTGCATTATAGATATATTTTTTTATTGGAAAAATGCAAGTGGTGTATTGCTTAAATTTTTTCATGAGTTTGATGCAGAGAAGGTTAAGTACCAGTTCCATGAAGGAGAGTGTGGAGGTCATTTGTACTGGAAGACAACAACCAACAAAATTTTGAGGGCTGGTTTGTATTGCCCTACTCTTTTTCATGATGTGCACAAGATGATCATAGTCTGTCATAAATTTCAAATTTTTGAAGGCAAAAGAAAACTGCTACCCCTACCTCTGCATCCAATCACTGTTGAAGCCCCTTTTCAACAGTGGGGACTTAAATTCATAGGAGAAATCCATCCCCCATCTTCTACGCAGCATAGATGGATTCTCACTGCCACAGACTATTTCACTAAGTGGATAGAAGCCATAACTTGTAGGCAGGCCAAAGATTCAGTTATTATAAAATTCATGGAGACTAACATTCTCTCTAGATTTGGCTGTCCTACCAAGATCATCACTGATAATGCAGCAGCATTTGGATCAAAAAATATGGTTGAATTCTGTCACAGGTATCAGATAACATTGGGGCATTGCACGACATATTACCCTCAAGGTAATGGACTTGCAGAATCCTCAAACAAAATTTTAGTGAACATAATCAATAAATTGTTGGAGGAAAACAAAAAGTCTTGGTACACAAAGCTAGTTCATGCACTTTGGACTGACAGATTGACTTTGAAGAAATCTATTGGCATGTCACCTTTCCAGCTTGTGTATGGTACTGATGCAATTTTTCCAAACAACCTTGGTGTACCAGTGATGAAGTTGATTAAAGATTTTAAAACTAAAGATAATGACATGATCAGAATAATAAATTAGACCATTCACCTTCAGCAAACTAGAGAGGAGGTTTATAACAAAGCATTGCAAAAGCAGGACAACATTAAAAAGATTTTTGACAGAAGAACAAAGGCCAGCAATTTCAATATTGGGGACAAAGTTTTAAAGTGGGACTCAAGGAGGGAATACAAGGGCAAGGACGGAAAATTTGACAACTTATGGCTTGGCCCTTACTCTATCCATTCAGCTGCTGGTAACAATGCATTTTTCTTGCAGGAGTTGAATGGAGCAGAATTGTTTGGGGGTCCTATCAATGGCAGGATGCGTAAGCATTACTTCTCTTGATCCATGTTATGTTACGAAAGCCTTTTTATCTTTTTTCTCATTATAAATACTCCACCCATCATTGCATTCAAAGTTATAAAAAATCGAAAATACAAAAACAAATAAAAGAATGAAAAGAGGGTAGACTGTGAAAACAATAAAGGTATAGCCCCATACCAAAAAAGAGAAACAAATCTGAAAGTGTGAAAACTCAAATGCCACTCCTAAAGAACCCACTTCTAGTTAGTCAAACAGCCTAATCTTGACTAATTAGTTTTAAATTTTATGCTGATAGGATAGTGAATTGGATTTTCCAAACTGTTTAATCTTGGCTTATCAGTAGAATAGTTTAGGATAGAAATTGAAGGTTCAAACATGTTCAAAATATGAACCTGAGTTTCTAAGGAAGAGAATGACTCAAATATGTTTCAAATTCTGAGTCAAAAGATGTAAAATTCTGGTTCTAATTAGCTCAAAATCGGAACCAGATGACAAAAGAGGGACAACTCAAATAAGAGTCAAAACAGAGCTATAAAAAGGGTGAAGGAAATTCTTTGAAGTTTCAGGTCTCAAGCCTTCCATTTTGTTTTAAATTTTGTGCAAAATAATGTCTATGTGCAACTTTTTTTTATGCCATAGACCAGCATCAAGTTAGACTGTTCAATCCTGACTTGATTTCTTTTTAAAATTCTGTTGTAGAATTTAGAGAATAAAGTCTGTTGGACAGTTTAATCCCAACAGATGATAGATTAGGTAGAGAAGCATATGGGCTCAACTATTCAATATGAGTCCATGGAGAAATAAGGAGTAGAAATAGATTATATTTCCTGCTTTCAAAAGAATAAAATTTTGTAAAAGAGTTTGCCAATCCAAGTGCACTCTAAAGAAGAAAAAATGTTAGATCAGTAGGATTGGGTAGGTAGACAGCTTGTTGATGAAAGTTCCATTGTTAATCCATGAATGCTAATATGTTTCAGAGCATAAGAATATCATCCACAGAAATAAAGGAAACCCAATGGATGAGGCACTGATCAGCCTCCCAGAGAATGCAAGTCTGAAGTTCTTGATGCCTTCAAGAAGGCACCATCCCCAAGTGGAGCCACTGTTAGCCACCTATGAAATTTGTTACACCAAAAGGTGGCTAAATCATTTTGGAGCCTTCAAGGAAAAACATTTATTGCAAAAAGTGTTGGCTCTTGAAGACTATTGAGGGCCTCATGCCTCTATCCAAATCTTCACTGAGGTGCCATTTTACACTCATAAATTATATCAATTTCCAAGACAAAATACTGTTGCAAACTCCTTTTCCCTTTCCTTTCCTCTTTCTAAAATAACCTCATTTTCCCCTTTCCCTTCATCAAAATCCCTTTGATAATGTTTAAGACCCTTTCTTGCCTTATCGAAACCCTCAAAATCCTTTGAAAACCATTGAAAATCTATAAAAATCACATTTTTTATATATTATAGACTTGAGCCCCCTTGGGATAAGTCTTTAACCCTTCCCCTATATACGCCCTGGTGCTGGAACCAGGCGCTAAGCCTTTAAGGGCTTATTGCGTCAGAGTAAAATAGTGCACAAATATTTTTCCACGTTAAAAGCTTCGATGTCGATTAGCCCTCTCTGTTATGGCCCCCGATCATGTTGCATTCCATATAACCCATGGCTCCGCAGACGGGTGCCAGGCAGTATTGTAAACAAATATTTCGCCCCCGAAGTATAGACCTTCATCTATATTAATTTGTCGGTTTTTATAAAGTTCTCCGCTGGTGCAAATTTCCATTCGCTCCCCACCATCGATCTGATTTGCAGATCGACGGTGCACAATATATTTCCCTGGTGGTCCCCGCCAGTCACTCAGTGTTCAAAACCGGGCGGAATCCATTGCACCGCTTTTGAGAGGGAGGCGGTTTTTTCTATTTGGCAGTGATGCCATCCACTGGCCGACATGTGGCCTTGAGAAAATTTCGAATATCACCCTCATCATGCATTAAAAGTTGGGCATGGGCCCAGCGCGATATTAGCGTCCACCGTCTGATCTGAGGCCAGCTCATCAGACAATGAACGCACTTTGGAGAAGCTCGTGTGTTAGTCCAAGGTACGGCGTGTTTCATTGAATTTCTCCATCGTCTATCTGATTTGCAGATCAACGGCCCATGCTCGATCACTCTGATTCCTCACCCAGTGAGCAGTTATGGACCTGGGGGTTTTTATTCATCCTAATTTTATTAGAGGCTTGAAATCCGGTCGTATTTTGTAAAGGTTTTTGGCGCCCGTTCTCCGTCATTGATCGCGTAGGCTGATCTCATCCGACAACCTGCATTTGTCCTGATCCACAAACTTGATTTTGTGACCATTTTTATCTAAAACAAAGGTTTTAATCCATTTCCTCCATTTTTCTAGAAACTGACTTATTCGCTTTGACTTTTCGCCTACGCTCCCTACCGTCGATCTCTGCATGATCGACGACTCCGATTTAATTCCTCCTCCATTTCCCTTTAACCCCTTCTAATCGATCTTGACCATTGGATGATGCCATCCAACAACCATGCTCACCCCATATGTCCTCTGAAGCAGTAAACCTATATATGCAGGATTTTATAACATTGTTCGTATTTTGCAAGGTCCTAGTGGTTTTTTCCGCTATGACTGAAGAAAATTCAAAGGCAGAGGGTGATGATCCTCCTGCCTTCAATTTATCAAAGAGAATCATTTGCAGCATTCAAATCCACGTTCCATCAATAATTCATGAGGCATTTATGCCATACAACCCCTGTGCATCCCGGCACACCAACAAACACAGTGAATCAGGCACAAATCAAACAATATCAGTGTTGAAGATAGGAACACACCAGAACACAAGATTGAAGATAGATCTTCAGGGATTATTTCTAAGATGGTTTATCAAAATCCTAATCCCTGATTAAAACAAAGTTAAAGGAAAAATCATAAAGGTTCATCAGACAGAAAGCCCCCACCGCCACAGCTGAGGCAAATCTATTCCTCCCAGCTACCGCGTTGCCACCGGTACCTCAAAGCATTCATATCAGAGGCCGAAGTTATTGATCAGGATCAGATATTTGTCTCAAGCGCAGCTAGAGATTAAATTCTTCCAAAGAACTTAATGTAAAAAATATCAACGGAGTGACTATTACACAACACAGAGCCTCAAAAGTAAAAAAGAGCTCCCACCGAGCTTAAATCTTAATGTAAATGATTTAATACAGAGGACACCTATGTAATATTCTTCATTGAGCCCCCTAAAGGCAAAAGAAGCCATTAAGTCTGTACTAATTATCTTTAGAGATCTTTTATCAGATCTCACCTCCTCATTCTTCCATAAATACTACTGCAGAAGATGAGAGAGGGGTTGGTTGATTTGGCTACTGAACATTGAAATGTAATTGAGCTTGAGATTTCTACTTGTAAATAGTGTTTAGTGGCCCTTCGAGCTCTGCTTGTGATAGATAAGTTAGGCTGAGATGTGTAGATGATTCCTAAACTAAAGCATTGGAATTGAAGTTGTAACTGGTTTGGAGCATCAATACAAGCTGATTTATGGGATCCTGGTCTATGTCGACGGTGATGTTTTTCTCATTGTAACTTGTTGTTTAGTTTCTATTTTCACTGTGTTCATATTCTCTTTTAAAGAACATCATGCATGGATTTAGGACCTATTGTATACCAGTACCCTTCTCTGACTGAAAATCTTTATCTGAATGTTTTCTTCCAATTTGTGTTATTTAGGAATGATTTAATTCAGTTTAGTGGTTAGGAATGCCGGCGTTCCCTCATCCTATTCTCTTAGCTGAATATTGTTCTTAAATGTTATTTTCATTTCATGTTAAGTAGTGATGAACTAAGGAAGATATGGTGAGCCCTAGTCCTAGTTTTATCCCAAAAGACTGACTGAAACTTTCCCTTGGAATGTGTTGAAAGCTGGCTAGTTTAGAAGTACTTGCCAGATCTTAGACCATTCTTTGTTATCATTTGTGTTTCCCCTGTTTTTAAATGTTTTCTATTGAAAATGTATCAAAGGTTGGCTAGTTTAAAATTACTTACTAGATCCTAGTTTACTTTCATGTCTTTCTCAATTGTATGTCAAAAGCTGGCTAGTTTAAAAGTACTTACCATATCTTAGGTTGCTCTTTTTTATTCATCTGTTTAATTCCCCTTCTTGTTGTATCAATTCATTCCATAAATCAAAATTTAAAGAGATCCTTAGGCATAGATGACTTGCCCCATGGACCACTCTTGCCTCTTGCTGTTTCAATTAAACCTTATTATGACTCCATAGCACAATGGACTAAAACCTACAGTTATCTATCTTCCTGGCCAAAGATTATTCTATTTGCTTGCAACTTCTCACCTTTGAAACTCTTTGCATTTATAACTTTCCACCTCAAACAGGAATCATGCTCAACCATCCAAAAACAAACAAAACCCTTGGCCTTCATAACTAGCCTAATATCATTACCCAAAACTTCAAATACAAATCCATATTTGCACTTATTGGAGAGATCCCTCTCCGAATACAGGAGGGCTAGATCCTAGAATCCCAAAGTGGTTGAAACAATGTTTCTCCCTACGGTCAGACTTTTGTGAATCTTGTTGATTACAGGGAGCTAACATTTCTTGCGACTCCGCTGGGGAACCGAACCTAGAATCATTTTCATTTTAAGGTAACCATAGGATATCAAAGATTTGTTTCAAAGAAACATTTGCTATATTAACCAGCTGAGCCACCAGCAACTAATATTTCTGGCGACTCCGCTAGGGATCGAACCGAGAATCTCTGGTTCCTTTTAAAACTTCATAAAAATTTGTGAGTTAAAAGCAGCCTTTTCAAGCACTACCAAGAAATTGTAATCATGATGAAACTTGTTTGAATGAGTGAAAAACTAGGTAAACCCTAGGATTCTCATGAGTATCTATCTAACCTTGAAACATCAGCTAGCTTAGCCATAAGAGTACATTGTCTTTGTCTCATAACCGTAGCTAAGTTTTGAAACAGAGTTAGGATATTCTTAGAAACCACACAACTAAAAAATAACTCAGAAAACACCAAAAATATTTCAGATTGGTATCCAATAAACATGGTGGTGGACCATAAAACCTTTTACCTTCTTAGGAGCTAAAAAATTCCACTTGGCGACTCCACAATCCTGAGAAGACCTTAAATACTCCACTGGGAAGAACCCTTATCATTATAATATCATTCAAACTCAGTTAGAGGACTGCAGGATTAAAATTTGTGTAAACAGACTAGTTAACCTCTCAAAGACTGTCATACCTGGTTGAACTTTTCCTGTTTATTTGGGTCTACAAAACACAACATAGTGGCTCCTAGAAAGATTCACACTAGAGCCAATCCTGACCCTGATCCACCTGAGATAGATGATAACCCAGAAAGTATTCTTAGGAATTCTCCTAGGATTAAATTATCAACTGTTTTCAGATCACCCTTGAGAGCTAATTTAGTTCCTGAAAATCTTTCAGCTCTACAATAATCACAAGTTGACTTAGTAAATCCCTTTAGAACTAGGTATCTTGATGATTTAGATCAGTTAGATTCTGAGTCTTCACTTTCATCTCCTGAAACAGGTGAACATCCTGGAAGCAGAGAAACAACACCTCCTGATTCACATTTCCTTCAAAAATTAGGTGTCTCTCATCCAAGATCAGCTCAGCAATCTACTCCTGGTCCATCCACTTCTGCTCACCCTACATCCACTGTTAAAACCACTCCACTTTAGCTCACTTTCCCTTTTGTTAACCCACCCCTTGTGAATCGACCCCCACCACATATCATGGCGGCATGGTATGCTCCCTTAGTCCATCCTGTACCATTAGTCAATCTCCCACAGGAATATCAGTCCAAAATTCCATTATATGACACTAGTAATGCTACAACTGCATCACAACATGTGGATAAGATGAATGACTAATTTGACAGAATTGAAATCAATAATGATTCTGTCAAGCTTAGATTATTTTCTCAAAGTCTAGGGGGAGAAGTAAGAAAATGGTTTAAAGGTTTAACCCCCCATAGTATTAATGATCTCCAAGCCTTCCATCAAAAATTATTAAACAAATGGGAAGTGAAGAAAAACCCTCTCTAAGTCCTCTCTGATTACAATAACCTCCATATAAACACTGGGAAAAGTGTGCATGCTTATTGCACTAGATTTAACAGTGTGTATAATGCCCTTTCCCTAGATCTAAAACCTCCAAAAGGCTCAGCTTTAAACAATTTTCCTGAAGGGTTCGATCCTGATATGGCCTATCAGCTGAGAGAGAGAGAGAGATCCTGCAACTCTTAAAGATATGCAAAAAGGAGCTCTTGCTGTGGAAGTCAACTTGATAGAGAAGAGAGTGTCTTTTAGAGAGGAAAACACACCTTCTTCTTCCAACTCAAATATATAGAGAATGATGGAGGAGATGATCAAGAAAATGAGCATCCTTGAGATAGCATAAGCCAGTCAAAACCAAACTGCTCCTCAAAACAAAAACTAGAACCAGAATCATTATTTTAGAAGGAACCAATCTCCAAACAGACCTAGGGAATATGACCAACACATCACTCCTCCCTTTCATCAAAACTATGTAAGTGAGGTTGAGGAAACATATGAGATAACAGAGGAAGATGACATCAACATGCTGGGGGTAGATAATGATGACTTTGAGATTCATTATGATAGAAAACAAGGTCTATACACACCTTATGATGACAAAAGAGATGATGATGAAAATTATTATCAAGACATGGAAAATGTCATCATAGAGTCTCAAAGAGAATATGACCTTAGAATCAAAACCAGTCAACAAAATCCCAACAAAAAAACCTTTGACAAATATTCACAAAACAACACTGCAACGAAGCCTAAAATGGTCAAACAAAAGGACAAAACAGTAGCTAGGAGTTCTGATAATAATAAAGGGAAATGCACTCAAAACAATGAAAAATAGAGTGCAGGAATTAGTAGTACTAACATCTCAGCTAGTACTCCTGTTAAAACCATTTTGTCAAATGTAAATAGGCCAAATCAGCAAGCTGATATTGCTGATAGAGTGACAGCTAATAAGGCTGAGACCAACACTTTAAAGAGTCAAATTCCTTTCAGCCTGGAGCAGGAAATTTCAAAGATCAAAATCTTCGTTCCCTTGATTGAGTTAGCTGCCCAACACGTATTTAAGACCGAGATTTTGAAGGCTTTAAACATAGAGGACTTTAATGACACAATCAATCTTAATGATGACCAACCAAAGCTTATTTTTGGCCCTAAGATTGAAGGTAGATATCAAGAGGGACCTGTTCCTCCCTTTTATGTGAGTTTAAATGTTCATGACAAAATTTCACACAACACTATTCATGACTCAGGGGCTTCTCATAATTTAATGCCTAAAGCTGTAATGGAGAGCCTCGGTCTAGAAATCACCAGACCATATAAAGACCTGTACTCCTTTGATTCCAGCAGAGTAAAATGTTTAGGATTAATCAAAGACCTGTGTGTTAACGTAGCCTAGATTCCAACCAAATGCTTAGTAATGGATATTTTTGTGGTTGATGTGCCCCCAAAATATGGAATGCTATTATCAAGATCTTGGGGGGCTAAGTTACAAGGGACTATGCAGATGGACATGACCTATGTAATTATCCCTATTTTCAATTAGACTATAAGACTTTATAGGGAGTCCCATATGCAATACACAGTTACAAGCTAAGATAGACCACAGAACTCTCCCCTTTATTCTGTAGACACGACCCTGGATTCATTTATCCTTTTCAATGATGAAACTTTTAGTGAACCAGTTACCTTGTCTGATTTAATGACAGATAGAGAGGAGAACAAGATAACGTAGGAATGTCAGAACTGTTTGCTGAACCTGAGAACTCTAGCAAACAAAAAATAGGTCTTGAGTTACAAGTCATATGTCCATTGCTCTTAAACCTTGACAGTCAAGAAAACAATGATCCTCAACTCAATGAAAAACCTGAGGAGTTGAAACAAATACAACTAAGTGCTGAGATTCCACAACAACCCATAAACACTTTAGTTGAAGAGGAAAAACACCAAACAGACAAAATCGAAAATAGTCCTCTATGGAGTATGTTTTTTGATGGATCCTGCACTAGGAAAAATGTTGGTGCAGGTGTCTAGATTTCCAACACTGAAAACAACCACACAGAAAGCATTTCCTGTAGATTAAACTTTTAGTGTTCCAAAAACATAGCGGAATATGAATCCCTTCTCTCAGGCTTACGTTTTTTGAAAAAGTTACGAGCCAAAAGAATCAATGTGTATGGGGATTTAGAGTTAGTCATTAGGCAAGTCAACAGGGAGTATAACGCAAACCATCCTAGACTTAGGGCCTACCGAAACGATGTCATGGACCTTTTAAAAACATTTGAGGAGTCCACACTGATTTTTGTCCTGAGAAAAAGAAATATTGCCTCCCACAATCTAGCCTTTGCAACTAGAACATGTTTAACGCCATATGAAACCAAATACTGCACAACTCAGATAATATTTAGAACATCCGTGCTTGATAATGAAAAGTATTGGTAGGTGTTTGACAGAGACAAAAAAATAGAAGACTTCATGCAATTCAGAAATGAATTCAAAATAAACAGTTTGGACTTGGATTATGATACAGACCGTGGTGAAGAAAATTTTCTTGGTGAAGAAGAGTTGTCTCCTGAACTTTTCGATATTAATCTTATGACTGGAAAACTTAAAAACAAAATAGAATTGAATGCAGAGTTAAAAATAGAGGAGTTAGAAACTCTACACTCTAAAGATGAAAGTTTTCCTAAGGGTCTGGCCCCTTTAGAAGAGTTTTTCAAATTTAACGATGTGGCAAATAAACCAAAACTGGAACCTGTAGAGACTGAAGTGGAAGAGTGGAATATAGGCAGCGAGAAAAAACTAAAAATGATTAAACTGTCTAAAACTTTACCAGCTCACATTAAACTCAAATACATAGAGTTGTTTAAAGAATTTTCTGATGTTTTTGCGTGGAGTTACGAATAACTGAAATCCTATGACACTGAAATAATACTGCACAAAATTCCCCTCAAAGAAAACCAAAAAATATTCAAACAAAAAATGCGCAGGATAAACCCTGTTCAGCTGCCTCTGGTTGAGAAGGAAATCATGAAAATGTACGATGCTAGTATTACTGTCACTATTAGATATTCTGAGTGGGTGTCTAATCTGGTGTCAGTTAGGAAGAAAACTGGAGTGATCAGGCTTTGTATAGACTTTAGAGACTTAAACAAAGCTTCATTAAAAGACAACTACCCTTTTCCTAAGATGGGTCATATTTTACAAAGGGTGGTAGGGTCTAGAAGAATTTCTTTGCTGGATGGCTACTCAGGGTACAATCATATCTTAGTTCACCCTGCTGATAAATTAAAGACAACCTTTACTACACCATGGGGAACTTTCATGTATGTGAAAATGCCTTTTGGTCTAATGAATGCTGGAGAAACTTTTCAAAGAGCCATGGACATAGCATTCTCAAAATAACTAGGCTACTTCATCATTATATACCTTGATGATGTCACTGTGTTTTCAAAAACAGATGAAGAGCACTTAGAACATTTAAGAAGAATTTTTGAGAAATGTAGAAAGTTTGGGATATCTTTAAACCCTAAGAAAACACTATTTGGGCTCCAAGAAGGTAAAATTCTTGGACACATCATTTTAGAAGAGGGTATTAAAATAGATCCTAGAAGGATTGAGGCCATATTGCAAATCTCTCATCCTCGGAACATAAAGGAGTTGCAATATTTCATCGGAAAGATTAACTTTTTGAGAAGGTTCATCCCCAACTTGGCTGAGCTTCTTAGAAATATCACAAACATGTTGAAGAATGAACAAGGGGTAAAATGGACCTTGGAAGCAAAGAAGTCCTTTGAGCTGCTGAAACAAGCGTTCACCAAAAAACCAGTTCTAATAAGTCCTGATTTTTCACAGGATTTTTATATTTTTTTGTTTGCATCAAAACATACCATAGTCGCTGTCCTTTTACAGAAAAATCCACCAGGACAAGAGCAGCCTATTGCATTCTTTAGCAAGGCATTGAGGGATTCCCCTCTAAAGTATAACATCACGAAGAAACAAGTGTTTGCTTTGGTTAAAGCATTGAAAGACTTCAGAGTATACATTCTTCACTCACAAATCATTGCCTTTGTCCCAAACTCAGTTGTTAAAGACATTATAACACAGGACCCAGATGGTAAGAGAGGTAAGTGGATTGCTGTTATCCTTGAATATGATTTAGAGATAAAACCCACTAAACTCATCAAAGGCCAAGGTCTAGCTAAATTAATGGCTGAATCAAATTTTGAAGTTCTTGATATTAATATGATTGATGCTTTGGATGATCAAGAGGAAATCTCAACTCCCATTGCTGAAAACCATTTTATGAACTCTCCTTGGTATGCTGATATTGTTTATGTTTTTCTTAATTTGAATACACCTCTTGGTTTGAAAAAAATAAAGACGAGGTTTTTAAAATTGAAAGCTGTAAACTATTGCATTATAGATAGATGTCTTTATTGGAAAAATGCAAGTGTTGTATTACTTAAATGTTTTCCCGAGTTTGATGCAGAGAAGGTTAAGCACCAGTTCCATGAAGGAGAGTGTGGAGGTCATTTGTACTGGAAGACAATAGCCAACAAAATTTTTAGGGTTGGTTTCTATTGGCCTACTATTTTTCATGATGTGCACTAAATGATCATAGCCTGTCATAAATGTCAAATTTTTGAAGGCAAAAGAAAACTGCTACCCTCACTGTGATCCAAGCACTACAGTTTCTTTTCGTCCATCTGGAAGGGGGATCACTTCACAAGTCATCGATCCCCCATTTTCGGCTTCGATATGGATTCTCAGCAAGGAGACTATTTCACTATGATAGAAGCCATACCTCAGAGGAAGGCCAATGATCTGTTATAAAATTCATGGAGACCAACATTTCCTCCATAGACGGTTGTCCTACCAAGATCATCACCGATAACGCGTAAAGAATACTTGGATCAAAGAAGATGGTTGAATTCTCATTATGTATCGTATAACATTAAAATTCTACTCGCCTATTACCCTCAAGGTAATCGACTTGCAAAATCCTCAAACAAAATTTTAGTGAAAATAATTAAGAAACTGTTGGAGGACAAAAAAAAGTCTTGGCACACAAAGCTAGTTCATGCACTTTGGGCTAACAGATTGACTTTGAAGAAATCTATTGGCATGTCACCTTTCCAGCTTGTGTATGGTACTGATGCAATTTTTAAAAGTAGCCTTGGTGTACCAGTGATGAAGTTGATTCAAGAGTTGAAAACTGAAGATAATGACATGATCAGAAGAATAAATCAGACCATCCATCTTCATCAAACCAGAGAGGAGGTTTATAACAAAGCATTGCAAAAGCAGGACAGCATTAAAAAGATTTTTGACAGAAGAACAAAGACCAGAAATTTCAATATTGGGGAGAAAGTTTTAAAGTGGGACTCAAGGAGGGTAGACAAGTGCAAGCACGAAAACTTTGACAACTTATGGCTTTGCCCTTACTCTATCCATTCAACTGCTGGTAACAATGCATTTTTCTTGCAGGAGTTGAATGGAGCAGAATTGTTTGGGGGTCCTGTCAATGGCAGGATGCTTAAGCATTAATTCTCTTGATCCATGTTATATTTTGAAAGCCTTTTTATATTTTTTCTCATTATAAATACTCCACCCATCATTGCATTCAAAGTTATAAAAAATCAAAAATACAAAAACAGAGAAAAGAAAGAAAAGAGGGCAGACTGTGAAAACAAGAAAGGTATAGCCCCATACCAAAAAAGAGAAACAAATCTAAAAGTGTGCAAACTCAAATGCCACTCCTGAAGAACACACTTCTAGTTAGTCCAACAGCCTAATCTTGACTAATTAGTTTTAAATTTCCGACTGATAGGATAGTGAATTCGATTTACCAAACTGTTTAATCTTGGCTTATCGGTATAATAGTTTAGGATAGAAATTAAGGGTTCAAACATGTTCAAAATCTGAACCTGAGTTTCCAAGGAAGAGAATGACTCAAATATGTTTCAAATTCTGAGTCAAAAGATGTAAAATTCTGGTTCTAATTAGCTCAAAATCTGAACTAGTTGACAAAAGAGGGACAACTCAAATAAGAGTCAAAAAAGAGCTGTAAAAAGGGTGAAGGAAATGATTTGAAGTTTTAGGTCTCAAGCCTTCCATTTTGTTTTAAATTTTGTGCAAAATAATTTCTATGTGCAACTTATTTTTATTCCATAGACCAGCATGAAGTTAGACTATTCAATCCTGACTTGATTTATTTTTAAATTTCTGTTGTAGAATTTAGAGAATAAAGTCTATTGGACAGTTTAATCCCAACAGATGGTAGATTAGCTAGAGAATCATATGGGATAAACTATTCAATCTAAGTCCATGGAGAAATAAGGAGTAGAAATAGATTAGATTTCCTGCTTTCAAAAGAATAAAATGTTGTAAAAGATTTTTCCAATCCAAGTGCACTCTAAAGAAGAAAAAATGTTAGATCAGTAGAATTGGGTAGGTAGACAGCTTGTTGATGAAAGTTCCAATGTTAATCCATGAATGCTAATATGTTTTAGAGCATAAGAAGATCATCCACAGAAAGAAAGGTAGCCCAATGGATGACGCACTGATCAACCTCCCAGAGAATGCAAGTCTGAAGTTCTTGATGCCTTCAAGAAGGCACCATCCCCAAGTGGAGCCACTGTTATCCACCTATGAAATTTTTTATACCTAAAGGTGGCTAAATCATTTTGGAGCCTTCAAGGAAGAAATTTTATTGCAAAAAGTGTTGGCTTTTGAAGACTCTTGAGGGCCTCATTCCTCTGTCCAAATCTTCACTGAGGTGCCCATTTTACACTAAGAAATTATGCTGATTTCCAAGACAAAATACTGCTGCAAACTCCTTTTCCCTTTCCTTTCCTCTTTCTAAACTAACCTCATTTTCCCCTTTCCCTTAATCAAATTCCCTTTAATAAGGTTTAAGACCCTTTCTTTCCTTATCGAAACCCTCAAACTCCTTTCAAAACCATTGAAAATCTATAAAAATCACATTTTTTATATATTATAGACTTAAGCCCCCTTGGGCTAAGTCTTTAACCCTTCCCCTCCATACACCCTGCTGCTAGAACTAGGCGCTAAGCCTTTAAGCGCTTATCGCGTCAGAGGAAAATAGTGCACAAATATTTTGCCACATCAAAAGCTTCGATGCCGATTAGCCCTATCTGTTATGGCCCTCAATCATGTTGCATTCCATATAACCCATGGCCTCGCAGACGGGCGCTAGGCCGTATTGTAAATAAATATTTCACCCCCGAAGTATAAACATTTGTCTATATTAATTTGTAATTTTTTATAAAGTTCTCTGCCGGTGCAGTTCCATTCATTCCCCACCATCGATCTGGTCTACAGATCGACGACGCACAATATATCGCCTCGGTGGTCCCCGCTAGTCACTCACTGTTCAAAACCGGGCGAAATCCATCGCACCGCTTTTTAGAGGGAGGTGGATTTTTCTGTTTGGAAGCTATGCCATCCACCAACCGACACATGGCTTTGAAAAAATTTTGAATACCACCCTCATCGCGCATTAAAAGTCGGACATGGGCCTGGTGCGATATTAGCGTCCACCGTCCGATCTGAGGCTAGCTCATTAGACGGTGATCGCACTCTGGAGAAGCCCGTGTGTTAGTCCAAGGTATGACGTGTTTCACTGATTTTCAGATCAACAGCCCATGCTCGATCGCTCTGATTCCTCGCCCAGTCAGCAGTTACGGACCTAGGGGTTTTTATTCATCCTAATTTTATTAGAGGCTTGAAATCCGGTCATATTTTGTAAAGGCTTTTGGCGCCCGTTCTCCATCGTTGATCGCATAGGCTGATCTCATCCGACGGCCTGCATTTGTCCCAATCCTAAAACTTGATTTTATGACCATTTTTATCTAAAACCAAGGTTCTAATCCATTTCCTCCATTTTTCCAAAAAATGACTTATTCTCTTTGACTTTTTGCCTACGCTCCCTACCGTCAATCTCTGTGCGATCGATGGCTCCGATTTAATTCCTCCTCCATTTCCCTTTGACCCCTTCTAATTGATCTTGACCATTGGATGATGCCATCCAACAACCATGCTCTCCCCACATGTCCTCTAAAGCAGTAAACCTATATATGCAGGATTTTATAAAATTGTTCGTATTTTGCAGGGTTCTAGTGGTTTTTTCCGCTATGACTAAAGAAAATTCAAAGGCAGAGGGTGATGATCCTCCCGCCTTCGATTTATCAAAGGGATTCATTCGCAGGGTTCAACTCCAGGTTCCATCAATAATTCATGAGGCATTGATGCCATATGACCCTTGCGCAACCCTGCACACCAACAAACACAGTGAATCAGGCACAAATCAAACAGTATCAGTGTTGAAGATAGGAACACACCAGAACAGAAGATTGAGGACAGATATTTGAGGATTACGTCTAATATGGTTTATAAAAATCCTAATCCCCGATTAAAAAAGAGTTAAAGGAAAAATCATAAAGGTTCATCAGACGGAAAACCCCCACCGCCACAGCTGAGGAAAATATATTCCTCCCAGCTACCGCGTTGCCACCTGCACCTCAAAGCATTCATATCAGAGGCTGAAGTTATTGATCAGGATCAGATATTTGTCTCAAGTGCAGCCAGAGAGTAAATTTTTCCAAAGAACTTAATGTAAAAAATATCAACAGAGTGACTATTACACAAAACAGAGCCTCAAAAGTCAAAAAGAGCTCCCACCGAGCTTAAATCTTAATTTAAATGATTTAATACAGAGGAAACCTATGTAAGCTTCTTCATCAAGCCCCCCAAAGGTCGAAGAAGCCATTAAGTCTGTATTAATTATCTTTAGAGATATTTTATCCAATCTCACCTCCTCATTCTTCTATAAATACTACTACAGAAGATGAGAGGGGTTGGTTGATTTGGCTACTGAACATTGAAATGTAATTGAGCTTGAGATTTCTAATTGTAAATAGTGTTCACTGGCCCTTGGAGATCTAATTTTGATAGATAAGTTAGGCAGATATGAGTAGATGATTGCTAAACTAGAGCATTGGACTTGAAGCTGTAACTGGTTTGGAGCATCAATACAAGATGATTTATGGGATCCTGGTTTATGTTGACGGTGATGTTTTTCTAATTGTAACTTTTTATTTTTATTTTTGTTTTCACTGTGTTCATCTTCTCTTATAAATAAAAGCATGCATGGAGTTAGGACCTACTGTATACCAGTACCCTTCTCTGACTGAAAATATTTATCTGAATGTTTTCTTCCAATTTGTGTTATTTAGGAATGATTTAATTCAGTTGAGTAGTTAGGAATGCTGGTGTTCCCTCGTCCTATTCTCTTAGTTTAATATTGCTCTTAAATGTTATTTTCATTTCATGTTAAGTAGTGATGAACTAAGGAAGACATGGTGAGCCCTGGTCCTAGTTTTATCCTAAAAGACTGACTGAAAGTTTCCCTTGGAATGTGTTGAAAGCTGGCTAGTTTAGAAGTACTTACCAGATCTTTGACCATTCTTTGTTATCATTTGTGTTTCCCCTGTTTTTAAATGTTTTCTATTGAAAGTGTATCAAAGGCTGGCTATTTTAAAAGTACTTACCATATCCTATTTTACTTTCATGTCTTGCTCAAGTGTATGTCAAAAGCTGGCTATTTTAAAAGTACTTACCAGATCTTAGGTTGCTCTTTGTTCTTCATTTGTTTAATTCGCCTTCTTATTGTGTCATTTGATTCCATAAATCAAGCTTTAAATAATCCTTAGACATAGATGACTTTCCCCATGGACCACTCTTGCCTCTTGTTGTTTCAATTAAACCCTATTATGACTCCATAGCCCAATGGACTAAAACCTGCAGTTATCTATCTTCCTGGCCAAAGCTTATTCTATTTTCTTGCAACTTCTCACCTTTGAAACTCTTTTCATTTAGAAATTTCCACCTCAAACAGTAATCATGCTCAACCATCCAAAAAAAAAAAAAACACTTGGCCTTCATAACTAGCCTAATATCATTACCCAAAACTTCAAAGACAAATCCGTCTTTGCACTTATTGGAGAGATCCCTCTCCGGATTCAGGAGGGCTAGATCCTATAATCCCAAAGTGGTTGAAACGATGTTTCTCCCTGCGGTCGGAATTTTTCCAATCTTGCTGATTACAGGGAGCTAACAGTCACAACTTAGCAAAACTGATACGGGCGCCCTCGAACATAATGGCCCGACTCGAACGTGCCCGGTCAGGCGACCTCACACAGCGCGCTTGAACGAACAATGTCACAAGGGAGAAAATGGAAAATGGGCCACCTGAACATGCACAAGACACCTGGGTGGTCACAAATTAGCAAAACTGATAGGGGCGGCCTTGAACAAAATGGCTCGACCTGACCCAAACACGCCTGGTCGGGCGACCTCACATGGCGCGACATGACACGCCCGAACGAATGATGCCACAAGGGAGAAAATGGAAAACGGGCCACCCGAACATGCACAAGGCACCCAGGTGGTCACAACTTAGAAAAACTGATATAGGTGCCCTCGAACGAAATAGCCCGACCTGAATGTGCCCGGTCGGGCAACCTCACACGGTGCGACATGACGTGCCCGACCAAACGATGCCACAAGGGAGAAAACGACAAACGGGCCGCTCGAATGTGCACAAGGCACCCGTGCGGTCATAACTTAGAGAAAATAATATGGGTGTCCTTGAATGAAATGACCCGACCTGAATGCGCCCATTCAGGTGACCTCACATGATGCGCCCGAACAAATGATGCCACAAGGGAGAAAATGGAAAACAGGCTGCCCGAACGTGCACAAGGCACCCAGGCAGCCACAACTTAGCAAAACTGATACGGGTGTCATCAAACGAAATGGCTCGACTCGACCTGAACACGCTCGGTCGGGCGACCTCACACGGTGCAACACGACGCACCCGAACGAACGATGCCACAGGGGAGCAAACAAAAAATGGGCCACCCAAACGTGCACAAGGCACACGAGCGGTCACAACTTAGAAAAACTGATACGGGCGCCCTCGAACGAAATGAACAGACCTGAATGCACCTGGTTGGGCGACCTCATATGGCGCGACACGATGCACCCGACCGAATGATGCCATAAGGGAACAAACAACAAACGGGCCACTCGAACGTGCACAAGGCACCCGGGTAGTCACAACTTAGCAAAAATGATATGGGCGCCCTCGAACGAAATGGCCCGACCTGAACCGAACGTGCCTGGTCGGGCGACCTTACACGACGTGACACAACATGCCCGAAAAAATGATGCCACAAGGGGGAAAATATCAAACGGGCCGCTTGAATGTGCACAAGGCACCCAGGTAGTCACAACTTAGCAAAACTGATACGGGCACCCTCGAATGAAAGAGCCCGACCCGACCAAAACGCGCCCGGTCAGGCGACCTCACACGGCACGACATGACGCGCCCGAGCGAATGATGTCACAAGGGATCAAACAGAAAACAGGACACCCAAACATGCACAAGGCATCCGGGTGGTCACAACTTAGAAAAACTGATACGGGCGCTCTCGAACGAAATGGCTCGACCTGACCCGAACACGCCCAGTCCGGTGACCTCACATGACGCGACACGGCGCGCTCGAACGAATGATGCCATAAGTGAGCAAACAAAAAATGGGCTGCCCAAACATGCACAAGGGACTCAGGTGGTCACAACTTAGCAAAACTAATACGAGCACCCTCGAACAAAATGACCCGACCCGAATATGCCCAGTCGGGCGACCTCACACGGCGTGACACAGCATGCCCGAACGAATGATGCCACAAGGGAGAAAATGGAAAACAGGCCACTCGAACATGCACAAGACACCCAGGCGGTCAAAACTTAGAAAAACTGATACGAGTGGCCTCGAACGAAATGGCCTGACCCGACCTGAACCCGCCTAATCGGGCGACCTCACACGATGCAACAGGACGCGCCCAAACGAACGATGCCACAAGGGAGAAAATGGAAAATGGGCCACCCAAACATGCACAAGGCACCTGGGTGGTAACAACTTAGCAAAACTGATACAGGCACCCTCAAATGAAGCAACCCAACCCGAACGCGCCTGGTCAGGCAACGTCACACGGCACGGCATGGTGTGCCCGAACGAACAATGCCACAAGGGAGCAAATGGCAAACGGGCCACCTGAATGTGCACAAGACACCCAGGCAGTCACAACTTAGCAAAACTGATATGGACACCCTTGAACGAAATGGCCCGACCTGAACATGCCCGGTTAAGCGACCTCACACTGCGCGACATGATGCGCCCGACTGTGGTTGGGGGCACACATTAAAAGTGAACCAAGGAGTTAGCGCATCACATATTTAATATTTTATGAAACTCCTTAGAAGTCCCATCATAACCACCTTCCATCTTCATCACAATGTGATATTTCAACTAAAGATATCTTATTATGTTGCTCCAACCATTCAAAAAGGGGACGCAAGTTAGATTATTATTTATTAAAGGAGAGGCCAAAGAAATTAATTTCCAAAATGTCGCAATAGTGATGCTTTCATACAAATGTCGCTAGAGTGACACTTGGCCCAAACTGTCACAATAGCGATGCTTTTTCCCAAACTGTCACAATAGCGATGCTTTTGCCCAAACTGTTGCAATAGTGATGCTTTCCTCAAACGTCACAATAGCGACACTTAGCTCTTGTCCGTCGTAATTTCGATGCTTTTTCCCAAACTGTCGCAATTTCGACGCTTTGCTACAAACGTAGCAAGACCGACACTAACTTCTAAGTGTCTCAATACCGAAACTTGTCTTCAAATGTCTATATAGTGAATGTTGTGGGTGGGATTTGAAAAATTGAAAAAAATTGGGGAAATTTCCGACATTTGGTCAAAAGTGTTGGAACCAAAGTGTCAGAATTTCTACCAAATGTACTAGTGTAGCTTAAGGCCAATTTATTCTACTTGAACTATATTTCACCAATATCTGGTATTCCTATGGCTTTAGTAATGGATTTATAGGATAGTTCAAAATTCACTCCTGCTAGGTTGAGCTGGTGGTTTTGTAGGCTGAGAATGAACAACCTAGTCAAATCTGAGTGGCTTTGGACCTATTTAACCCTCTCATAGAACTGATAGCATCCAACAACATGAAAGCATGCAAGGATCATGGGAGAAGATGTGATTTGAATGGTATCTAAAGGCTCAAACCTGTTAACCCTTCCTCCCTTGTGTTTTGGCTTGATAGGCCCTTGGACTTCATCACTACTGGTATTGATCTCTTCTTCAAACATGGTGACTGATTGTGTTCTTGAACAAAATGGTTTTAGCTTGGTAAGAGCTTTTAGGTCTAGGGAGGAAGAATGAGGGATAGGAAATGGAGGGAAAAATTAAGTAGGTCTAGGAAAGTTTTCAGAGTTTAGGAGGAGTCTTACCTTATATTGAGTGTATTTATGCTAATGACAACTCTCCAATTTGTAATTCCTTTCCCTATAGGGTTAAATGATAGTTGGCCATGAAGATTAGGGTTTTTATCCAACTTAGGTTAGGGTTAATCTCTTTGATTATGAATGAAAATATTACTTGGAGGGTAATGAAAGTGACCAAAAACCTTGCATCACTCATGCAGGACCTTGGGGCCAAACTTGAAGAGCAAAAAATAAATGTTTTTGGCAATTTTTTAGGCAGATTCAGCCAATTCCCCTCTGTGTGTAGCGCCACCCGACAGGCCGTTCCTGTCGGGCCTTCCCTGTGTGTAGCGCTAGGTCAGATCGAGTGTTTGGCCAGTCTGTGCACAGCGCCGGAGGGTTTGCCAGAAAGTCAGGCAGGTTAACGGGATGGTCAGGCCTCCCAGTGCACAGCACCATTGAAATGGCAAGCAAGTCGGGCTGAACCTAGGCCTGTGCGTAGCACCTTTGCCGATGCATAGCACTGCCTCGTTGGTGCACATCGCAGTGCCTTTTGCACTGTTTCCACCTCCTCTGTGCATAGTGCTGACGACTCTGTGCGTAGCGCCTCCATCAGTGCATAGCGCCTGAAAACTTCCACAATTTTTCGCAGAAAATCCTAATATTGCTTCAATGGCTCTCCTCCTCTTCAGCAACAAAAACTCTCCTCCTCTTCTGCAACAACACAAATGAGTTGGGGGCGAAGTAAATAAGGCCTTTATACTCCCTTTTTAACAAATATTTCATGATCAAACCCCATTTCTAAATTTTGATTTCCTTCTCATTTTTTCACTATCCTTTTGGTCTGTTTGTCCTATAGGTTGCAATCTTCTAAAACTATGGCCTTTTTCCTTGCTAGAGCATTTTGATGTCTCCTCTCGGACTGAAAACCTCTTTAACAAGCTCAAACATGTGCCTCTTACCCATACTTGAAAACAAGAGTCTTTTCTTGAAAGGAAAAGGTCATTTTTACAAATTTTTGATGAAAATAGGTAGATAGTGACATTAGTGCCCTTTTTTGAAGGTTTTCTTCACTAAATCCCTTTCATGAATTTCAACACTCGTAAACAACAAACTTGTGATCATTTTAATACTTTCACCTTGGAGTCTTTAGCCATACATATTTTATGTCTTTGATTGCTTGGTGGATAGACTGAAAAGAAAATTTTTTCCCTCCCTCTAACTATCATTTTGTCATGTTTTTTCCCGTGAATCAGTGGAGATATTTTGGTGTAAAAACCCTATCAGTTGGCATCAACAACTTCTTCAGTTTTCATATATGCCACCATTTTGAGATATATTTAGGCTTGTTTTACCTTATCAATTTTCTTGTAGGTAACCATTTTGACATTCCTGCAGAAGTGTCATTCATGGCTATCTATATTTTGCAGAATATACTTTGATAAGGAAACCATTGTTCGAGGCTCTACTGCTTTGCTTTAGACCAGTGATATATTTGTTCCTTAGACCACTTTGACAATGATATATCTTTGGTGGGATAGGTGAGAAATTTAAACCATTTTTGTGTCTTCCCCTTGGCCACTTCTGTTTTTGTAGGTGCCTACACAAATTTTTCCTTTGTCACTATCCTTTCATGTAATATCCCAAAATAGGGATTTTCTACAAAAATAAGAATATCTTAAGATATTCTAAAGTTTGAGATGAAACCATAAATCTCATAACAAGTATTAAATCAGATGTTATTTAATAATATGTTCAACAACAAGCATTATGATTCATTTATTCAACCCAAAGTGGGTAAAAACAACTATTTTAGCTCTAAAAACGTCAATTTCAGAAATGTGCGTAAAAATAAGGGCAAAGGACAGTGGGATCCCTTATCTTAGGTCATATGGGACTTACATACCATATTTGAGCTGAAAAAAATGACTCTAGCTATGTTAAATAGATCTCCCACTCCCAATATGGCTTAAAAGTGCCCAATCCCCATGACTTGACTCAACAGAAATTAACTGAAGCTTATGCAGCGTGATTTTCTAAAGGGTTTGAATAAAAAATAGCTTTAATATCATATATGGAGTTTATTACATGAAAGCATGAATAAAAATGGAGATTCAGCTCCTTTATACATCAAAGAGGATAACCTGGCAAGGGTTTCATGAGATACATTGTATAAAAGTGCAGATCTGCAGAACTGGATCTCAAAAATGCAATATACTGCAACAATAGCTTATGAATTAGATCTAGAGCAATATATTACATAAAAAAATATATCTACAATATATCCATATGTAAAAATGTGTTTATGTTACATACCCCTTGGGGTTTTCAGCATTACATGGAAGAACAAGAGTAGATCTGAGTTTTAGTGCAGCAGATCTGCAGAATGATTCAGAAAATCTGAAGTAAGAACAACAGTAAATAAATCAGATCTGGAGTAGACATGGATTAGATAGCTAATCCATGGATCATGTTAGGTCCCTATATTACTAGTATATTCCCTTATTGTTGTTAGTGTCACCCCACTATTGTTATTATTGTACCCTTGTAACCCCCATATTGTTATTATTGTGCCCTTAAATTATTATTGTTAGGTCGGCTAGGATTACATTGTGGCCCACTAGGATTACATTGTAGCCCCATGAACTCCTATATATAGAAAGGACGTTTTGTAATTTGAATCATCCAAGAATTGTTCATTCATGTAATGTATTGGAGGTTTCCCCCTTGAAGTGGCTTACTTCTAAGGCGTTGATATCTCTTTTCTTCTCTTTTTGGAGCTGGTTTCACAGCATTTGGTATCAGAGCTTTGATATTCTAGGGTTTCGCTACTCCAAACAGGTCATCGTGGAATTTTCTCTATAACATTTTTTGTACGAAGGTTCAGAATCTGAAATTTTTAGAGTGCGAAGAAAAAATCCTGAGGAAAATTGTTGCAAATTTCAGAGCTTGGTTCACAATATTTTCGGAGATATGATCTGTGCAAGTTAGGTCATTTTGTAGGCTCCTGAATTTAACCTAAACAGGTCATCGTGGTATTTTTGTAATAACTTTTTTTCTACGAAGGTTCAGAAGCTGAAATTTTTAGAGTGCGAATTTGCAATCCTGAGGAACATTTTCGCAAAATTTTAGATATTGGTTCGCAATATTTTCAGAGATATGATTTGTGGAAGTTAGGGCTTTTTGAGGCTTCTGAATTTCATCTCAAAGAGGTGATCGTGGGAAAATCTTCATAGCTCTCTCTCTGATCATCAGATTGGAATGTTGTAAAACGTGCCCGCAAATACATGGACTGTAGTTTTTTTTCTATCAATTTTAGAGCCAAAGGAGGAAACAGTGACACGTGGCAAGTCATACAAGTTCACTCTACTGAACCAGTCCAAAATTGGGTCATTGTGGGAGATTGGACATAAATTTGTCTTGAAGAATCCAAATCAGATAAGATCTATGGCATTTGAAAGAAGCTTCAGAATGCTACTACAAGGCTAAATTTCAAATACTTAGGATCCACAATTATAAAGATAATTCAATTTCAATATCGAGCTCCTCAAAAGCAAGTAAAATGTGTGTATTTTTTTTCGGAATTGCATAAGTCTTGTTTGAAGAATCAAGTTAAATTGATTCCAAGGGCATATTGTAGACTAGATATCAGTATTGGATTCTAAAATGGCCCTTAAAAATAATTCAACACCCATCAAGCCTTTATAAAGCTCTACCATGACTCATGAAGACGAAGAATGGCAACATGACATATCAAAATTACAAGAGCAAGTGAAAAAAAAAATTCTCTCGGAAAGAGTAACAAAAAATGACATGGAATTTTTGAATAAAGGCATGGAAACTAAGATGGATGGTTTGAAGAAAGGCATGGAATATAAGATGGATGGTTTGAATAATGGCATAGACGGCATAGAATCTAAGATATATGGCATGGAAGCTGGCATGGAATCTAATATGGATGACATGGAAGGTAAGATTGATGAGAAAATGGAAAACATGAAGAATGATATAAAAGCAGACATGGAAGGTTTGACAAAGTTGATACAAGAAATGTTTCCTAATGGTGAAAAGATAGTAGAGGAAACTCATGATGAGAACAAAATAAATGTTAATCGTGATTTCATAAACTCTAATGTTGGCGGGAAGAACCACCATATTCCAAAATGGATATGAGGAAGTTTGATGGAAAGGATCCTGTAACATGGATACTACAGATGGAGCAATATTTTGATCTCCATAATGTGAAAAACACACAAAAGGTACACATTGAAACTTTACATTTAGAAAAAAATATATTTGTATGGTATCGATGGCTTTGCTCCCGTAAAAATTTTTTCACTTGGTCAATTTTTACGGAGGAAATGATAGCACATTATTAGGATACAAAGAGCAACACCTTCTTTAGCCAATTGATAAATCTCAAACAAAAGGGTTTAATGGGGGAGCACATTGAGGACTTCCAAAAATTGAATATAAGGGTAACCGATATTCCAGAGGAACACAGGATTGATCTCTTCATATGTACTTTAAAGGATAACATCCAACATGAATTTCGCATTTTGGAACCTGATTCATTGGAGAAGGCATTCAGGTTGGAAAGAAAAATTGAATGTAAATGGCGACAAGGAAGCCTACCACTCACTTCTATAAAGAGGGAAGTGTTGCTACTCCTAGATTTCCACAACCTACAAGTTTGACACCACAACAATTGGAAGAGAAAAGAGCAAAAGGGATTTTCTACAATTGCGATAGAAAATACACTAAAGGTCATAAGTGTGCTGAAAAGAAATTATTTTACATAGATTGTGAAGAGGAAGAAGAAAATGAACAAGAAGAGGATATACACCAGGAACCAACCCAAGAAGAGGAAGAAATGAGTCTGACCATATCGTGTAATGCATTGGCAGGAATTACTACTCCTCAAACTCTCAAGATAGAAGGACATATCAAGAAGAAAAAGGTAATAGTGTTGATTGATTCAGGTAGCACCCATAATTTTATTCATTGTAAGGTAGCCAAAGAATTAAATTGTTTCCTATACCCAGCACCAGAATGTCAAGTGATGGTTGCAAATGGAGGAACTATAAATTGCTCGGGAAAATGCCATAATATCAAGCTAGCCATGGGGGAATATGTATTGAATAGTCCAATGCTTTCCATCCCAATGGGAGGTGCTAATGTTGTACTAGGAGTAAAATGATTACAATATTTGGGGACGGTAGCTTTTAATTTTCAAGAAATTTTCTTGAATTTTTTTTCGAAGGAAAGGAATTCGAATTACGGGGTATTTCAGGGAAGCTGGGAAAGATAATAAGCTCTAATGTCATGACAAAGCTTCTAAAGAAATAACAACGAGGCATAATTGCACAATTATGCTCACTAGAAGTTCCAACATCAAAATCCTCCATTTCTGTAGATCTCCAAAAAGTCTTGGACAATCATTCCAAGGTTTTTGAAACTCCAAAAGGACTTCCACCTATTCGTGATCATGATCATGCTATTCATTTGATTCTAGGAAGTGTTCCTCCAAACATCAGGCCTTATATATATCATTATGTCCAAAAGAGCGAAATTGAACGTATGATTGCGGAAATGTTATAGGCGGGTATAATTCAACCTAGTCAAATTTCTTTCTCTGCTCCTGTAGTATTGGTACACAGGAAGGATGGATCATGGCGCATGTGTTCGGATAACAGGGAGCTCAATAATCTCACCATTAAAGATAAATTTCCCATTCTTGTGATTGATGAATTATTGGATGAATTACATGGAGAAATTTATTTTACCAAATTGGATCTTCGTTCAGGGTATCATCAAATTAGAATTAATACTGAAGATATTCCAAAAACAACATTTAGAACTCATGAGGGTCATTATGAATTTTTGGTCATGCCTTTTGGCCTTACCAATGCACCTTCTACATTTCAAGGGTTGATGAATTCCATTTTCAAACCCTTCCTTAGAAAATTTGTGCTAGTATTTTTTTATGATATACTAATCTACAACAGGTCTTGGAAGGATCATGTTCAACATGTTGACAGGGTGCTCAATCTGTTGCAAGATAAAAAATTATATGCAAAAACATCCAAATTTTTCTTTGGAGTACAAGAGGTGGAATATCTGGGTCATATTGTATCTCACAAGGGTGTTAAGGTAGACCCTAACAAAATTAAAGCCATTAAGGAATGGAAAGTCTCCACAACCATAAATCAGTTGCGAGGATTTCTTGGGGTAACAGTGTATTATCGAAAGTTTGTTAAGAATTATGGGAGAATAGCAGCACCTCTAACAACATTATTGAAGAAAGATGCATTTTCATGGACTCCTGAAGCAACTAAGGCCTTTGAACATCTTAAAGAAGCAATGTGCCTAGCACCGGTCCTAGCTACGCCAGACTTCACAAAAACTTTTATTGTGGAATGTGATGCCTCAGGAAATGGAATTGGTGCAGTTTTAATGCAGGAAGGAAGACCCATTGCTTTTGAAAGTCGTCCAATCAAAGGAAAGTATTTACAGAAACCTATTTATGAGAAGGAAATGTTAGCAATACCGCATGCACTAAAGAAATGGTGAACTTACCTAATGGGAAGACACTTCAAGGTAAAAACTGATCATGATAGTCTTAAACACTTTTTGGAACAAAGACTATCTTCAGAAGAGCAGCAAAAATGGGTCACAAAGATGTTGGGTTATGACTTTGAAATAATATACAAAAAAAGGGAAGCTAAATGTTGTTGCAGATGCACTCTCAAGAAAGAATGAAGAGGTGGAAGCATTTCTTTGTGCCATTTCTATGATCCAACCAGATTGGATAACTGAAGCAAGAGATGAATGGAAGAAGGACGAAGAAGTGTGGACACTCATTCAAAAGTTGCAGCAAGATCCTAGTACATTTGATACATGTAGTTGAAAAAATGATTCCTTATGGTACAAAGATCGCTTATATATTTGTAATAATTCCCAACCAAAACAAAGGATTATTTTTGAATTGCACACTTCTCCTTTAGGAGGAAACTTAGGATTTTTAAAAACTTACCACAGGGTGAAGAAAGATTTTTTTTGGGATGGCCTTAAATCTAATATTCAAAATTTTGTGGCAGAATGTTTGGTTTTCCATCATAATAAAGTTGAGACAATTAAGACCCCAGGTCTTCTACAACCTTTATCCATTCCGATTCAATGTTGGGAGGATATTTCAATGGATTTTATCACAGGTTTTCCTAATTCCGAAGGAAATAGTGTCATCATGGTGGTAGTTGATATACTTACCAAGTATGCACACTTTTGTGCATTATCTCATCCATTTAAAGCAAGTACAGTTTATAATACATTTCTGGACACAATTCAAAAGCTACATGGAAACCCAAGGGTTATTGTGAGCGACAGAGATCCCATTTTACTTGAAATTTTTGCATGGAGTTATTTTCTTGTTTGGGTACTCAATTAGCTCATAGCTCATCTTATCATCCTCAATCCAATGGTCAAACTGAGCTAGTAAATAAATGTTTGGAAGGATATCTTCATTGTTTTGCATTTGATAAACAAACACAATGGGTCAAGTGGTTACCTCTAGCTGAATGGTGGTATAACACTTCCTTCCATACTACAGCAAAAATGACCCCATTTATAGAACTTTATGGATATCATCCACCATCCATCGCATCATCTTTAAGAGAAAATTTGAAGGTTCAAGAAGTGGAAGATCACATGGAGCATCAACAAGAAGTTATCCAACTCTTAAAGGACAACATGAATTTGGTACAAAATCGAATGAAACAATAGGCAGATCAACATCGTAGCGAGAGAAGTTTTGATGTAGGAGACTGGGTATTTTTACGGCTACAACCATACAAACAAATTTCCCTCAAGCAAGCTAATAAGGATAATAAATTATCACCAAAGTACTATGGTCCTTACAAGGTGTTGCAAGACATTGGTACTATGGCATACAAATTGGAGCTTCCTACTTCTTCACGAGTGCATCCAATTTTCCATGTTTCATGCTTCAAGAAGGTTATAGGTGAAAATAGTCTAGTTCAAACAATATTTCTAGAACCTAATGAGGAAGGAAAAATCATATTGGAACCTGAAGCGGTCAAGAAAACAAGAACTCGACAGCTACGGAATCCATCAATTTCAGAGTATCTCATCAAGTGGAAGAACTTACCCACTGAAGGTTCTATATGGGAGGATAAGAATTTTATACAGAAGCACCCAGAGCTACTAAATCGTTGAGGACAACACTTTTTGAAGGAGAGGGGCATGTTAGGTCCCTATATTAATAGTATAGTCCCTTATTGTTGTTAGTGTAACCCCCTTATTGTTATTATTGTACCCTTGTAACCCCCATATTGTTATTATTGTGCCCTTAAATTATTATTGTTAGGTCGGCTAGGATTACATTGTGGCCCACTAGGATTACATTGTGTAGATTTTAACCCTGAATAGAAATTATCTACACACGAATCTTATAATAGAAAATAAACAATAGCGGGAGCATAAAACATAAAACAGATAAACACAAATATTTTCCCCTGGATCCCAAATTGGGACGAATAGCTTGATTTTTCATTATATTCCTTTTAGCGTTACAACACATATATATATACATGTAAAAGCATACATAAATCCCAATCCATTAACCCTGGATTAGAACATAACCGTAGTTCCCTTGACCAGATCTACAAAATACTAGGGGCCGAAAACCATCGTACCCCAAAACCATGTGCAAAATCATGCACAAAACATGGGTGGGTCCGCCTATGAGTGGGTCTGCACACCAAACAATGCCGTCGGCTCGCTCGGGACCGGGGGCCAAGCCCCTTGTGGACTCCCCCCGCCGTGACCAAATGCGCAACGAGCGTGGGGCTAGTCATGGAAAGAATATAACACATACCCAAAATTCTCCCACTTGTTTTTTTCTTTCCACAGGGGGCCACAGGAGAGCTTAGTCATTGGGCCAATTCTTCAACACCCATTGTTTCTCTACACCAAGAGAGCTTTTGAGTGCTCATAGACTTCGTCAATGCATCTGCAACATTCTTCAAAGTGTCCACCTTTACCAGCAACACCCTTTTAGCCTCAACCATATGTCTAACAAAGTGATATTGAACATCAATGTGCTTTGTCTTTGAATGGTAAGCAGGGTTCTTAGCCAAGAAAATTGCACTTTGGCTATCACAGTCTATCCTTATAGCTTGCTATACCAACACCATACTTGAACACAATATTTTCAACCAAATTGCTTTCTTTCTTTCATGAGTGGCTGCTATGTATTCTGCCTCTGTAGTTGAAAGAGCCACTACAGACTGTCTTTTACTCATCCAACTGATTGGGCCTCCAAATAGGCTAAACACATACCCACTTGTAGATCTTCTTTGGTCCATATCTCTAGTCGAGTTTGCATCAACAAAACCACAAATGTCCAACATTCTTTCCAAGCCTGGTCTTCCCTGGTAGCACAAGCCATAATCACTAGTGCCATGTAAATGTCTGAAAACCCGCTTCACTGCTATCCAATGCTCCTTCCCTGGGTTTGACATAAACTTGCTCAATACTCCCACTGCATGTGCAATGTCTGGTCTAGTATAGACCATTACATACATCAGGCTACCCACTGCACTTGCATATGGAACACAAGACATATCCTCCTCTTCTTCTTGTGTCTTGGGACACTGTTCAGCAGATAGCTTTACACCTACAGGATTAGGAACATTCACCGGGTTACTATCCTACATATTGAACCTCTATAATATAGTCCTCTAGTTTAACCATAGCTTCCTCTTTGCCCGATCTCTCTTAATTTCCATGCCCAAAATATAGTTTGCAGCACCAAGATCCTTCATGTCAAATTTGGAGAACAACTGGGTCTTCAAATCTTGGATAATTTCTTTGTCATTTCCAATCAACAACATATCATCCACATACAAGACCAAATAAATAACACGGCCACCAATTAATTTAAAATAAACACAGTGATCCTCCTTGCTTCTGGTGAAGCCAAGTCCCCGTATATAGGTATCAAATTTCTGATACCACATCCTTGGTGACTGTTTTAACCCATGCAGAGACTTCTTCAACCTGCATACCAGTTCTTTCTTACCCTTCACCATAAAGCCTTCAGGTTGCTTCATGTAGATCTCCTCTTCTAGATCCCCGTGAAGAAATGTTGTCTTCACATCCATCTGTTCTATCTCAAAATCAAATGCAGCAGCAACAGATAAAAGTAATCTAATAGAAGTAACTTTGGCAACAGGAGAAAAATTATCACCAAAATCAATTCCTGGCACCTGGGAATAACCTTTTGCTACCAACCGAGCTTTGTATTTCTCCACCTTGCCTTCTACATTCATCTTCTTCTTAAACACCCATTTTATCCCGATGGGCTTCCTTCCAGCCGGCAACTCCACCAGATCCCATGCCTCATTTTTGTGCAAGGATGCCATTTCATCAACCATGGCCTCCTTCCAAATTTTTCCATCCTCTGAATCTACTGCCTCCCTGACAGTTCTGGGATCATCATCAGTTATAGTTAAGGCAAAACCTGAACAAAAAGCAGATGGACTATACATTTCTGGTTGTCTTCTTTCTCAAGTTGATCTTCTCACAGCTGGAGTTTGTGGCTCCTCCTCTTCTGAGTCTTCTTCTGTTGTAGAGTCTGATTCATCCTCCTTTAGCTCAAAATCTATCTTCTTAGGTTCCTTTGGTAGGAATTCATGTGTAATAACATCTTTCACCTCTCTAAACACCACATCTCGGTTGTACAAAACCTTCCTTGTTTCTGGGTTCCAAAGCTTGTAACCCTTTAAACCATCATTATACCCAATAAAGATGCACCTTTCAGATTTATTATCCAACTTGGTCCTTTTCTCCTTTGGAAAACGTACATATGGATCACATCCAAATACCCTTAGATGTGAAAGAGAGGGTTTCTTACCATTCCATACCTCATGTGGAGTCTTATCCTCCAACGCTAATGAAGGTGATATGTTAACTAAGTAACATGCAGTCTCCACTGCCTCTGCCCAGAATTCTTGTCCTAACCCGGTACCATTGAGCATGCTTCTTGCCTTTTCCATCACTGTTACACTGAAAACTGTCACCTTGACATTTTGCTGACTGTATGAGCTCAGTAACACTCATACATGCTTCCTTTTCAAGTCTTACAACCTTTGTTCCTCATTCCATGCCCTGAAACTGAAGGAAAAACCCTAAAAAGCTCAAAAAACCTTGGGTACGCAGTTGATATGAAGCTTACCTGCGTTTTTAGCTAGGGTCCGCATGTAATGTGAAGATAAACTGCATTCTAGAACGCACTTTTCCAGTGTAATGCATGCGGTACCCCTGTAAAGTCAAAAATGCGCGAAATTAAACCAAAAAAGTTGATTTTTGGTCAATTCTGGAAGGTTCTAGATGAGATTTTTTGGGGATGAGTACGCTTTGATAAGGTGCATGTATCCCACACCTTAAGGAACTAATCCCTTGATGTGAGGAGCCTATCCCTTTGAAGGAGGGTTCTATCCCTTTAAAGGTGGAATCCTAACCTCCTCATCTGCTCTATAAAAGGAGGCATTGGGTAGCCTTTTGGGGTTAAGTTCAAGAAGTGAAAGAAGTTTTGATGGAGATTTTGGAGATTGAGGATTAGAGTTCAAGTTTTTTGGAGAAGATTTTGGAGTTGAAGTGCTGTTGAGATTTAGATTTCCTTCTGCTGAGCTTTTGAGAGGAAAGATCACATACCTCTTTATGCTTCTGGAGGAAGAGTGCAAGACTTATCAGAGTAGAGGAGATTCCTGCTTTGGACCCCGGGAAGGCCTTTCGAACATCAAGGCTAAGGTTGTAAGGTTCTTCTGTATATTTTAAGATTAATACAATCAAGTTCTGTTTTTCTCAATAAATTGTCGTTCGATTATTTATTTCAATAAGTTGTCGTTTGATCGTTTATTTCATAGATTCCTTGATCACTATGATAGGTATGTTTTATGATTATTTGTTATACAGGTGCTATTGATATTTTCTTATTTGTGATTGCAGATCAACGAAAGATGATACTTTCTTGTAACAAAAGGGCCCTTGTTGCGACGAAGGATTATTGATGCAACGGAAGCACTGCGACCGCAAATAAGCATTTGGATCCAAGGTAGGATCGACACCTTCATAACATTTATTTGTAAAACGAATATATCTAGAGAAAGACAAACTTAGTTGTTCGTTTGTTGCTAGATTGTCTTCTGACACTAGGGAGATCGGTCTTGTCCGCAAGAACGATTTATCCGAACAACAAATTGGCGACTCCACTGGGGAAAGAAACTTGTTGTTTTTGGTTCTCTTTTATTTTGATTTGAGGAAAATTTTTTCCTGGTTTTTGATTGATGGATATCTGCCTGGGTAGCTTAGTTTTTCTCTGTTTTTAAAAATTTTGAAGTCTTTTATGATTTTCTTGAAGTTTTCAGGGGACCGCACTTTGTCTTCACACACAGTGCGGGCATCTCCGCACTTTCCTTAAGTAACCAGTGCGGGACCGCACCTGTTACTTCTGGGAGCCTGCGGACCTTGTTAAAAGTCTTGAAAAACTTAGATTTCTTCTTTTAGTTTAGTTTAGATTTAATTTAGGATTCTTAGCATCTACCCAGATCTGTATTTTTCTGTCAAAAAAGTCTTGTTTCTGAATTTCTTTCAGCATTCTTCATCTCATCAATCTCCATTAAGTTAATTGGGTGTTTTGAGTCTCTTTTTTGAGAAATTCTTAATTTGATTTCCTTTGTTCATTACTTGGAGGTTTGTCTCAGTCTTTTCACAATTTTGCATCTTTTTGCTTTTGTTTTTGCAAAAAAATTTCCCCCTCATTCGCCGGGGGGGGGCTAAATTGTGTATGAGTGTTAATCGCCTTTGAGTATTTTTATTTTTGATCTTTGGAACTCTCACCCGATTTTCTTGACTTCCACTTGATTGGTTCTTAGATTACATTAGAACTATCTCGTGTTTGAGAATTCTCTTGCATAGATCAAATTTGCATAATTAGAATTCTCATTTTCAGAATATGAATGAAAAATGTGCATAGATTACATTTGCATACTTTTCAAGTGAATTGTGCATAGATTACAACTGCATAGTTTACATTCTGAAAAAATAAATCGTAGATTTAGATCAGTTTTCTTTGATTTGATTTTAGATGTTTTTATGTTTGTTTTATAAAAAAATAAAAATAAAAATTGTTTTGGGATTGATTTGCATTAGTTTTTCTTGATGAAATTAGTGCATTAGAGAATTTGTTATATTTTCTCTTATTTATCAATCTTTGCATTGTTGGAAGTGATGGAAACTCTTTCCCTACTTTAGTTAGGATTCATCGAATTGAAAAGATTACATTATCATATTCGATTGCATTCAGTTTTGGGTCGGGTCATAACACCATTGGTTTCATATCCACTTACCCTTTTGAGTAATAACAGCCTTAATAACACAGCGCTTAATTAAAATTCATCTAGTAATTTTTACATTTTTAGGGCTTTTTCCACCAATCTAGCTTAGGCTAGTGTCTTGGAATAGGTTTTAATTAACTCTCCAAGACAATAAAACAAACAAGTAGTCGATCTTGCGGTAGGAAAAATTCCAATTGTTGCATGTATGCTCTGGGAAGCTCCTCCTAAAGGAGTTAAGCACGATATCATATCTGAACCAGTGGGGTAATCAATCCTTCCTCATTGGGAACGATAGAAGATATACACGTATTAAAAACGGCAAACCTCGGATAGACCATTGTCGAGGAGCCTGGGGTCACTTGTCGGTATACCTTGGATTATGTCAAGGAGCCTTCAAGGGGATTGAGCTTTGTTACTCTGCCCTTGCGTGTGTATCGGATCGTAGACTGTTCCCCCAGGTATATTTGTTTCTGTTGGTAACCTTAGTGGCCATAATCTATAGGGTTTTTTCCTAAGGTGACGGTGGAGGGAAGATCCCACTGTACCTGGAGCAGACGTCGACTAGACTCACTTGGACTCTCTGGGGGGTTCTCTTCACACGAGATGGTTTTGTGAAGAAAATTGTGCCAGTCTGTTTCATTAAGCAGGTTGTCGGGGTAACTGTTCCAACCGCCCTTTCTGTATTAAATTATACGATGTTGGATTTCATCACCAACTAGTGTTTTTAGTACGGGAAGTTACTGTTTGTGTGTGGTTTGACTCCTAGATTTGATAGCGCGTGTTAATTTGTTTGTTTTTACTTTTTGAGACCATAGGTGTGAATTGTGAATTTTAATTGTTAGGTGTGAATTGTTAATTGTTAATTGTTAATTTTAGTTTTTAATTTGTTAATAAAATTCACTGAAGTTGAATATAATGGCAACTGTTCCGGAATTTACCAACCAAGGAACTCCTCTTAACGAGAATCCTAGTACTTTTCCTTGCTTTGGAAATGTTGGTTGCTACATTGTCATTACCTCGATATACAATAGGTTTAACACAGGCCAGATGTTAAAGTTGTTGTGTAGATTAATCCATCTTGCGGACAAGACCGATCTCTCTAGTACAAAAGGTAACTAGCAACAAACAGCCAATTATACTAATCTCTCTCTAAGCATATGCAATTTATAAAAACACTATACGGGTGCAAGGCCTACCTTATATCCAACGCTTTGCTTGCTTACTTGATTTTGTTGAAGTCCTTCCCGTGCACCGAAAGAACGTCCTTCGTATATCTGCAATCACAAACAAGGAAAAAGATTAAGCAGCACCTGTATAGACATTATCATAAATCATACTTATCATAATGATCAAGGAATTTATGAAATAAACCACAAATTGACAGTTTAATGAGAGAAATGAGTATATTTGTATTAACTTTAAAGATAGAAAACCTTTACAACCCGTGCCTTGATGTTGTGCAGGTCCTCCCGGGGTCCGAAGCAGGAATCTCCTTTACTATGACAAGCATTGCACTCTTTGAACTAAGACAAATGAGGATAAGTGATTTAACCTCACAGAAAGTCTTAAGTTACTCAAGTCTAAATCTCAACAGCATTTAACTTCAAATCTCATAAGCTTCAACTCCCTTTGAGGCTACCCAAGGCCTCTTTTTATAGTGAAAGAGAGGAGGTTTCTAGTTCCAAATATGAAGGGACAGAATCCTCCTTCAAAGGGATAAGCTCCTTACATCAAGGGGTTAGCTCCATTAAGAGAGGGATGCATGAACCAGCTTCAAAGCGTATCCATTCCGAAAATTCCCGTCTAGAATCTTCTAGAATTCACCTGGAATTCACTTTTTAATCTTTATTTTCTCACCTTTTTATGTTTTACAGAGGTCCGCACCCATTACACAAAGAACGTGCGGTATGGTTCCGCATGCAGGCTGAGATTTAGGTGCGGGACCGCAGGGAATGCATAGAGAAAGTGCGATACCAATTATTAGGGGATTTTAGGGATTTTCTTCTCATTTTGAAGCTTGATATGAGGAGCTGGTATATTAGACTTGCAAAAGGAGGAAGTATGAGTAATAATGAGCTCATACGGTCAGCAGAATGTCAAGGTGACACTTTTCAGTGTAACAAATTGCCCCCTAAAGTGCAAAGTCTGTAATAGATGAAGCTATAGTCTTTCAAATATGAAGAGTGCAGTACTTTATCATTTCAAAGATCATCCTGTGGACACCCCAGTCGGTACCTGTAAAAACATTCAATGCAAAATATATACATGTATATGTCATCACTGAGGTAGGCATTCCCATACTCAGATAAAAACTAACTATAAACTAACCGAAATCGTTCTGATACAGGAATGATTTTGAATACATCATAGTACAAATATATGTAGACACAGTATGGACGCAGCCATCTGTTTATCAAAAGTCTACGGTATAGATGACAACAAAATTCCTCGCAGCCTGGATGGTGGAAACTAGATCCAGGGTCTTGATTTCCGTATCTCGAACCAGTACGATTCTATCCATGTGAATGAATGTATTGAAGTCGAACATGGTAGAAACCACTTGATTACCAGTCAATGATGTGAACTGTTAACAAGTGTGAGAGAAACCACCAGTAATGTCAATGGCTCTCAAAGTACTCAGTACAGTCCATGAAATGTGAATGAATGAGCTGAAGTCGAACATGTCACGGATTCATTCGATCGAAGGTCATTAATGTAACCTGTCGTCGAAAGCGAGAAACCTGCCATTGAGGCATGCAGATTTCAAGGTACTGACGATTTCTGGATCAACTTCCTAGATAATGTGCCGATGTCGATAGAAAGCGATCTGTCGTAGGCAATCCCACAACACGAAATCATAGATCAAGTTTTGAAAATATGTTGGCAAGGACTGACTCAGGGATGGTCAATGATGGATGACAGATATTTTGCGGATGAATGGTTTTGTTTGAACTATTCTCTTGGACACATAACGACACTGCAGATGGCTTGGTGACAATTGACTCAAAGCTAATACCCAGAAACCGGCTGAAAATTTTCAATGTGGTTTGATTAACTGTTAAGCAAAGGATTTCCCAACCCAGGTGAATATAAGTGTCGTGTCCAAGAGTGGTCGACCGAGTTTTCGGACAATTTTAAAATACAACAAACATGCTCATTTTTCTCTCTTTTCCCCCACCATTTCTGGCAAGTACCTCTTTATTTTTGACAAGCTTGAAGAGGATAACATTTGCTTGGTTATAAGCTCACCCTTCGGGTGAGTCCAACTTAGTTTAAAATTCGAACCCTAAGAAGGAGTGGTTCATTCCTGTTGAAAATTAAACAGGTCCTTTACTGTTAAGTTTTAACGAGTCCAGTATAGGAGAAACTCGGTGTTTTTCAGTTTTAGGGAGTCAGAAGAAAAACTTAAGAAAACTCCATGGGTGTTCTTTTTCGTAAATTTAGTCTCTCGAGCCCGAAAAAAGGATAAAATAATGCGGGAGAGAACTCTATTGACCGTATTTAGTCAACGTATACCTTTTTCGTAAATAGTCCATTTCAGTCCGTAAAAGGGGTAAACTTATACTGAAGGGACGACCGTTCATTTACTTTAACGAGTTCGAATAGTCAAGTACTCGGCAATCTTTTCATATTTAGAGAGTCTGAAAAGGGCTTAAAGAGGACTCCAAGGTTTCGCTTTTTCGTAAAATTTTTTGAAAGAGTCCGAAAAAGTGATAAAAGTATGCTCTTTGTTGAAAAATGATTATTTCACCTGAAAAATCCTGTTTCTGCACAAAAACTCAAAACATTACACATACCTGTTTTAGATAAATAAAAATGCTTTCAAAAATATCCCTTTTAAAGTGAAAAATAAATAAATTTACAATTCATTCATTCGAAAAAACTTATAAAAAGGACTTTTTCTATTTCATTTTTACCGTTCAGTTACAGAGTGAAAAGTAAAAAGCTTTTGGATAAAAAGTTCCCGTGAAGATTCTGGAAAATTCAACCGTTGGAATCGAAAATCGTCAGCCCCAGGTAATCCACGACCTCCTTATCTTGCTTTTCATCCGTTTAAAATTCGTTTTTAGGCTTTAGTTTGATTTTTAGGGCAAAAATAGGTCAAAAAATGCGCCCGCGGGGTCCGCAGGCGGGACACAGGTTGCCTGCGGACCCCGATTTTTTCTGAACGGGAAAAAATCGGGGGTGCCGCACCCGACACACACCTTTCGTGCGGAGCTACGCTCTGTTTACAAAGGGTGGGTGCGGTACCCGCGCGGTTAAAATTCAAGCATAGTTTTCTCAAATTTCTGCCAAAAGTTTTCAAATGAAATCATGCTAATATGCCTTATTTTATGTTACAGGATTAACAAGATGCTTATTTGGCGAGAAAGGGAACATGAGGATGTGGATGAAGCTGCAATACTCCATTTGCCCACACAAAGGGCATTAAAAGCGTGCTGCTTATACAAATTCTGGGCCATCTCTGGCATGAGGGCACAACTGGAACTCTTAACATGGTTGGTAGACAGATGGCATGTGGAGGACCAGTGTTTCTTCATTGGTGGCCACCGGCTCGAAATTGAGCTGGAGGATATATATTTTTTGACTGGTTTGTCCAAGAGGGGCGAACATGTATCTTTGTTTGGGACTAGGCCAGGTGGCCAGACTGTCGCTAGTCTTCAACTCGAATTTTGCAATGATCAGGCAAATCCTCGGGACAAACGGATTGACATAAAACATATCATCCGTCCTGAACTGAAAGTTATAGCATTCACTGTTACCAAACTATGTGGGAGCGCCGCGCTTCATGTAGCTACTGGTTCCCAAATGCGCATTGCTGTGGACTGTTTTCGTGGCACCATCTTCAACTGGTGCGAAGCCGTGTTGGCAAATATAAAAGGCCAACTTACCAGAGCAAAAACCGGGAAACTAAAAAACTTTGGATATGGTTCCATTGTCGTTTCTTTTGCTTTGGAGAGGGTCCCTCAGTTAGCTCCACAGAGTATTTCAGTTGATGCCGGTCGACTTCGAGAACCAAGAATGGTTCGCTGGTCCGCGCTGATGGCTCATCATGCTATCGAGGGCGCTGAGATTGTACGATTCCCTGCTTCATATTTTCATTGGCTGGATCGCCAAATTTTTACGATAGAGGATTTTCCATATGCAGGGATAGATTTCCGCGGAGATAGAGAGATGTCTCTCCCTGCAGGGGAACAGTGGGACGATTCAGGTAAAACATTTTTCAACGTTTGCTAAGTTCTAAATTTTTTAATTTTTTATCGTCTTAGAAAATTAATAACCAAAATTTTTTCAAATACAGATGTGGGTCCACAACGTCCAGCTCATCTCCAACCTTTCGAGAGGAGGCAACCAGTTGCGCCCGCACCAGCCCCAGCAGGCCAATCAGTAGAAATTTTGACTGATTTGGAACATCATCTAGAGCACTTGACTCTAGATATACCAGAGACGAGTATAGATGATATTCCCTTCATGCTTCAAAGATATGTGATTGGAGTCCCAGGACCTTTCAGGAGGTTCCTATGCAGGGTGGCTCGAGCAGTTGTTTCCTATCGAGATCATCATCAGTGATGAGATGATCATGTAGACTCATTTTTGTACTTTTGTGTTACCATTTTTGCCGATCATAAGGTGTTTCCAACCTATGATCGAAGACGATGTATATTTTTTGAACACACTCCTATTATATATATCACTATTTTTGACGGCTATCTGCGTACATGAATGAATGTTTTTTGTTTTACTGCTTTTAATTATTGCAAATGTCTATTTATCATACTAGAAGCAATTGAATCTGCTAATGTATTTAAACGTCTTGGAATATGCTGATATTCAATGTAATCAAACTCACGTTCCAAGAGACGAAATCTCAAAAATAACCGTAATAACATCGGATTTCTAATGGTATAAACCCTGTTAAGTTGTAATACAACAAGTTCAGAATCCAACCTTACAATCAAACTACGAATTCCAAATGATATGGACTCAGATAATAACTCAATCACTGCACTATACTCGGCAATGTTATTTGTTGTTTGACCAAGGCTTACCCCATGCATGGATACGAACTCGTCAGAGGGTGAATAGATAACCCAAGCTGCGGAAGAAATGTTCCGTGTACTACGACAAGCACCATCAGCAAAACCAATGTAGGTTTGAAGAGACGTCGACATCTGCAATATCAAGAGTAAAACTCAGATAAGCAGTCATAGTGAAAAACACACTTCTAAACTAGGTACACTTTTTAATCTAAAACACACCAACAGTAAAGAAATCTAAAACTAACAAAAAATCTCCACACCTTGTTTAAGCGTAATATCTCTTTAGATAAAGCCCATTTCTGGGTTTATCTAAAGGGACACCATCAAAATCTACTAACTCATAGGCCCCTTTTGCTAACTTTCGTTTCACAATGTAAGGACCATGCCACATAGGCACGAATTTTCCAACTCCTAGCTTGTCATTAGCTTGATCATAAAGTAAAACTAGGTCTCCTTCTGAAAAATTTCGAGGGGTCACATTTCTATCATACTGAGCTTTTATCCTTTTAACATGAGCCTCGTTTGCTATTGCAGCACTTTGCCGATTCTCATCTAATTGGGCCAAGTACAATAAACGTTTTTCCTCTTCAGACGTAGCTGGAAGTAATTCTATGGCTAATTGTAATGACGGTATTTCGCATTCAATTGGTAGCACAGCTTCTAAACCGTAAACTAGTTGAAAAGGAGTGAAACCCGTTGATGTTTTGACTGAGGTTCGATATGCCCAAAGCGCTGAAAATAACATGGAATGCCAATTCGTCTTGTGAATACCAATGATTCGTTTAATCATGGTGACCAAAACTTTATTAATAGCTTCAACCAGACCATTTGCTTGTGGATAGTATGGAGTGGAATTATCGTGGCGTAGGCCAAGTTGTTCTGTTAATTCAGTCATCATGATGTTCCGAAAATGACTTCCATGATCTGTAATAATAGCTTGAGGAACACCAAACCTAGCAATTATGTGATTGAACATGAATGTTGCAGCAGTCTTGCCGTCAGCTGAATATGTAGGCATCGCCTTGGCCCATTTCGTAAAATAATCTACAGCGAGAATAATATAGGCATGCCCCCCGGCCGAGTGAGGGTTACATGTGATAAAATCGATACCCCATTTTGCAAATGGACCAACAGCAATTATAGGGTGAAGAGGAGCGGGTGGCGCGCACATTTTCCTATCAAAAATTTGACAGTTGTGGCATTTTCGAACCGCATAAATGCAATCTTTAAATAATGTTGGCCAGAAATAACCTGCACGCAATATCTTTTGGGCAGTGGCATACCCAGACATATGACCGCCACATGCTCCAGAATGACAGTCATTGAGTACCTTTTCAGCTTCTTCATGAATTAAACAACGTCGGAAAACAGAATCCGCTCCTCGTCGATAAAGAGTATCACCAATGATGTTATATTGTTGGGATTGGAAGCGTATTTTCCGTCGTTGAGTTCGTGAAATTTCAGGCCGAAAAGATTGGGTTTGGAGATATACAATAATATCCCCATACCATGGATCAAGCGTACTGATAAGAAACAACGATTCGTCCACAATGGACTCTTCTGCCACTGTTTCAATATCAGTAGAGGGAAAATCACACATTAGTTCCGCAAAAACCAAAGATTTCTTTGCCTTGGATTTTTCAAATTCCAAGTCAAATTCTTGTAGGATAACTATCCATTTAGAATATTTGCCCCCTAGCAATTGTCTTGTCAAAATATACATCATAGGGTTGCAATCAGAAATTACTGTGGTTTTACGTAACAATATGTAATGTCGAAAACGTTGGACAGCTTGAACAGCTGCCAAGGCCAATTTCTCCACATGTGTATATTTGATTTCAGTCGGATTCAGATTTCGACTAAGATAATAAATCACATGTTCGTTGTGAGATTCATCTTCCTGAACTAGTACCATCTCAATAGTGGAATGAGAAGCAGCGAGATATAGAAAGTAATCCTGGTTGTAGTTGGGAGGATGCAATAACGGTGCATGGGTCAACGCGTGTTTAGGTGCATCAAAAGATCGATCAGCGACCTCGTCCCAAAAGAACGAAATGTCTTGTTTCAACAACCGGGTAAAACCCTTTGCAAGCTCGGCATAGTTCTGAATAAATCTACGTAAAAAGTTTGCTTTCCCCTGCAAACTCTGGAGTTGGCGCAATGTCGAAGGAGGAGGCAATTTAACAATAGCTTCGACCTTCGAAGGATCAACACGAATGCCTGATTTTGAGACAACAAATCCCAGTAAACGACCCGATTCTACGCAGAAAACACATTTATGCGGATTCAACCTTATCCGATAATGCTGACATCTCATAAAAATTGCTCGTAAATGAGTGGGATGATCGGCCCTACGTGATGAATGAGCAGGTAAATCATCAAGATATGGCTGAACAATGTGCTTAATGTCATGAAACGCATAAGACATGGCCCGTTGAAAAGTTGCTCCAGCGTTCTTAAGTCCAAAAGGTAGTTTACAATAGGCAAATGTTCCCCATGGACAAATGAAAGCTGTTTTAGGTTGATCTGCAGGGAGTATGTTTATTTGATTGCAGCCGGAAAAACCATCCATAAAGGAGAATAGTTCACTCCCAGCACAATCGTCGATTATCTGATCGATATAGGGAGTTGGATAATTGTCCTTTGGACACGCTCGATTAATATCCCTATAATCGATACATACTCTTATTGTTCCTTGTTTTTGAGTCACAGGAACAATATTCGATACCCAATCCGTTAAAGGAATTGGATAAATGAATCCTGCTCGAAGTAATTTTTCAACTTCAGATTTTATAGCAGCAGCTTTTCTAGGATGTATTTGACGTAATCGTTGACGAACAGGTTTAGCATCCGGGTAAGTCTTAATTTCATGTACTACGATCGATGGATCAATTCCTGGCATTTCTTCGTAAGACCAGGCAAACACGTCACGGAATTCTTGAAATAGGGCTTTATAAGTCCGAATTTCTTCGTCTGAACAACAAGCACCTATATGAATGTTTTCAATTATTCCTGGCTTTACTGAAATGTCAATTGGAACCGTTCTAGATATATTTTCTAAATTTAATTCAGAATCAGGATTTTTCAATGGATTCTGAGGTTCCTTGGCATATTCAACAGTAAAAATTGAAGCGAAATCATTTTCAAAATGATCTAATTCAGGTAAGAATGAAGACCTATGATGGAGATCTTCCCATGGTAAATCATCAACAGACAAAAACTCACGAATTTGCTCATCCGTATGAACAATTTCAGGAAATGTCGTTGCGTCTGAACTAGAAATAGAAAGTGATTCCTCTTGGATCCCATTCATTGGATCAATTTTGGTTGAAAAGGTGTTGGAAAAAGACTGTACAGTCTGGTACGCAATTTCAAATGGACTCAAAGGCATCACGCCATCAAATGAGTCAATCTCAGATTCTGAAGGTAGTATCCAAGGATCATCAGTCAAAACTGTGTCTGACAAAATCATATGAATAGTTGCTGTAGAAGACGATACGTTAGGAGGAGGAAAGGAAAAAGTTCCTAGTAAACCAGAATCTTTAATCAAACCTACTCCAACATCCTTATAAGAGATAGTCATTTTACCAACATGCTGGATTGTTTCTGTAGAGGCTGGGTCTGACGAAAAATAAGTTAACTGATCTATTGTCACGATCCTTCCTTGATATGGAAATTTTATAAGTCGGAAGACCGAAGAGACAACAGCAGTCATAGCATAAGACCAACTACGACCCAGAAGAAGGTTGTAATCTAGAGGGGCATCAACCACTTCCACATCTAGATTAACAATTTTCCCTTCCCACCCCTATGGGTAAATCCTGCAAGATACCATAAGGTTGAAAACCTCGACCATCAAAAGCTTTTAGAATCGTCGGAGATTGGTTAAGTGTAGGAGAACCAAGAGATTTCCAACACTGAAGCGACATAATACACGTTGAAGCTCCCTCATCAATCACAGTCCGAAAAAAAGGCCTGTTTTTGACTAACACTGGAATCTGGAAAGCCATTTGATGAGGAAGACGTGGTGTACTAGTTTCTAAATCGAAGATTATAAGGTTAGAATCATTAACATCAACAGCTCCTATGGCAGATAATAACAATTTACGCTGTGCTGGACACGACTGCAGCACTTCCAAAGCCGACATTGCTGAAGGAGAAATAGCTAAATCTTCAACAATGTTGTAATTCTGAGCAGCTCTCGCATGTGGATTGAAAGCTGATTTACCTTTAGCAGGCGGCTTGATTATCAAGTCTGGATTTTGTTTCTCGATCTGTAGCGGACCGGAAACAGGAGGAGTTGTATTTGATGTGTTGGCATTGGAAGACTCTCATTCTTTGCCATCAACGGGATTCTTAGAACCATAATCTTGCGATCGCGTCGCAACCCTTATATGAGACATCATCATAATAGGCTCTTCTAAAGTGGTCGAGGAAGAACCAATCATCTTACTATCTTGAACTGGAAAAGGATCCTTCAAGACAGCAGGTTGTTGTGATCCTTTAATGAGTTTCGTAACCTCTTCTCGATATGGGCATTCTTTCATGAAGTGATCTTGTTCACAAATGAAGCAAGGATAACGAGGTTTACGCTTCTCATCATTGGATTCTTCTCTATCTGTTTTCTCTTTCGAATTTTTCTTGTTTTTATTCCTCCCTTTCTTTTTACCACCGGTTTTTGATTTTGCCGTAGATGTTTCAACGACATGAATATCGGCAGAAACTTCTTGAGAGGATTCTCCCTTCGGGGAATCAGGTAGAGTTATGATTGGAGAATAATTCTTTGAGGATTTCTTCTTACTTTTGGAACTAATTGTACCAATCATACCGTCAGCGGCATGAGACCCGGAAGGAGGAGCAGCTATTTGACCTTGTTTGGGTAAATCAGGAATTTTTTCATGTAAAGTACCTGACTGCGTATAGACGAGGTCTAGGTACTGAGCCTGAGAAATTACTTGCTCTTCAGTAACAACACCAGCCTTAGCTACATCTTCAGTGATCTTAGGCAGTAATGATTTTACAAACCATTCTGCCAAAATTTGATCCGGAATATAAACCTTCACCAAACGTTGTCTACGTCGCCACTCATGAATATGATCAGAAATATACGTGGATGTAGATTGTTTTAGTGAAGTTAATAATTCTGTGCCATTGTCGTATCTGACAGGCAACTGGAAATGAGTTAAGAAAGACGTTGCTAACTGACTGAAATTATGAAACGAGCCTCGTGGCAACTCAATGTACCATTTGGCTGCAAGACCTATGAGGGTTCTTTGGAAAAGACGTAAGCGAATTGAATCATCAATAATCGAATTAGATGCACACCAAAGGTGATAATTCATCACATGATTTGATGGATCCTCTCCTGACTTACCTTCAAATTTCGGTATGTCACTGGGCAACTTATGAGGCATTGACGGCCAGTTCTGATAATAGAAAATAGGATCACTAGTAAGGCGCGTCAAATCTGGTAAGTCCAAAGTTGCGATGAACGGTAACTGATGGTTAGGGTCACGAAAACCTTGAGAAGCCAAAGCAGATCCAGGAGGCGGATACCCAGGATAACTAGGAATCGGATTAGCATTGGGTATTGTATAACCTCTCGGATAACCAGGATGAATCGGACCATACTGAGGTTGTTGATAAGTATAACCAGGGTATGGTTGATAGCTTGGATTCTGCACATAGGGACCAAATTGCGGTTGTCCTTGGTACGGTTGATAAGTAAATTGAGGTTGACTTGTAACAACTGTACTTGTACCGGCTTGTCCTGCAGGCATCTGAACTGTAGTCTGAACTGAAGGTCCTGACTGAGGTACAGAGACTTGAGGGATTTGCACGGATACAGGGTTAGCCGAACTCGGGGCTACAGACACTCCAGAAACAGGTGTAACAGGTTGAACAGATATTGCAGCAGTTGCAGCAGTTTGGGGCGGAGTCTGAGGTGTACTAGGCCCAGCCTGCTGAACTGAACTAGGTGCAGGAGTTTGAATAACTGGCTGTACAGGTTGTTGAGTTGAGCCATAAACCAATGGCTGACCAGGTTGATAAGGTAACTGCACAGTAGGCTGCAAAGGCTGTTGATATTGGAATGGATCCCACACCATCATTCCGGGGTATTGTCCCGTAGAAGGTTGAACGTAAGGACCAAAACCTGGTTGAACGTAGGGTTGATAATAAGGTAAAGTTCCGGCTCCTTGAACAGATGGTTGACCAGAAGGCTGTTGGTAACCTTGCATTCGGTACTGCCCTTGAGGTTGATAACCTTGAGGCACGTACTGAAGTTGGGGTTGTTGAGGACCCTGAGGAGCATATTGAGTTTGGGGTTGACCTTGAGGAATGTACTGTCCTTGAGGTTGGTAACCCCGAGGTATGTACTGTCCTTGGGGTTGCCCCCCAAAATAATATGGATCCACAGTTTGTCCTGGGAAAAAGCTACCTTGAGGTTGTGCCCCGGGTGGTAACTGACTACCTTGAGGTTGCCCCCCAGGCGGTAATTGACTACCCTGGGGTTTCCCCCCAGGCGGTAACTGAGTTCCCTGAGGTTGACCCCCAGAAGGAAACTGACTGCCTTGAGCTTGAGGATTAGGAATGTTACCAGACATCATATAAACTTGCTCTGCGTTCGACGTTTCAATTTTAAGTCCACCAAGACCAGATGATAACACATTTTCGATAGGTTGAGGAGTTTCTCCTGAGAAAGTACCAAACAAAGACTGATATCCCGCAGGAACAGAAGGACCACCATGTAAAAAAGATTCAGGCGTTTGCGAAAACATGGATGACTCTCCAGCCATAATAGATGACGGATAATAACCTCTGGGTGTAGGATGAAATGGAACTCGAGGTGGATAAAAAGCAAGACCCGGATTCTCTAAAAAATCAGTTAAAGAGAGATACCAAGGATTAGTTCGAATGGGGCTGTAGAAAATAGATTCACGCTCCCTAAGATTTAACAATTGAGGGGAGTTGGGAAGAGATATGTCTTCATCTGGATTAGTAAGTTCTTCTATAGAAATTAGTCCAGAGGGAAGATTTTCTGTAATGATATTTCTTACCCTAGGTGAACCTGGATCACTAGAAGTTGGCGAGACAAATCCTGAGGATGTTTCTAACACAGAAGATTCAGTTTCAGGCTCAGAGATTTCAGGTTCGTCAGATAATTCTCCAGTAGGAGAAATATTTTCAGTGACTTCAGAAACTGAAATCGGTTCTTGAATATATTCTGTTGTAGGAATTTGATGATCAGGATGTATCACAATAGCTGAGCTTTCAGCTTCTGTTGATCTAAGTCTACGGCTACTGTGTGGTACCAGAGCCCGAAGCCCTTCTAGATGACCTGGTGTAAATTCAGGGGGTTTCCCTTGTATTCTCCGGGATTGTCTCGGCAATTCCGCCACGATGAAAAATTATCTAACCACACGCAAACAAAGAAAAATTTCAATGAAAACACCTAAAGTCTCTAAGAAACCAACAATTGAATCACTCGCTTAAAACATCTAAGAGTTCAAACCACACACAAACAAGTAACTTTCCGTACTAAAATCACTAGTTGGTGATGAAATCCAACTTAGTAGAGTTCTAACACGAAAAGGGCGGTTGGAACAGTTACCCCGACAACCTGCTTAATGAAACAGACGGGCACAAGTTTCTTCACATAACCATCTCGAGTGAAGAGAACCCCCCAGAGAGTCCAAGTGAGTCTAGTCGACGTACGATTCCAGGTACGGTGGGATCTTCCCTCCACGAGTCACCTTGGGAAGAATCCTAAAGATTATGGTCTCTAAGGTTACCAGAAATTTGAAACAAATATGCAGGGGAACGAGTCCTACGTCCAGGCACACACGCAAGGGCGAGTAACAAAGCTCAATCCTCATGAAGGCTCCTTAGACGAGAATCCAAGGTTTACGAAACCATTGGCTCCTCGACGGTAATTACTGTCAGGGTTTCTTAGTTTTAATACGTGTATATCTTCTATCGTTCCCAATGAGGAAGGATTGATTACCCCAGCAAGTTGAGATATGATCTCGTGCTTATAACTCCTTTAAGGGCTTCCTCGGAAGCATACATGCAACAAACTGGAATTCTTCCTACCGCAAGATATATCTACTTGTTTGTTTTATCTATCTTGGAGAGTTAATTACTCCCTACTCCATGATACTAGCCTAAGCTATGTTGGTGATGAGAGCCCTAGAAATAACAAGATTACTAGATGAATTTTATTTAAGCGTTACTTTTAAGAGCTGTTTCTTAAGTCAATGGGCGCGGAAATGAAACTTTGTATGATGTGAAGACTCGACTTCCAAAAAACACTAAAATGCACCTATGACGATATTCAATTCTTTTTTCTTTCAATGAATTTTCTGTCTAAAGAAGAGTTAGAGAATGCAACCTTTAAATTCCTTCTTCAAACATGAAAACTAATTGAAAGAAACATTTTGTCTTTTCGTTAAACTATCAAAGCTCACAAGAAAAACTATTTTCTTTTCCAAACAAGAAACTACAAAACAATTCTCTTTCGAAAGAAATCTACAAAAATTAAAACTATTCAAAACTACAAAGACTAATCTCAAGAACTAATCTAAATTGAGTAAAAGCTTTTTAGAGTTTTTTTTTTTATGAATGTTTCTCTTAGTTGTTCAGGAAACTAAGAATCTATTCGTTCAGATAACAAACAGATCAAAAAACACTCAAAATATGTTTTTTCACAACACTCAAAGAATAAATGAAATCCAAAACTTTGAAGCAAGTTCTTTCGAAGATTTCCAAAGAAATCAAAAGGCTTAATTTATTAACATAGGATGTTTCCACAATCAGGTCGGATTCAAAAGACAAAAAGAGCTCAATGTAATCTGAGATACTGCAAATTGTCAAAAGTTTGAATCACTACAAAGACCAAGCAGGAAAAATAATCCAATCGGAAAAATCTCCTAGAAAATCATTCAAAACACTAACACTGTTTGAGTTCATACACAATGAATTCTTGATAGACACAATAACCAGTCTGGGCAGGAACCAAAGATCTAAAAATTAATCAGAAAAAGAAACCTAAAAATTTTCTAAAATTTTTACAGGGTCCGCATGTAAGCAGTGTTGACAGGTGCGGTCCCGCACTGTATTCTATAGAGAATGTGCGAAACTGCCCGCACTGTCACAGTTATGCAGAGTGCGGTCCTAGCAAAAATGATAGAAAAATTAAAAAACTTCTAAATTTTCAAAAACAGAAAAAATTTAAAGCACCCAGCCAGATGTGAATCAATCAAAAACCAGAAAAAACGTTTTCCCAAGTCAAAAATCAAAGATAACCAAGAACAAACAAGTTCTTCCCCAGTATGGTCGCCATTTTGTTGTGTAGATTAATCCGTCTTGTGGACAAGACCGATCTCTCTAGTACAAAAGTTAACTAGCAACAAACAGCCAATTATACTATTCTCTCTCTAAGCATATAAGATTTATAAAAACACTATACGGGTGTAACGCCTACCTTATGTCCAACGCTTGCTTGATTTTGTTGAAGTCCTTCATGTGTACTGAAAGAACGTTCCTCGTATTTCTGCAATCACAAACAAGCAAAAATATTAAGCAGCGCCTGTATAGACATTATTACAAATCATACTTATCATAATGATCGAGGAATTTATGAAATAAACCATGAATTGACAGTTTAATGAGAGAAATGAGTATATATTTGTATTAACTTCAAAGATAGAAAACCTTTACAACCTGTCCCTTGATGTTGTGCAGGTCCTCCTGCGGTCCGAAGCAGGAATCTCTTCTACTTTGACAAGCATTGCACTCTTTGAACTAAGACGAATAGAGGTGAGTGATTTAACCTCACAGAAAATCTTAGTTAACTAAGTCTGAATCTCAGCAACATTTAACTTCAAATATCTTAAAGCTTGAACTCCCTTTGAGGCTGCAAGACTCTTTACAGTGGAAGAGGTTTCTTGTTCCAAATATGAAGGGATAGAATCCTCCTTCAAATGGATAAGCTCCTTACATCAAGGGGTTAGCTCCATCAAGTGAGGGATGCATGAACCTTCTCAAAGAGTATCCATTCCCGAAAATTCCCATCCAGAATCTTCTAGAATTCATCTGGAATTCATCTTTTATCTTTACTTTCTCGCCTTTTTGTGTTTTACAGGGGTCCACACCCATTACACAAAGAAAGTGCGTTATGGTTCCGCATGGAGGCTGAGATTTAGGTGCGGGACCGCAGGGAATGTATAGAGAAAGTGCGATACCAATTCTTAGGGGATTTTAGGGATTTTCTTCTGATTTTGAAGCTTGATATGAGGAGATGGTATATTAGACTTGCAAAAGGAGGAAGTATAAGTAATAATGAGCTCATACGGTCAGCAGAATGTCAAGGTGACAGTTTTCAGTGTAACGGAGTCCATCGTATCCGCGGGCCCCTCTTCCGATGTTCCCCGCCGTCGATCTATCAACGATCAACGGTCCAGATCCGTCCATCCATGATTGACCATTCCGTTGCCCTTGGACCTCCAACTCATCCGTCCACTAGGCCGTCCGTATGCCACGTCACCCCACGTGCATGTTCCGTACCTGTCAACCATTTCGTCGCATATAAACTCCTACTCTCGCGTTTTTTAATGTTTTTCATGCATTCTTCGTTCTGCATCGTCCGCCAACCACACCAGAGCCATGTTTCACCATTTCCCCTGCAATTTTCCCCTCCATTCCGTCTGCATGGCTATTGTCCTCATCGCATTCATCACCCCTGTCCATGGTCATTCCTCGCAATTGGTTGTTTTGCAGAGTTTCCAAGGGTAAAAGACCGCCATGACCCTACGTGGCAAAGCTGTGCAGACTGTATTAAATCCAAGAGTTGATACTGGCATAAAATGGTCAAAGAAAGTGGCCAGGAGAATTTGCATCAAGGACAAAGGTAGATTTCAAGCACTAAAAACCTTTCAGCACCATTAAAACCCCGAACTACCCTGTCAGAGTAGATGGAGCGGCAGAATGTTCAGCACAGGGAAAAAGGAAGATTAAAGCACAACCATGAAGATCTCGAGCCCTAAGTCACTGTTTTCAGAGGCAAATTAGCAGATTACGGACCCCGAGGATCAATCAAAGTATCCTGAGCGCAGATAAAAGGTAATATCAGGGTTTCCGTCAAAAAAATGTTTTACTTCGTCAGGTACAAGGCATCCATACTGTTTTTATTATGCAGAATGTCCCTGAAGAGTTTTCCCACCAAACTACAGCTCAAAGACAGTCAGACATTTATGAGATAGACCTTCATACAGTTTATTTTACTTTTGGTTCACGACACCTGGAGTACAACATGCCAAAATTTCGAGATCATATCCAAGGAGATCATTCTTTTCCGAGGGAGGTGACAGAGATTAAATATACAGCATGTCAAGTGGAATGGGTTTCAGCCCTGCATTCATGGTTATGTTCAAAGATACATTCAATTTTCACCTACCTTCTCAGTCGATCTTAGGTTTATCCTTTGCTATAAAGCACAGGAGGAAACGTTGTAATGGTTGTTGATGAGAAATCAGCAGAATGCAAGTGTTCTCCTCTTGAGGACAAGTTCTCTGTGTATATTGTAAGATAGGCTGAGATATGATGTATTTAGACTGAATGTTCAAGCTATGGGCTATGATGTACCTAATTTGCGTTGTTTTTAATATGACAAGCACGTTTCTTTGGATCCTGATCTAAAGCAGCTGGTGATGTTTTCCTTTCTCTGTATTTGTGATTGACTTGCTTTCATTTCATCATGTTTCTTCAGGCTCGCATCATAATTTTCGCATAAGATTTACCCTTGATAGGTACCTTATGTTGCTGCTCTCCCAGCCTTTTATGTTTTATGCTTATATGTATATCTGAATATTGATTTCAATTGGTTTAGCCATTTTAGTGGATGTTATTGCCTGCTCTCTGATGTATGAATTAATGAAGTCTGTATTTGGATGTTCTTGGTAGGATTTAGTTGAACGTGTGAGGATCCTAGAGGCCTAGAACCTGATTTCTGTCTCTCTAGGAGCTTTCCATCCTAATTATACCCTTCCAAGATCCCTTATTTCACCTCTAATTCTATCCAAGCAGGCCTGGAGTTAAATGACCTCTGGCCTGATCTATAGACAGAGTTGGTTGGTCCTCTTCCTCTCATTTTCTATCCTTAATGTCCCACTCCACCAATCATCCTTTAAGATCCAGATGATTTAGATGACTAGCCCAATTGAAAGCTTGCACATTGATTACAAGTAAACCCTTTCTTGACTCCATAGCCCAATGGCTTTGATGTTCTTTGAGTTATCTGTCTTTGCCTAGCTTCCCTTTTTCTCATCCTTGCCCTCCATTGGAACTTCTTTTCCTGATTCCTTCCAACCAAACACAAACAATCAGACAAACAACCATGAGCCTATAACTAGCCTAAAATCATAACTTGAAGCTTCAAAGACATATCCTTTGACTCACATAGAGAGATCCCTCTCTGGACCTAGGAGGGCTAGATCCTAAGGTCTGAAAGTGGTTCTATGTTGTCTCATCTTTTGGTCTTTGTCAACCTGGCCAAAACATGGGAACCCCAACATAATGGCGACCATACTAGGGAAATTCTGAGTGCATTTCACCTTAAACATTCGTAAAAGACTCATAAACTTAGAACTCTGGTTAGGTTGACAGTAAGTCACCCCTTTCTTGAATCAGCCTCCATTATTTAATATCCACCATACTCTTAGACAGAGCCTGGAAAGGGCCAGGTAGCCTCCAGATCTCATCCTCTTTTCAGAGG